>CM035131.1:91331594-91671489 GCA_020205605.1 Panax ginseng | reverse complement strand
ACACACACAAGATCGCTGTAGGTATAGTATCGCTACATAATCGACGCAGATTTCGATTCGGCGATACGGAGACTGAAGTTATCGCCTGCTTACAAATCGAATAACATTTAAATTTTAAAAGCCGGGGTAAAGGGGTTCGAACCTGGGTGCATCGCCCTTCCGGAACGCCACGTTAAACACACACACAACATAACGGTATTGTGATAGGGACATCGCCATATAACCGGACGCAGATTACCATTCCAAGACACTTGAGACGAAGTTATCGCTTGCTGCGGCTAAAATCGAACAACACTTAGCCAAAAAGCCAAAGAGAGCTCAAACCCGTGATCACCGGGTCTTCAACGCCACGCGAACACACACACACACAAGACCACTAGAGGTATTAGGCACGCCAGTTATAACCGACGTGCATTTCGATTCGAAGATACGGAGACCGAAAGTTATCGCCTCTGCTTATGAAATCGAACAACACTTTGAAGCTAAAAAGCCTAAAAGAGCTCAAACCCGTGATCGTCTCTCCGAACGCCACGCTTAAACACACACACAAGACATCACAGAGGTATAGTACTGCTATATAATCGACGCAGATTCGATTCCTACATACGTAAGACCGAAAGTTATCGCCTGCTTGCTAAACTAAAAAATACTTTAGCCAAAAGCCAAAAAGAGCCCGAACCTGCATCGCCTCCGTCTTAATGCTTACACAAACACACACACAAAGACTGCCAGAGGTATTAGGCACGTTATAACCGACCAGCATTTCGATTCCTATTATACTTTAGACCGAAGTTATCGCCTCGCTTGCTAAATCAACAACACTTAGCCAAAAAGCTTCAAAAGAGCTTCGAACTCCGCATCGCCGGCTCCAACGCCACGCAAACACACACACAAGATCACAGAGTAATAGCATCGCTATAACCGATTTTGCATTTCGATTTCGGTATACGGAGACCGAAAGTTATCGCCTGCTTCATAAACTAAACAACACTTAGCCAAAAAGCCAAAAGAGCCCAAACTCCGGTGACGTCTTCCTCCAACGCCACTTAAAACACACACACAAAGATCACAGTAGGTATTAGACACGCCATATAATCGATTTCATTTTATTCCGGCGATACGGAGACCGAAGTTATCGCTTAGTTCGCAGGAACTCGAACAACACTTTAGCCAAAATGAGAAAAAGAGCCCAAAACACGCAAGATCGCCCTGGGTCCAACGCCGCACGCAAAACACACACAAAGACTGCTGTAGGTATTAGCACGCCATAATCGACGCAGACTGATTCGACATACGGAGACCGAAAGTTATCGCTTTCTAGTTCATAAATCTAAACAACACTTAGCCAAAAAGCCGAAAAAGAGCCCAAACCTGGGTGATCGTCTGGTCTTAACGCCACGCAAACACATACACAAAGATCACAGAGGTATTAGGGTGATCGTTGTTAAAACTTATTGACTCAGACATCACCTCGACATACTTGGAGACCGAAGTTATCGCCTACTTGATGGGAACTAAACAACACTTTAGCCAAAAAGTCGAAAAGAGTCTGAAACCCGTGATCGTCTCATCCAACGCCACCTGGAAAACACACACACAAAGATCACAGTAGATTAGGAACTACGTATACAATCGATCAGCACTCGATCCAACATACGGAGATCGGGGAAGTTATCGCCTAAGCTGCCAAACTGAATAAAACACTTAGCCAAAAGTTAAAAAGAGTCAAACCCGTGATCATTCATCCCTCCTAACGCCCACGCAAACACACACAAAGACTGCTGTAGGTATGTCTACATTGCTATAATCGATATGCATTTTATTCCATATACGGAGACCGAAGTTATCGCCTAGTTTGCATGTATCAATAAACAACACTTAGCCAAAAGCCGAAAAAGAGCCCAAACTCCGCCAGACGTCTCTATCCGAACGCCACTTAAACACACACACACATGATCATGAGTATAAGTATCGCTACTATAACCGACGCAGACTTTATTTCGAAGATATTAATGAAAGACCGAAGTTATCGCTTTGGGTTTATAAACTGGCAACAACATTTAGCCAAAAAGTCCGGAAGAGTTCAAACTCGCGATCGCCTATCCGAACGCTAAACGCAAACACACACACAGACAAGATCACAGGTATATTTTGCACTGCTATAACCGACACAGATCGATTTCGACATATTCGAGACCGAAGTTATCGCCATAGTTTGCTTAAACTCAACAACACTTAGCGCCAAAAAGCCAAAAAAAGAGTCTAAACCCAGATCGTCTTCGTCCGGGAACGCCCACGCAACACACACACATCACTGCTGCCAGGTATTAGGGCACGCTATAAATCGACAAGACTCGGGAGATTCACATACACAGACCGAAAGCTTTATCGTCACGGCGTAAACTAAACAACATTTAGCCAAAAGTAAAAAGAGACCGAAAACCCGCGATCGTTCGTCCTCCGAACGCCACGCAAACACACACACAAGATCGCTGTGAGGTATTAGGCACGCTACATAACCGACGGTGATTTCGATTCGAAGACACGGAGACCGAAAGTTACGCTTAGTTTGTAAAATCAACAACACACTCTAGCCAAAAAGCCTAAAAAGAGCCTCAAACCTGTGATCGTCTCCTCCGAACGCCACGTTAAGATAACACACATAACAAAGACTGCTAGAGGTTAGGTACGCTGCTATAACCGACGCATTTCGATTCCGACATGAGACCGAAGCGCTTATCGCCCGTTTGCAAATCAACAACACTTTAGCCAAAAGCCAAAAGAGAGTCTCAAACCCAAGAGATCGTCCGCTCCAACTACCGCAAACACACACAGAAAATCATCATGAGGTATTAGGCACGCTACATAACCGACGCATTTCGATTCGACATACGGAGATCGAGTTATCGCCTTGCTTATGTAAATAAACAACACTTAGCCAAAAAAGCCAAAAGAGCTAAACCTGGTGATCGTCGCGTCCAACGCCACGCGAAAAATACACACAACACTGGCAGAGGTATAGGTACGTTGCACGCTATAACCGACGGCATTTTATCTTCGGCGATACGTAAGACCGAAGTTATCGGGCTTGAAGCTTATGTAAACTAACAACAACACTTAGCCAAAAAGTCAAAAAGAGCCCGGGAAACCTCGCGATCGTCTGGGTCTGAACGCTGACACAAACACACACACAATCAAGCTGTGAGGTATTACAGTAACGCTGTTATAACCGACTCTGATTTGATTCGACATACGGAGACCGAAGTTATCGCTTAGTTTTGTAAAACTCAACAAACATTTAGCCAAAAGCTAAAAAAGAGCCTCAACCCGCAGACGCCCCTCCTAACGCCACGCAAACACACACATGAGCAGACGCTGTAGGTATAGGTATGTTGTTATAACCGACGCAGATTTCAGATTCGATATACGGAGACCGAAGTTATCGCCTGCTATGTAAACCAACAACACTTAGCCAAAAAGCCGAAAAAGAGCTGAAACCGCATCGTCTCATCTCAACGCCACACAAACACACACACAAAGATTACTAGAGGTGGCTAGGGTACGCTGCTATAACCGACCAGATTGATTCCGGCGATACGGAGACCGAAAGTTATCGCCTTAGTTTTCATAAACTTAACAACACTTTAGCCAAAAGCTAAAAGATCCTGGAAACTCCAGATCGTCCGTCCTAAACGCCTACAAACACACACAATATGATCACAGAGGTATTAGTTAGGCAGACGCTACATAATCCGACAAGACGCATTTTTCGACATACGGAGACTGAAAGTTATCGCTTAGTTTATAAAATAAATAACACTTACCCATAAAGCCAAAAGAGCCCGAAAACCCGCATTGCCCGTCCGAACGCCTACACAAACACACACACAAAGATTCCGCTGTAGGGGTATTAGGCACGTTATAATCGACGGTATTCGACCGATACATACGGAGATCGAAGTTATCGCCAGTTTTAAACTCGAACAACATTTAGCCAAAAGCCAAAAGAGCTCCGAACGCCAGATTGTCCGTCTCCAACGCCACGCGAACACACACACAAGACTGCTGGTAGGTATTAGGTACGCGCATAACCGACGGCATTCTCGATTCGACATACTTGAGACTCTCAAAGTATCGCTTTATGTAAAATCCAACAACAACACTTAGCGAGAAAAAAGCCGAAAAAGAGCCCGGTTCAAACGCGAACACGCATCGCCCTGGTCTCAACGCCACTGCACATACACACACATTTGCACCACAGAGGTATTACGCTAACGCCGCGTTATAAACCGACACTAGGTATCGATTCAAACACACGGAGACCGAAAGTTATCGCCTAGCACGCTTAAACTAAAACAACATTACCAAAAAGCCGAAAAGAGACCAAACTCCGCATCGCCCCGGGATCCAACGCCAATGCAAAACACACATAACCGGACACCGCTAATATTACGAGAGGTATTAGGGCACGCTGGTATAACCGACTCCGAACGCCATCGATTCACACACATACGTAGAGACCGAAGTTATCAGCTTGACTTTCATAAAATCTGAACAACACTTAGCGGCAAAAAAAGCCTTTAGCCAAAGAGCTCAAAACCCGTTGATTATCCGCTCCTAACGCATTACGCAAATACACATCATACGCGACCGCGGTAGGTATTAGTCACGACCAATAATCGACGTTCAGTACATCGATTCCCACGATAGCTAAAATCGAACAGTTATAAACCCAAGAGCCCTCAAATAAATCATCGCAACACACACAAAGCACCGCCAGAGGATATTGTACATCGCAAAACGACGCATTCGGCCTGGGTCGAACGGTTATCGCAAGTTTAATACACACAACACCGCCTTCACAAAATTAGGCACGCCCAAAAACCCGACGTTATTCCTAACGCCACGCAAACACACACACGGAGACCGTAGGGTTACGCGCGGTCTGCTTATGCGAATTGATCAATAACACGGTTTAGCTAAAAAGCTCTACTTAAAAGAGCCCGAACCTAGATTGCCCTCTCCGAACGCCACGCAAACACACACACAAAGATCATGAGGTATTAGGGTATCGCTGCTATAACCGACCGGTATTTTCGATTCCTCCACATACGGAGACCGAAGTTATCGCCCGCTATGTAAACTCAACAACACTTAGCCAAAAAGCCGAAAGAGTTCGAAACTCGCATCGCTCTTCGTCAAACGCCACGTAGCAAACATACACAAAGATCACTCGTAGGTACGACCGAGCACGCACGCTATTAATCGACAACACCATCGATTCAAAGACACGAGACTGGGAAAGTTATCGCTGAGGCTTACAAACCAAACAACACTTAGCCAAAAGCCGAAAAGAGACCTAAAGTCGCATCATCTATCCAATGCCACACAAACACACACACAAGCATCGCTGTAGGCAGTACGCCACGCAACATAACCGACGCAGATTTCGATTCATATACATACGGAGACCGAAGTTATCGCCAGTTCAGGTACAAACTAAAACAACACTTAGCCATAAAGCCAAAAGAGTTCACCCAAAACCGCGATCGTCATCCAACGCCACGCAACACACATACAAGACTGCAGGTATTAGGCACGCGTTATTAACTGACGGCATTTCGATTCGATATACTGAGACCGAAAGTTATCACTGGGCTATTTATAAACTAAACAACACTTAGCCAAAAAGTCAAAAAGAGCCCAATTGAAACCCGTGATTGGCTCGATTTCTCTAACGCCATCGCAAACACACACACAAAGACTACAGGTATTAGGCACGCTATAACCGACGCAGATTTCATCTGAGACATATTGAGACTGAAAGATCGCTGGCTTTGGTAAACTAAACAACACTTAGCCAAAAGTCAAAAAGAGCCCAAACCGCATCGCCCATCCAAACGCCATGCCTAACACACACACAAGACCGCCTGAGGTATTAGGCACGCTACATAACCGATATGCATTTATTCTCGACATACCGAGACCTGAAAGTTATCACTGCTTATAAAACTAAACAACACTTAGCCAAAAAGAGAAAAGAGACCTGAAAACCCGAGATTGCCCGTCCCTAACGCCACACAAACACACACACGTACATCATCAGAGGTATAGCACGCGCTATAACCGACGCAGCATTTCGATTCGATATACGGAGACCGGAAGTTATCGCTCATGCTTATAAACTTAACAAACACTTTAGCCAAAAAGGAGAAAAGAGCTCTGAACCCGTGATCGGGTTCTGGTCCGCCAACGCCACGCAAACACACACAAATACGGCGAGGTATGGCAGGCACGCTATATAACCGACGGTATCGATTCCGACATACTTGAGACCGAAGTTATCGCTCTGCTTATAAAATCAAATAACACTGGGCCTAAAAGCCAAAAAGAGCTCAAACCCGCATCGGCTCATTCCTAACGCCACGCAAACACACACACAAAAGACATCACAGGTATTAGGGCACGCAAGTACAACCGACGGCATCGATTCCTACATACCGAGACCGAAAGTTATCGCCTAGTTTATAAAATGAATAACACTTAGCCAAAATGTCAAAAGAGCTCAAACACTGCGACGTTCATCCAACGCCACGCAAACACACACACAAAGATCATATAGAGGTATTAGGCATCGTTAAGCTATAACCGATTTAGATTGACCCCTACATACGGAGACCGAAAGTTATCGCCCTGTTGCATAAAATCAACAATACTTAGCCAAAAAGCCAAAAGAGCTCAAACCTGCATCGTTCTCATCCTAACGCCACGCGAAAACACACACACACAACACCGCTAGAGGTATTACGCAGACGCTATAACCGGACGCATTTCGATTCGCTTATACGGAGATCGGTTATCAGCCGCTTCAGTAAATGTAAACAACACTTACCTAAAAAGCCTAAAAGAGCTCAAACTCCGTATCGCCCCATCTGTCTGCCACGCAAATATTACACACACACACGCTGTAGGCATAGGCACGCTACTATAATCGATTTGCATTTGGATTCCACATACGAGACTGAAAGTTATCGCCCTTATTTCAAGTAAAAACCGAACAACACTTAGCCAAAAGCCTTAAAAAGAGCCCGAAAACCCGCATCTAACGCCCGCAAACGCCACGCAAACACAACATTCATGAGATGCTGTGAGGGTATTAGTCATTGCTATAAATCGACTTGCATTTCGATTCGATATACGAGATTCCAGTTATCGCTTCTATTTGGCGAAAATCAACAAATACTTAGCCGTAAAAAGCCAAAAAAGAGCCCGAACCCGCAGATCGTCTGGTCCGAACGCTAATGCAACACACACACACAAGATCACAGAGGTATTAGGGCATCGCTAAGCATAACCGACGGTACTGATTCTCGACATACGGAGACCGAAGTTATCGCCTCGCTTATGAAACTAAACAAATACTTAGCCAAAAGCCGAAAAGAGCCTCAAACCCTCGTGATCGTTCCTCCGAACGCTTCACGCAAACACACACACAGCATCACAGACAGTAGTGGTTAAGCATAACCGACGCAGACTCGATTCTCGATACATTGAGACCGAAAGACGCCTTGCTTACAAACTAAACAAATACCTAGCCAAAAAGGAGAAAAAGAGACCGAAACCCGCATCGTCCGTCCGAACGCCACGCAAACACACACACACAGAAGATCACAGTAGGTATTAGGCACGCTATATAACCGACGATTTCGATTCGACATACGGAGACCGAAAGTTATCGCCTGTTTTATAAAACAACAACACTTAGCCAAAAAGCCAAAAAGAGCCCTCAAACCCGTGATCGTCTGGTCCGAACGCCACAAAACACACACACACAAAGATCACAGTAGGTATTAGGCACGCTATAATCGACGCAGATATCGATTTCGATTCGACATACGGAGACCGAAAGTTATCGCCTAGTTTTAAAACTAAACAACACTTAGCCAAAAGCCAAAAGAGCCCAAACCCGTCGATCGTCCCGTCCGAACGCCACACAAACAAACACACACACAACACAGTAGGTATTAGGCACATATAATCGACGCAGATTCGATTCGACATACGGAGACCGAAAGTTATCGCTTAGTTTATATAAACTAAACAAACACTTAGCCAAAAAGCCAAAAAAAGAGCCCAAACCCGATCGTCCGTCCGAACGCCACGCAAACACACACACAAAGACCGCAGAGGTATTAGGCACGCTGCTATAACCGACGCAGATTTCGATTCGACATACGGAGACCGAAGTTATCGCCTGTTTTATGTAAACTAAAACAACACTTAGCCAAAAGCCAAAAGAGCTCAAAAACCCAGATCGTCCGTCCAAACACACACACAAACCACACACACACACACAAGACCGCTGTAGGTATTAGGCACGCTGCTATAATCGACAGATTTTCGATTTCGACATACGGAGACCGAAGTTATCGCCCAAGTTTATGTAAATCAACAACACTTAGCCAAAAAGCCAAAAGAGCTCAAACCCCCGATCGTCCGTCCAACGCCCACGCAAAACACACACACACAAGACCGCACAGTAGGTATTAGCACGCACGCTATAACCGACGCAGATTCGATTCGACATACGGAGACCGAAAGTTATCGCCTAGTTTATAAACTAAACAACACTTAGCCAAAAAGCCAAAAAAGAGCTCAAAACCCGTGATCGTCCGTCCAAACGCCACTTAAAACACACACACAAAGACTGCTGTAGGTATTAGCACACTATATAACCGACGCAGATTCGATTCGACATACGGAGACCGAAAATTATCGCCTGTTTATAAACTCAACAACACTTAGCAAAAAAAGCCAAAAAGAGCCCAAACCCGTGATCGTCTGGTCCAACGCCACACAAACACACACACAAAGACCGCAGTAGGTATTAGGCACGCTATATAACCGACGCAGATTTCGATTCGACATACGGAGACCGAAAGTTATCGCCTTTTTTATAAAATCAACAACACTTAGCCAAAAAGCCAAAAAGAGCTCAAACCCCAGATCGTCTCGTCTTCAACGCCACGCAAAACACACACACAAAGACCGTAGGTATTAGGTATTAGGCACGCTATATAATCGACGCAGATCGATTCGACATACGAGAGACCGAAGTTATCGCCTTAGTTTATAAACTAAACAACACTTAGCCAAAAAGCCAAAAAGAGCCTAAAAACCCGATCGTCTCGTCCGAACGCCACGCCAACAAACACACACACAAAGATCACAGAGGTATTAGGCACGCGCTATAACCGACGCAGATTTCGATTCGACATACGGAGACCGAAAGTTATCGCCTAGTTTATAAATCGAAACAACACTTAGCCAAAAAGCCAAAAAGAGCCTCAAACCCAATCGTCCGTCCAACGTCACACACAACACTCCGAACGCCACGCATAACACACACACAAAGACCACAGTAGGTATTAGGCACGCTATAACCGACGCAGATTTCGATTCGACATACGGAGACCGAAAGTTATCGCGCTTTTATAAACTAAACAACACTTAGCCAAAAAGCCAAAAAGAGCTCAAACCCAAGATCGTCTGCGTCCAACGCCAACACACACACACACACAAAGACACAGAGGTATTAGGCACGCTGCTATAACCGACGCAGATTTCGATTCGACATACGGAGACCGAAAGTTATCGCCTGCTTATAAAACTAAACAACACTTAGCCAAAAAGCCAAAAAGAGCCTCAAACCCGATCGTCTGGTCCGAACGCCACGCAAAAAACACACACACAAAGACTGCCAGAGGTATTAGCACGCGCTATATAACCGACGCAGATTCGATTCGACATACGGAGACCGAAGTTATCGCCTGTTTATGTAAATCTAAACAACACTTAGCCAAAAAGCCAAAAGAGCTCAAACCCGTGATCGATCGTCCGTCCAACGCCACGCAAAACACACACACACACAAGACCGTAGTAGGTATTAGGCACATATATATAACCGACGAGATCGATTCGACATACGGAGACCGAAAGTTATCGCTTAGCTTATGTAAATCAACAACACTTAGCCAAAAAGCAAAAAGAGCCCAAACCCGTGATCGTCTGGTCCAACGCCACGCAAACACACACACACAAAGATGCAGAGGTATTAGGCACGCTGCTATAACCGACGCAGATTTCGATTCGACATACGGAGACCGAAAGTTATCGCTTAGCTTATAAAACTCAACAACACTTAGCCAAAAGCCAAAAAAGAGCCCAAACCCGATCGATCGTCCGTCCAACGCCACAAAAACACACACACAAAGAAGACTGTAGGTATTATTATTAAGGCACGCTGCATATAACCGACGCAGATTTCGATTCCGACATACGGAGACCGAAAGTTATCGCCTGTTTTATAAACTCAACAACACTTAGCCAAAAAGCCAAAAAAGAGCCCAAACCCGTGATCGTCCGGTCAACAACGCCACGCAAACACACACACAAAGATGCCAGTAGGTATTAGGCACGCTATAATCGACGCAGATTTCGATTCGACATACGGAGACCGAAAGTTATCGCCTTAGTTTGTAAAAATAAACAACACTTAGCAAAAAGCCAAAAAAAGAGCCCAAAACCGTGATCGATCGTCCGTCCACGCAAACAACGCCACGCAAACACACACACAAAGACTGCAGTAGGTATTAGGCACGCACGCTATAACCGACGCAGATTTCGATTCGACATACGGAGACCGAAAGTTATCGCCTGCTTATAAACTAAACAACACTTAGCAAAAAAAGCCAAAAAGAGCCTCAAAACCCGTGATCGTCCGTCCAACGCCACGCAAACACACACACACAGACTGCAGTAGGTATTAGGCACACGCATATAACCGACGCAGATTCGATTCGACATACGGAGACCGAAAGTTATCGCCTGCTTATGTAAATAAACAACACTTAGCCAAAAAAGCAAAAAGAGCCCAAACCCGTGATCGTCTCCGTCCGAACGCCAAACAAACACACACACACACACAAAGACTGTAGTAGGTATATACCGACACGCTCATATAACCGACGCAGATTCGATTCGACATACGGAGACCGAAGTTATCGCCTGCTTTTATAAACAAAACAACACTTTAGCCAAAAGCCAAAAAGAGCCCAAACCCGTGATCGTCTGGTCTCAACACACAACACACACACACACACACAAGACCGTGAGGTAGGTATTACGCACGCTAACTATAATCGACGGCAGATTCGATTCGACATACGGAGACCGAAAGTTATCGCCTAGTTTATAAAATAAACAACACTTAGCCAAAAAGCCAAAAAGAGCCCAAACCCCAGATCGTCCGTCCGAACGCCACACGCAAACACACACACACAAGACCGTAGTAGGTATTAGGTATAACCGATATATTCGACGATTCGATTAAACATACGGAGACCGAAAGTTATCGCCTGCTTATAAAACAACAACACTTAGCCAAAAAGCCAAAAAGAGCCGAAAACCCGATCGTTCGTCCGAACGCAACACCACACACACACACACACAAAGATCACGTAGGTATTAGGCACGCTACTATAACCGACAGATTCGATTTCGACATACGGAGACCGAAAGTTATCGCCTGCTTATAAATCTAAACAACACTTAGCCAAAAAGCCAAAAAGAGCCTCAAACCCGTGATCGTCCGTCCAACGCCACGCAACACACACACACAAGAAGACTGCAGTAGGTATTAGGCACGCTATAACCGACGCAGATTCGATTTCGACATACGGAGACCGAAAGTTATCGCCTGCTTATAAATCGAAACAACACTTAGCCAAAAAGCCAAAAAGAGCCAAAACCCGATCGTCTCCGTCCAACGCCGAACGCCACGCAAAACACACACACAAAGACCGCAGAGAGGTATTAGGCACGCTGCTATAACCGACGCAGATTTCGATTCGACATACGGAGACCGAAGTTATCGCCTGCTTTATAAACTAAACAACACTTAGCCAAAAAGCCAAAAAGAGCCCAAACCCTCGATCGTCTGGTCCGAACGCCACACAAACACACACACACGCAGAGTATTAGGTACAGCTAGGTATTAGTATACGCATATATAACCGACGCAGATTTCGATTTCGACATACGGAGACCGAAAGTTATCGTTAGTTTTATAAAACTAAACAACACTTAGCCAAAAAGCCAAAAAGAGCCCAAAACCCGATCGTCCGTCCAAACGCCACGCAAACACACACACACAAAGAGAGGTATTAGGTATTAGGCACGCTGCTATAATCGACGCAGATTTCGATTCGACATACGAGACCGAAAGTTATCGCCTAGTTTATAAACTAAACAACACTTAGCCAAAAAAAAAAAAGAGCCCAAAACCCGATCGTCTGGTCCAACGCCACGCACACACACACACAGAAAGCTGAGGTATTAGGTATTATATAACGACTAGATTATAATCGACGAGATTTCGATTCGACATACGGAGACCGAAAGTTATCGCCTAGTTGCTTTCATAAAACTAAACAACACTTAGCAAAAAGCCAAAAAGAGCCCAAACCCGTGATCGTCTCGTCCGAAACGCCACGCAAACACACACACAAAGACCACAGTAGGTATTAGGCACGCTATATAACCGACGCAGATATCGATTCGACATACGGAGACCGAAGTTATCGCTAGTTTATAAAAAACAACAACACTTAGCCAAAAAAGCCAAAAGAGCTCAAACCCGTGATCGTCCCGTCCGAACGCCACACAACACACACACACAAAGCACAGAGGTATTAGGCACTGCTATAACCGACGCAGATCGATTCATACGATACGGAGACCGAAAGTTATCGCCTGTTTATAAACTAAACAACACTTAGCCAAAAAAAAAAAAAGAGCCCTAAACCCGTGATCGTCTCGAACGTCCGAACGCCACGCAAAACACACACACAAAGACCACAGAGGTATTAGGCACGCGCTATAACCGACGCAGATTTCGATTTCGACATACGGAGACCGAAAGTTATCGCCTGTTTATAAACAAAACAACACTTAGCCAAAAAGCCAAAAAAGAGCCCAAACCCGTGATCGTCCGTCCAACGCCACACAAACACACACACAAACACAGGTATTACCGCTATAGGTATTACGGGCACGCGCTATATAACCGACGCAGATTCGATTACGGAGATATACGGAGACCGAAAGTTATCGCTTAGTTTAAAAAAATCAACAACACTTAGCCAAAAAGCCAAAAAAGAGCCCAAAACCCAGATCGTCCGTCCAACGCCACACAAACACACACACACACACAGGTAGTAGGTATTAGCACGCTGCGCATATAACCGACGCAGATTTCGATTTCGACATACGGAGACCGAAGTTATCGCCTGCTTTTAAAATAAACAACACTTAGCCAAAAAGCCAAAAAAAGAGCCTCAAACCCGTGATCGTCGTCCGTCCAACGCCACGCAAACACACACACAAAGACCGCTGTAGGTATTAGGGCACGCTGCTATAACCGACGCAGATTTCGATTCGACATACGGAGACCGAAAGTTATCGCTTAGTTTATAAACTAAACAACACTTAGCCAAAAAGCAAAAAGAGCTCAAACCCAAGATCGTCCGTCCAACGCCACGCAAACACACACACACACAAGACCGCCAGAGGTATTATTAGGCACGCTATATAACCGACGCAGATTCGATTCGAGACCGAAATACGGAGACCGAAAGTTATCGCCTGCTTATGTAAACTAAACAACACTTAGCCAAAAAGCCAAAAAGAGCCCAAACCCTCAGATCGTCCGTCCAACGCCACACAAAACACACACACAAAGACCACAGAGGTATTAGGTACGCACGCGCTATAATCGACGGATTTCGATTCGACATACGGAGACCGAAAGTTATCGCCTGTTTATAAATCAACAACACTACGCCAAAAGCCAAAAAAAGCCCAAAAAAGAGCTCCTCAAAAACAAAACACACACACAAAGATCGTCTGGTCCAACGCACACGAAAGTTATTAACACACACACACAAGACCGCTGTAAAGAGGTATTAGGCACGCGCTATAACCGACGCAGATTTCGATTCCGACATACGGAGACCGAAAGTTATCGCCTTAAATAAATCTAAACAACACTTAGCCAAAAAGCCAAAAAAAAGAGCCCAAACCCGATCGTCCGTCCAACGCCACGCAAACACACACACACAAAGACCGCCAGTAGGTATTAGGCACGCGCTATAACCGACGCAGATTTCGATTCACATACGGAGACCGAAAGTTATCGCCTTAGTTTATAAAACTAAACAACACTTAGCCAAAAAAAAAAAAAAGAGCCCAAACCCAGATCGTCTCTCTCCAACGCCACGCACACACACACACACAAAGACCGCAGAGGTATTATAGCACACGCTATAATCGACGCAGATCGATTCGACATACGGAGACCGAAGTTATCGCGCCTTTTATGTAAATCAACAACACTTAGCCAAAAAGCCAAAAAGAGCTCAAACCCGATCGTCCGTCCAACGCCACGCAAACACACACACACAAGACTGCTGAGGTAGGTATTAGGCACGCCATATAACCGACGCAGATTTCGATTCTCACATACGGAGACCGAAGTTATCGCCTAGCTTATGTAAATCTAAAAACAACACTTAGCCAAAAAGCAAAAAAAGAGCCAAAACCCGCATCGATCGTCAACGCGTCAAACACACACACACACACACAAACACACACACAAAGACCATTAGTAGGTATTAGGCACGCTACTATAACCGACGATCGATTCGATATACGGAGACCGAAAGTTATCGCTTAGTTTTAATAAAACTAAACAACACTTAGCCAAAAAAAAAAAAGAGCCTCAAACCCGATCGTCTCGTCCGAACGCCACACACACACACACACAGACCACCAGTAGGTATTAGGCACGCTATATAACCGACGCAGATTTCGATTCGACATACGGAGACCGAAAGTTATCGCCTGTTTTATAAAACTAAACAACACTTAGCCAAAAAGCCAAAAAGAGCTCAAAACCCGATCGTCTCGTCCGAACAACGCCAAACAAACACACACACACAAAGACCACAGTAGGTATTAGGCACGCTATATAATCGACGCAGATCGATTCGACATACGGAGACCGAAAGTTATCGCCTAGTTTGCATAAAACTAAACAACACTTAGCCAAAAAGCCAAAAAGAGCTCAAACCCGTGATCGTCTGGTCCGAACGCCACGCAAAACACACACACAAAGATCACAGTAGGTATTAGGCACGCTATAATCGACAGATTTCGATTCGACATACGGAGACCGAAAGTTATCGCCTTAGCTTATGTAAACTAAAACAACACTTAGCCAAAAAGCCAAAAAAAGCCCAAACCCCGAGATCGTCCGTCCAACGCCACGCAAAACACACACACAAAGATGCAGAGGTATTAGGCACGCTATAACCGACGCAGATTTCGATTCGACATATACGGAGACCGAAAGTTATCGCCTGCTTATAAAATAAACAACACTTTAGCAAAAAGCCAAAAAGAGCCCAAAACCCCAGATCGTCCGTCCGAACGCCACGCAAAACACACACACAAAGCACCAGAGGTATAGGTATTATAATAACACGACTGATTATAATACGACGAAAGATTTCGATTCAACACTTACATACGGAGACCGAAAGTTATCGCTTAGCTTTATAAAATAAACAACACTTAGCCAAAAAAAGCCAAAAAGAGCCCAAAACCAGATCGTCACGTCCAACGCCAACACAAAACACACACACACAAGACCGCTGAGTAGGTATTAGGCACGCGCTATAACCGACGACGATTTCGATTCGACATATACGGAGACCGAAAGTTATCGCCTAGTTTAATAAAATAAACAACACTTAGCCAAAAAGCCAAAAAGAGCTCAAAACCCAGATCGTCTCGTCAACGCCACAAACACACACACACAAAGATCACAGTAGGTATTAGGCACGCTATAACCGACGCAGACGATTTCGACATACGGAGACGAAAGTTATCGCTAGTTTATAAACTCAACAACACTTAGCCAAAAGCCAAAAAGAGCCAAAACCCGATCGTCCGTCCCAACGCCACGCAAACACACACACAAAGACCGCAGAGGTATTAGCACACGCTATATAATCGACGCATTTCGATTCGACATACGGAGACCGAAAGTTATCGCCTAGTTTAAATCAACAACACTTAGCCAAAAAGCCCAAAAAGAGCCCAAACCCGTGATCGTCGTCCGAACGCCAAACACACACACACAAAGACTGCCAGAGGTATTAGGCACGCTATAACCGACGCACTGATTTCGATTCCGACATACGGAGACCGAAAGTTATCGCCTGCTTTTATAAATCGAACAACACTTAGCCAAAAAGCCAAAAAGAGCTCAAACCCAGATCGTCCGTCCAACGCCACGCAAACACACACACAAAGACCGCTGTAGGTATTAGGCACGCGCTATAACCGACGCAGATTTCGATTCCGACATACGGAGACCGAAAGTTATCGCCTGCTTTTATAAATCAACAACACTTAGCAAAAAGCCAAAAAGAGCCTCAAAACCGCGATCGTCTCGTCCAACGCCACGCAACACACACACACAAAGACTGCAGAGGTATTAGGCACGCGCTATAACCGACGCAGATTTCGACATTCCGGCGAGCATGGAGTATCGAAAAGACGCTTAGGTTTGCGAAATCAATAACACACTTAGCCAAAAGTTAAAAAGAGCTCAAACACGATTGCCCGTCTGGAACGCCACGAACACACACACAAAGACCGCGAGGGTATTAGCAGCATAACCGACGCATTTCGATTCGAGCATATCGGAGACTGAAAGTATCGCCTGTTTATGAAATCAACAAATACTTTAGCCAAATGCTTAAAAGAGCCCGAACCCGCGATCGCCCCTCCGAACGCCACGCTAAACACACACACAAAGACCGCTGTAGGTAGTGCACGCTACATAATCGACGCAGATCGATTCCGGACACGGAGATCGAAGTTATCGCCTGCTTGTTAAACTCAACAACACTTAGCCAAAAGCTTAAAAGAGTTCCAACTCTGCAGATCGTCTCCCTCCGAACGCTACGTGCGAAATACGTTATTGTACAAAGACTTCGTGTATTAGGTACTAGTAGAATCGACGTAGATCGATCAAGACATACGGAGATCGGAAGACACGGCTAGTTGCATAAATCGAATAACACTTAGCCGTAAAAGTTCAAAAGAGTCTCGAACTCCGTGATCGTCCGGTCCGAACGCTTAATATAAACACACACACAAGACCGCTGTAGGTATTAGGTACGCTGCTATAACCGACGCAGATTTCGATTCGATAGATAATGAGACCTGAAGTTATCGCCCTTTGGCGTAAGAAATCAACAACACTTAGCCAAAAGCCGAAAAGAGCTCCGGAACCCGGGATCGTCTCCGAACGCCACGCTAAACACACACATAAAGACCGCAGAGGTATTAGGGTATCAAAGTATAATTGACGGTACTCGATTCGACATACGGAGACTGAAAGTTATCGCTTCTGCTTTATAAACTAAACAACACTTAGCCAAAAGTCGAAAAAGAGCTCCGAACATGTGACGTCTGGTCTCAATGCCTTTCACGCACACACACACAAGATGACGCAAGAGGTAGGTATTAGGGCACGCTACATAATAATCGACGCAGATTCGATTCCATATACGGAGATCGAAGTTATCGCCTGCTTTTATGTAAAATCGAACAACACTTAGCCAAAAGTCAAAAGAGTCTCAAACTCAGTGATCGTCTCTCATTCAACGCTACGCAAACAAACACACAAGACCGCTGTAGGTATTAGGGTATCGCAAGTATAATCGACGCCAGATTCGATCTCCGCGATATACGGAGACCGAAAGTTATCGCTCTATTTATGTAAACTAAATAACACTTAGCCAAAAGTCGTAAAAAGAGTCAAACCTGTGATCGTCTCATCCAATGCTACTTGCATAAACACACACAAGACCACAGAGGTATTAGGCATCGCTCACATAACCCGATTTTATATCGATTCGATATATACGGAGACCGAAAGTTATCACTTAGTTTTAAGTAAACTAAACAACACTTAGCCAAAAGCCGTAAAAAGAGTCCCCAAACCCGATCGTCTGGTCCGAATGCCACGCGAAACACACACATAAAGATCACAGAGGTATTAGGCACGCTACGTTATAATCGACTTGCATTTCGATTCGACATACGGAGACTCGAAAGTTATCGCCAGTTTATAAAAACTAAACAACACTTAGCCAAAAAGCTTTAAAGAGCCCGAACCTGCATCGTCCTGGTCCGAACGCCACGCGAAAACACACACACAAAGCACTGCCGTAGGTATTAGGTATCATGCACGCTGCTATAACCGGATTTGCACTTCGATTCCGACATACGGAGACCGAAAGTTATCGCCTGTTTGCTAAAGTAAAACAACACTTAGCCAAAAGTCAAAAGAGCCCAAACATGCATCATTCGGTCCTAACGCTTACTTAACAACACACACACAAAGATCGCTGAGAGGTATTAGGTATCGCGCTATAACCGACGCAGATTTCGATTCCGACATAAACCGACGGAGATCGAAAGTATCGCCCTCTTGCTACGAAATCAACAACACTTAGCCATTAAAAGCCGCTATAAAAGAGCTCCGAACCCGTGATCGTCTCCTCTGAACAACGCCACGCAACACACACACAAAGACTGCTGTAGGTATTAGGGGTATCGCAGAGGGCTATAACCGCGATACTCGACGGCATTTCGATTCGGATATATGGAGACCGAAAGATCGCTTCTATTTATGTAAACTCAACAACACTTAGCCAAAAAGCCGTAAAAGAGCCCAAACACGATCGTTCCGTCCTAACGCCACGCAAAACACACACACAAAGACTGCTGTAGGTATTAGTGCACGCTACATAACCGACGATGCACTGATTCTCGACATACGGAGACCGAAGTTATCGCCTGCTTATGTAAACTCAACAACACTTAGCACAAATGCCAAAAAGAGCTCAAACCCGTGATCGTCTCTTCCTCCGAACGCCACGCAAAAAACACACACACAAAGACCGCTGTAGGTATTAGCATCGCTGTTATAACCGATTTGATTTCGATTTGACATACGGAGATCGAAAGAGTCGCCTGTTTGCTAAAATCTAACAAATACTTAGCCTAAAAGCTTAAAAAGAGTCTAAACCCGCATCGTCCCTCCTCCAACGCCTAACGCAAACACACACACAAAGATCAAGGTAGGTATTAGGGTACGCTGCTATAACCGACGCATCATTTCGATATACGAGACCGAAAGTTATCGCCTGTTGCTTTAAATAAACAACACTTAGCCAAAAGTTAAAAAGAGCCCAAAACCACGTCCGAACAGAACACATTAAGATTAACGCTTACGTATTAGGCACGTCACATACACACACATTCCTACATATCGAGATTCGAAGTTATCGGTATTAGAATACTTAGCTATAACCGACGCATCCAACGCCGCATGCAAATACACACACCGAGCATACAGAGTGTATGTAGATGCTACATAATCGACGTAAGTTATCGACCCTGCTTATGTAAATCGAATAACACTTAGCCAAAAGCCGTCAAAGAGCTCAAATCAGATCGTCTCCTCCTAACGCCACTTAAACACACACACAAAGACCGCCAGGTATTAGGCACGCGTTATAACCGACGCAGATCGATCGATTACATAGGGAGACTGAAAGTTATCGCTTAGTTTATGTAAATCAACAACACTTAGCCAAAAGCCGTTAAAAGAGCTCAAAACACGATCAGCTCCGTCCAACGCCACGCAAACACACACACAAAGACTGCCAGAGGTATTAGGTATCGCTACATAACCGACCAGACGATTCTCGACATACTGGAGATCGAAGTTATCGCCTAGTTTGCTAAATCAATAACACTTAGCCAAAATGCCTCAAAAGAGTTCAAACCCGTGATCGCCCCTCCGAACGCCACGCAACATACACACAAAGACTGCATCAGGTATTAGGCACGCGCATAATCGACGCAGATTGATTCCGATATACGGAGACCGAAAGTTATCGCCTGCTCATGCTAAATCAACAACACTTAGCCAAAAGCCGAAAAGAGCTCGAAACCCGTGACGTCCCTCCGAACGCCACACGAACACACACACACACAAAGACTTCAGCAGGTATTAGGGCACGCTGCTATAACCGATTTTGCATTCGATTCGACATAATGGAGACCGAAAGTTATCGCTTAGTTTATAAATCAACAACACTTAGCCAAAGCCGAAAGAGTTCAAACACGATCAGTCTCGGTCCGAACGCCCACGCAAACACACACACACACAAAGACCGTAGGTATTAGGGTACGTCGCTATAACCGACGGTACTGGATTCGACATACGGAGATCGAAAGTTATCGCTTCTGCTTATGTAAACTAAACAACACTTAGCCAAAATGCCGTAAAAAGAGCCCTAAACCCGTGATTGCCCCTCTAACACCAACGCCACGCAACTGACACACACACAAAGACCGAAAGTTATCACTGCTTAAGAGGTATTAGGGTGCACTGCTATAATCCGATTTGCATTTAGGCACGATCTGCATATACGGAGACCGAAAGTTACGCCTGGCTGCCATAAACTAAACAACACTTAGCCAAAAAGCGTAAAAGAGCCTCAAAACATTCAGACGTCTACGCTTCCAATGCATAATGCTAAAACACACACACAAGACCGCCAGCTTGGTATTACAACACTTGGCCAAAAAAGCCGGAAAAGATCACTCATAACCGACGCAGACACAAAGACTACAGTGTATTAGGACACGAGATAACCGGGAAGTACCGATTCTTTAATATATGGAGCTTGGCGTATCGCTTAGTTTGCTAAAATAAATAACACTTAGCCAAAAGTAAAAGAGCTCAAACTCAGATTGCCTGCGTCCAACGCCACGCAAACACACACACAAGACAGTAGGTATTAGCACGCTGCTATAACCGACGCAGTACCGATTCGGCGATAACGGAGACCGAAAGTTATTGTCTCCGCTTGTAAACCTAAACAACACTTAGCCAAAAGTGCCAAAAGAGCTCAAACTCAACGATTGTACCCCTCCGAACGCCTACATAAACACACACACAAGACTGCTAGTAGAGGTATTAGGGCACGTACATAAATCGACGCAGACTGATTCTCGACATACGGAGACCGAAAGTTATCGCCTGCTGCATAAACTAAACAACACTTAGCCAAAAAGTCAAAAAGAGCCCGAACCCGTGATCGTCTCCCTCTGAACGCCACACAGCGGCACATACACACATAAAGACCGTAGGTATTAGAAGACGCTGATATATCGCTTTGCCGCATAGATTTCGACTTAGCCGATACGGGAGACCGAAAGTGATCGCGTCTACGCTTACATAAAATAAATGTAACAAAGACCCAGATGATAAAGAACGTTGTTATAAAGAGCCCGATTCCAGATTACTTGAGATCTGAAAACGCCACGACTAAACAACACACACAAGCCAAAGAGAGGTCGTCTCAGAACGCCACTCCAAACACACACACACAAAGAGGTAGGTACGTAATTGCTACAATCGACTTGCATTTTGATTCTACATACGGAGACCGAAGTTATCGCCTCGTTTTATAAACTAAACAACACTTAGCCAAAAAAGGCCGAAAAAGAGACCTAAACCTCAAGATCGTCTGGCATTCAACGCCACGCAACACATACACAAGACTGCTGTAGGGTATTAGGGCACGCTGCTATAACCGACGCAGATTTCGGATTCGGCATACGGAGACCGAAAGTTATCGCCTGCTCATAAACTCAACAACACTTAGCCAAAAAGCCCAAAAAGAGCCCGAACCCGTGATCGTCCGTCCTCAACGCCATACACAAACACACACACAAGACCGCCAGTAGGTATTAGTAGCACGCTGCTATAACCGACAGATCTGATTCTCGACATACGGAGACCGAAGTTATCGCCTGCTTATAAATAAACAACACTTTAGCCAAAAGGAAAAAGAGCTCCAAACCCGTGACGTCTCGGTCCAACGCCACGCAAAACACACACACAAGCATCACAGAGGATAGTAGGCATCGCTATAATCGACGGCAGATTTCGATTTCGATATACGGGAGACCGAAGTTATCGCCTTAGCTTATAAACTAAACAACACTTAGCCAAAAAGCCAAAAGAGCTCAAACTCGTGATCGTCTCCGTCCAACGCCACGCAAACACACATACAAAGACCGCCAGAGGTATTAGTATCGACTGCTATAATCGACGCAGATTCGATTCCGACATACGGAGATCGAAAGTTATCGCTTTGCTTATGTAAATAAACAACACTTAGCCAAAAAGGTAAAAGAGTTCAAACCCAAGATCGCCCGTCCGAACGCCAAAACTAAACACAATACACAAGACACAGTAGGTATTAGGTATGCACGCATATAACCGACGAGATTTCGACTCGACATACGGAGACCGAAAGTTATCGCCTTCTGCTTATGTAAATCTAACAACACTTAGCCAAAAAGCCGTAAAAAGAGCCCAAACACGTGATCGCTCCGGTCCAACGCCACGCAAACGCCAGAACACACACAAAGATCACAGAGGTATTAGGGCATCGCTGCATATAACCGACCAGATTGATTCCGACATACGGAGACCGAAGTTATCGCCTGCTTATGTAAACTAAACAACACTTAGCCAAAAGCCGGTAGAAAAGAGCTCCGAACACGCATCGTCCATATCCGGAAACGCCACGTTAAACACACACACAAAGACTAAACCTCAGAGGTATTACACATACATTAAAGACTGCTATAACCGACGCATAACCGATTTCGATTGATCATGCATACGGAGACCGAAAGTTATCGCTTATTTATAAACCAAACAACACTTAGCCAAAAAGAGAAAAAGAGCTTCAAACCCGTGATCGTCCGTCCAACGCCACGCGAAACACACACACAAGCATCACTGTAGGTATTAGGTACGCTAACATAACCGACGCAGATTCGATTCGAAGACACGGAGACCGAAAGTTATCGCTTAGCTTCATGAAACTAAACAACACTTAGCCAAAAGCCGTAAAAGAGCTCAAACCCGATCGTCTGGGTCCAACGCCACGCAAACACACACACAAAGACCACTGTGAGGTATTAGGCACGTTGCTATAACCGACAGACTCGATTCTCGACATACTTGAGACCGAAAGTTATCGCCCTGCTTATGTAAATAAACAACACTTAGCCAAAAGCCAAAAGAGCCCAAAACCGATCGTTCTGGTCCGAACGCCACGCAACATACACACAAAGATCACAGAGGTATTAGGCACGCGCTATAACCGACGCAGACTCGATTCTCGACATACGGAGACCGAAAGTTATCGCTTCTGCTTATAAACTCGAACAACACTTTTAGCTAAAAAAAAGAAAAAGAGCTCCAAACTCCGTGATCGTCTGGTCCAACGCCACGCAAACACACACACAAGACCACAGAGAGGTATTAGGTATCGTATGCTATAACCGATTTTGACTCGATTCTCAACATACGGAGACCGAAAGTTATCGCCTTAGCTTACAAACTAAACAACACTTAGCCAAAAAGGAGTAAAGAGACCTGAAACCCGCATCGTCTCGTCCGAATGCCATTTACAAACACACACAAAGACCAGCCAGAGGTATTAGGGCACTGCTATAACCGATCGCAGACTCGATTCTCGACATACGGAGACCGAAGTTATCGCCGCTTCTGCTTAAGTAAACCGAACAACACTTAGCCAAAAAGCCGAAAAGAGTCCTAAACCCGCATCGTCTCGTCCTCGAACGCTACACGCGAACAAATAATACACAAGATCACAGTAGGTATTAGTGCATCGCTGCTATAACCGACGCAGATTTGATTCGGCTATACGGAGATCGAAAGTTATCGCCTTTGTTTGCCATAAACTGAACAACACTTAGCCAAAAAGGAGAAAAAGAGCCCGAAACCTGATCGATTGCCCTCCGAACGCCACGCTAAACACACACACAAAGACCTGCCAGGTATAGGGCATCGCTGCTATAACTGACGCAGATAATCGACGATTTGATTCGACATACGGAGACCGAAAGTTATCGCCTGTCATAAATCGAACAACACTTAGCCAAAAGCCGAAAAAGAGTCTTTAAACCCGCATCGATCGTCTGGTCCTAATGCCACGCTAAATACACACACAAAGACTCACTGTAGGTATTAGGGCATCGCGCTATAATCGATTTGATTTCGATCTCGACATACGGAGACCGAAGTTATCGCCTTGTTTGCTAAAATCTAAACAACACTTAGCCAAAAAGAGAAAAAGAGCCCAAACCCGCGAGATCGTCTGGGTCCGAACGCCACACAAAAACACACACACAAAGACTGCACAGAGGTATTAGGCATCGCCTATAACCGACGCAGACTCGATTCGACGATACGGAGACCGAAAGTTATCGCCTGCTTATGTAAACTAAACAACACTTTAGCCAAAAGGAGAAAAAGAGACTGAAACCCGTGATCAGTCTGGTCCGAACGCCACACAAACACACACACACAACTGAAGATCGCAGAGGTATTAGGGGTACGTATCGTGCCATAACCGACGCAGACTCGATTCGACATATTTGAGACCGAAAGTTATCGCCTGCTTCATAAACTGAACAACACTTAGCCAAAAAGCCAAAAAGAGCTCCGAACCAAGATCGTCTCCTCCAACGCCACGCAACACACACACAAGACTGCAGTAGGTATTAGGCACGCGCACGCTACATAACCGACAGATTTCGATTTCGAAGATATACGGAGACCAAAGTTATCGCCTGCTTAAGTAAACTAAACAACACTTAGCCAAAAAGCTAAAAAGAGCTCAAACCCGTGACGTCCTGTCCGAACGCCACGCAAATACACACACACAAAGACTGCCAGAGGTATTAGGCACGCTGCTATAACCGACGGATTCGATTCTCGACATACATTCGTTGGAGACCGAAAGTTATCGCCTTGTTTTGTAAACTAAACAACACTTAGCGAAAAAAGGCCAAAAGAGACTGAACCCGTGATCATCCCTCCAACGCCACACAAAACACACACACAAGATCATAGAGTATTAGTACGCTAACACGCATATAACCGACAAGATTGATTCTCGAGCATACGGAGACCGAAGTTATCGCTTTAAACTAACTAAACAACACTTAGCCAAAAAGGAAAAAAGCTCCGAAACCCGTGATCGTCTGGGTCCAACGCCACACAAAACACACACACAAAGATCACAGAGGTATTAGGGCATCGCTGCTATAACCGACGGCAGATTCGATTTCGACATACGGAGACCGAAAGTACGCCTGCTTATAAATCAACAACACTTAGCCAAAAAAGCCGAAAAGAGCCTCGAACCCGTGATCGCCCCTCCTAACGCCACTTAAACAAACACACAAACACGTAGGTATTAGACTGCTATAATCGAGGTATTCGACATACGAGACCGAAAGCACGTTGCGAACTAAACAACATCTTAGCCAAAACGAAAAAGAGACTCGAAACTAGGGTAAGATCGTCATTCGAAGCATACCAAAAGTTATCGCACAAAGACTCAAATCAGAGGTAAACATGCTACATAATCGACGCAGATCGATTCCTGGAGATAACGAGACCGAAGCACGCCTCGTTTATAAATCGAAACAACACTTAGCCAAAAAGAGAAAAGAGCTCAAACTCCGCAGATCGTCTGGGTCCAACGCCTACGCAAAACACACACACAAAGACCACAGAGGGTATTACTACATGCGCTATAACCGACGCAGATTGATTTTACATACACGGAGACCGAAAGTTATCGCCTCTAGTTTGCAAAACTAAACAACACTTAGCCAAAAAGAGTAAAAAGAGACTCAAACCCGCATCGTCCGTCCAACGCCATACAAATAAACACACACACAAAGATCGCAGAGGTATTAGGTATCGTTGCTATAACCGACAGAACAGATTCAATTTCGATATACGGAGACCGAAAGTTATCGCCTGCTTGCAAAACTAAACAACACTTAGCCAAAAAGCGAAAAAGAGCCTAAACCCGTGATCGTCCGTCCGAACGCCACGCAAAAACACACACACAAGAGACCGCTAGGTATTAGGCATCGCGCATATAACCGATTTGCAGATTTGATTCGACATACGGAGACCGAAAGTTATCGCCTGCTTATGTAAACTAAACAACACTTAGCCAAAAAGCCGTAAAAGAGCCCAAACCCGTGATCGTCCCCTCCGAACGCCACGCAAACACACACACAAAGACCGCAGTAGGTATTAGACATCGCATACGAGCATATATTTCGACAGAATCAACACGAAATAAAAAGCTTAAAAGACTGACGATTCTACATACGGAGACCGAAGTTATCGCTTTGTTATTTGAGTAAACTAAACAACACTTAGCCAAAAAGCGTAAAGAGAGCCCAAACCCGCATCGTCTGTCCTCCAACGCCACGCAAACACACACACACAAGATCGCTGTAGAGGGTATTAGGCACGCTGCTATAACTCGACGCAGACTGATTCGACATACGGAGACCGAAAGTTATCGCCTGCTTATGTAAACCGAACAACACTTAGCAAAAAGCCAAAAAGAGCTCAAACCCGCATCGTCCGTCCAACGCCACGCAAAACACACACACAAGATCACAGTAGGTATTAGGCACCGCTATAACCGACGCATTTGATTCCATCTCGACATACGGAGACCGAAAGTTATCGCCTAGTTTTGTAAACTAAACAACACTTAGCCAAAAAGCCGAGAAAAGAGACCTCAAACCCAGATCGTCTGGGTCCGAACGCCACGCAAACACACACACACAAGACCGCAGAGGGTATGAGGCACGCTACATACGAATCGACGAAAGTACTCGATTTCGACATACGAGACCGAAAGTTATCGCCTTAGTTTCTCATAAACTAAACAACACTTAGCCAAAAAGCCAAAAGAGACTAAACCTCGAGACGTCCCGTCAACGCCACGCTAAATCGCAACACACACACAAGCACTGCCAGTAGGTATTAGGGCATCGCATATAACCGACTTGCATTTTCGATTCCACATACGGAGACCGAAGTTATCGCCTAGTTTATAAACTAAACAACACTTAGCCAAAAAGCCAAAAGAGCCCGAAACCAAGATCGTCTGTCCAACGCTACCACGCAAAACACACACACATCACAGAGGGTATTAGTATCGCTATAACCGACGCAGATTCGATTCGACATACGGAGACCGAAAGTTATCGCCTAGCTCATAAAAATCTAAACAACACTTAGCCAAAAAGCCAAAAGAGACTCAAACCGTGATCGTCTCATCCGAACGCCACGCAAACACACACACAAAGACCGCTGAGAGGTATTAGCACGCCATATAAATCGACGAAAATGATTTCCGATTCATTCTTCGACATACGCCCTGAGACCGAAAGTTATCGCTCGCTTAATAAATTCTAACAACACTTTAGCCAAAAAGCCAAAGAAAAAGAGACCGAAACCCGCATCGTCCGTCCGAACGCCACGCAAACACACACACAGCACCGCGTAGGTATTAGGGCACGCTATATAACCGACAGACTCGATTCGACATACGGAGATCGAAAGTTATCGCCTGTTTATAAACTAAACAACACTTAGCCAAAAAGGAGAAAAGAGCCCGAAACCCGCATCGTCGGTCCGAACGCCACACAAACACACACACAAGATCACAGAGGTATTAGGCACGTACATAACCGACGGCACTTTGATTCCGACATACGGAGACCGAAGTTATCGCTTTGCTTAAATAAACTTAGCCAAAAAACAAATACTTAGCCAAAAAGTCTTCCTAAAAAGAGCACCAAACACCCGTAGGATTCGTCTCGCTCCAACGCCACGCACCGAACACACACACAAGACACTTAGCCAAAAGCTAAAGGTATTACGTGACGTCTCGTCCTAATAACCGACACGACAGAGCAGGATTAGGATTCTCGACGATACGGAGACCGAAGTTATCGCCTGCTTTAGTAAAATAAACAACACTTAGCCAAAAGCCAAAAAGTTCAAACCCGTGATCGCCCCCTCCGAACGCAAAATTAACACACACACAACACCGTGAGGTATTAGGCACGCGCTATAACCGACGCAGCATTTCGATTCCGACATACTGAGACCGAAAGTTATCGCCTGCTTATAAACTAAACAACACTTAGCCAAAAAGCCAAAAAGAGCTCGAACCCGTGATCGTCCATCCAACGCCACGCAAAACACACACACAAGATCACAGAGGTATTAGGCACGCTGCTATAACCGACGCAGACTCGATTCTTTACATACGGAGACCGAAAGTTATCGCCTGCTATGTAAAACTAAACAACACTTAGCCAAAAAGCCAAAAGAGCCTCCAAACCCGCATCGTCTGGTCCGAACGCCACACAAACACACACACAAGACCGCTGTGAGGTATTAGGCACGCTGCTATAACCGACAGACTGATTCGACATACGGAGACCGAAAGTTATCGCCTGCTCAGTAAATCAACAACACTTAGCCAAAAAGCCAAAAAGAGTTCAAACCCCGTGATCGTCTCCGTCCGAACGCCACGCAAAAACACACACACAAAGACTGCAGAGGTATTAGGGACACGCTACATATAACCGACGCAGATTCTATTCCGACATACGAGACCGAAAGTTATCGCCTGCTATTTATAAACTAAAACAACACTTAGCCAAAAGTCAAAAGAGTTCAAACCCGTGATCGTCTGTCCTCCGAACGCTTACGCAAAACACACACACAAAGACTGCAGAGGTATTAGACACGCGCTATAACCGACAGATACTCGATTCCGACATACGGAGACCGAAGTTATCGCCTGCTTATGTAAACTAAACAACACTTAGCCAAAAGCCAAAAAGAGTCAAACTCCAGATCGTTCCCTCATTCAACGCCACGCAAAAACACACACACAAAGACCGCAGCAGAGGTATTAGGTACGCGCTATAACCGACGCAGATTCGATTCTCGTATATACGGAGACCGAAGTTATCGCCTGCTTATGTAAACCGAACAACACTTAGCCAAAAAGGAAAAAGAGCTCAAACCCGTGATCGTCCCTCCAACGCCACTTTAAACACACACACAAAGACCGCTGTAGGTATTAGGGCACGCTGCTATAACCGACGGCAGACTCGGATTCCGACATACGGAGACCGAAAGTTATCGCCTGCTTATAAACTGAACAACACTTAGCCAAAAAGCCAAAAGAGCTCAAACTCGATCGTCTCCCTCCGGAAACGCCACGCAAACACACACACAAAGACTGCAGTAGGTATTAGATACGCTACATAATCGACGCAGATTCGATTCGATATACGGAGACCGAAGTTATCGCCTAGCTTATAAACCGAATAACACTTAGCCAAAAGCCGAAAAAGAGCCCAAACCCGCATCGCCCTCCGAACGCCACGCAAACACACACACACAAAGACTGCAGTAGGTATTAGCACGCTGCATATAACTGACAGATTTCGATTCGACATACGGAGACCGAAAGTTATCGCTCCGCTTATAAACCTGAACAACACTTAGCCAAAAAAAAGCCAAAAGAGATCAAACCCGTGATCTTCCTCCGAACGCCAATTTAAACACACACACAAAGACCGCAGAGGTATTAGGCACGCTGCTATAACTGAAGCGTATCGATTTCGACATACGGAGACCGAAGTTATCGCCTGCATAAACTAAACAAACACTTAGCCAAAAAGCCAAAAAGAGCCCTCCGAAACTGCGTGATCGGTATTAGGTCCAACGCCACGCAAACACAGAGAGACCGAACACAAGATAGCTAAAAAGCAGAGGTAAACCCGCATCGTCCCTCCAACGCCACGCATAATCGACCGCTGTAGGTATTTGCATTTCGATTCTGATTCGACATACGGAGACCGAAAGTTATCGCTTAGTTTATAAATCGAACAACACTTAGCCAAAAGTTTAAAGAGTTCAAACCCGCATCGCCCCGTCCGAACGCCACGCAAACACACACACAAAGATCGCTGTAGGTATTAGGCACGTTGCTATAACCGATTTGCAGATTTCGACATACGGAGACCGAAGTATCGCCTGCTTATGTAAATCAACAACACTTAGCCAAAAAGCCGAAAAAGAGCCTGAAACTCGTGATCGTCCGTCCAACGCCACGCAACACACACACAAAGACTGCAGAGGTATTAGGTACGCTACATAACCTGACGCAGACTGATTCCGACATACGGAGACCGAAGTTATCGCCTAGTTTTAAGTAAACTAAACAACACTTAGCCAAAAAGCCAAAAGAGTCTAAACCCGAGACGTCAAACACACAAAGACTGACGCTATAACTCGACGCAGTACTTCCGACATACGAGACCAAGAAGTTATCGCTATTTCACAAACTAAACAACACTTAGCCAAAAGAGCCCCAAACCAGAGGTATTAGAACGCCTACGCTGCTATAACACAAAGACCAGCTGTGAGGTATTAGGATCGCTATAACCGACAGATTGACGGAGATACGAGATCGAAAGTTATCGCCTGCTTGCTAAATCGAAAACAACACTTAGCCAAAAAGCCGAAAAGAGCCCGAAACCCGTGATCGCCCCTCCGAACGCCACGCAAACACACACACAAAGACTGCTGTAGGTATTAGGCACGCTACATAACCGACGCAGATTTGATTCGACATACGAAGACCGAAGTTATCACTCTGCTTAAGTAAAACTAAACAACACTTAGCCAAAAAGTAAAAAGAGCCTCAAACCAGATCGTCCCTCTCGAACGCCACACGCAAACACACACACACAAAGACCGCGATAGGTATTAGGCACGCTATATATAACCGACAGATTGATTCGACATACGGAGATCGAAAGTTATCGCCTGTTTGCCAAATCAACAACACTTAGCCAAAAAGCCAAAAGAGCTCAAAACCCGTGATCGTCCTCAACGAACGAACGCAACAAACAAACACACACAAAGACTGCTGAGGTATTAGGCACGCTGCTATAACCGACGCAGATTTTGATTTCGACATACTGAGACCGAAAGTTATCGCCCTGCTTGTAAACTAAACAACACTTAGCCAAAAAGCCAAAAAAGAGCTCAAAACCGTGATCGTCTCATCCAACGCCACGCAAAACACACACACACACAAAGACCACAGAGGTATTAGGCATGCTATAATCGATGGTACTCGATTCGACATACGGAGACCGAAAGTTATCGCCTGCTTTATGTAAACTAAACAACACTTAGCCAAAAAGAAAAAAGAGCCCAAACCCGCGATCGTCTGGGTCCAACGCCACGCAAAACACACACACAAAGATCACAGAGAGGTATTAGGCACGCTATATAACCGACGCAGATTCGATTCCGACATACGAGACCGAAAGTTATCGCCTGCTTTTATAAACTAAACAACACTTAGCCAAAAAGTAAAAAGAGCCCAAACCCGTGATCGTCTGGTCCGAACGCCACGCAAAAACACACACAGGTAAGATCGCTGTAGGTATTAGGTATCGCTATATAAACAACACTTAGACGGCAGATTGATTCTGATCGATACATACACAAAGAGACCGAAGTTATCGCCCCTGCTTATATAAACGAAACAACACTTAGCCAAAAAGTGAAAAAGAGCTCAAACCCGTGATCGTCTGGTCCGAACGCCACGCAAAAACACACACACAAAGATCACAGTAGGTATTAGGCACGCTGCTATAACCGACGCAGATTTGATTCTCGACATACGGAGACCGAAAGTTATCGCCTGCCGCTTATGTAAACTAAACAACACTTAGCCAAAAGGAGAAAAAGAGACTCAAACCCGGTGATCGTCCGGTCCGAACGCCACGCAAACACACACACAAAGACCGCCAGAGGTATTAGGTATATGCTATAACCGACGGTACTCGATTCGACATACGGAGACCGAAGTTATCGCCTGCTTATGGAAACTAAACAACACTTAGCCAAAAGGAGAAAAGAGACCGAAAAAGAGTCCTCCAACGCCACAAACATACACACACAAAGATCAGTAGGTATTCGCTATAACCGACCACGATTCGACATACATACGGAGAACGCCTGCTTATGTAAACTAACAACACTTAGCCAAAAGCCGAGAAAAGAGGTATCCTCCGAACGCCACAACACACACACATAAAGACCGTAGGTATTAGGTACGCTATAACCGACGCAGATTTCGATTCCGACATACGGAGACCGAAAGTTATCGCCTGCTTAAGTAAACTAAACAACACTTAGCCAAAAAGGAGAAAAGAGCCCTAAAACACGATCGTCTCGGTCGAACGCCACGCAAACACACACACAAAGACTGCTCAGAGGTATTAGGGCACGCTATATAACCGATTTTTTGCACTCGATTCTCGACATACGGAGACCGAAAGTTATCGCCTGCTTATAAACCGAACAACACTTAGCCAAAAGCCAAAAAGAGCTCAAACCCGTGATCGTCTGGTCCGAACGCCACGCAAACACACACACAAAGATCACAGAGGTATTAGTGCACGCTGCTATAACCGACGCAGATTTCGATTCGACATACGGAGACCGAAAGTTATCGCCTGCTTATAAACTAAACAACACTTAGCCTAAAAGTGAGAAAAAGAGCCCGAAAAGATCGTCTGGGTCCAACGCCACGCAAAACACACACAAAGATCACAGAGGTATTAGGTACGCGCTATAACCGACGCAGATTCGATTCTCGAGATACGGAGACCGAAGTTATCGCCTGCTTATAAAACTAAACAACACTTAGCCAAAAAGAGAAAAAGAGCCCGAACTCCCGATCGTCTGGTTCCTCAACGCCACGCAAAACACACACACACAAAGATCACAGTAGGTATTAGGCACGCTACTATAACCGACGCAGATTCGATTCGACATACGAGACCGAAAGTTATCGCCTGCTTGCATAAACTAAACAACACTTAGCCAAAAAGAGAAAAAGAGCCCAAACCCGCATCGTTGGTCCAACGCCACGCAAACACACACACAAAGACCACAGTAGGTATTAGTGCACGCTACTATAACCGACGCAGACTCGATTTCGAGATACGGAGACCGAAAGTTATCGCCTGCTTATGTAAACTAAACAACACTTTAGCCAAAAGTCAAAAAGAGCCCAAACCCAAGATCGTCCTCCTCTCAACGCCACGCAAACACACACACAAAGACCGCAGAGGTATTAGTACGCGCATATAACCGACGCAGATTCGATTCGACATACGAGACCGAAGTTATCGCCTGCTTATGTAAAACTAAACAACACTTAGCCAAAAAGCCTAAAAAGAGTTCAAACCCGTGATCGTCCCGTCCGAACGCCACGCAAAACACACACACAAAGACCGCAGTGAGGTATTAGGGCACGCTACATAACCGACGATTCAGATTCTCGATATACGGAGACCGAAAGTTATCGCCTGCTTATAAACTAAACAACACTTAGCCAAAAAGTCAAAAAAAAAGCTCACAACTCCGTGATCGTCTGGTCCAACGCCACGCAAACACACACACAAAGACACAGAGGTATTACACACATCGTTATAACCGACGACAGATTTGGATTCCGACATACGGAGACCGAAAGTTATCGCCTAGTTTATGTAAAACTAAACAACACTTAGCCAAAAAGCCGTAAAAAGAGCCCAAACCCGTGATCGTCTGGTCCAACGCCACGCAAAACACACACAAAGACTCACAGAGGTATTAGGCACGCTATATAATCGACGGTACTCGATTTCGACATACGAGACCGAAAGTTATCGCTTAGCTTGCATAAATAAACAACACTTAGCCAAAAAGCCTAAAAGAGTCTCAAAACCGTGATCGTCTGGTCTCAACGCCACGCAAACACACACACAAAGACCACAGAGGTATTAGGCACGCTACTATAACCGATTTTGATTTCGATTTCGACATACGGAGACCGAAAGTTATCGCCTGCTTATAAACTAAACAACACTTAGCCAAAAAGCAAAAAGAGCCCAAACCCGATCGTCCGTCCCAATGCCACGCAAAACACACACACAAAGATCACAGTAGGTATTAGTATCGCTATAACCGACGCAGATTCGATTCGACATACGGAGACCGAAGTTATCGCCTGCTTATGTAAACTAAACAACACTTAGCCAAAAAGCCAAAAGAGCCTCAAACCCGTGATCGTCCGTCCGAACGCCACACAAAACACACACACAAGATCACAGAGGTATTAGGTATCGCTATATAACCGACAGATTTCGATTCCGATATACGGAGATCGAAAGTTATCGCCTGCTTATAAACTAAACAACACTTAGCCTAAAAGAGAAAAAGAGCCTGAAACCCGATCGTCCTGGGTCCCAACGCCACGCAAACACACACACAAAGATCACAGAGGTATTAGGCATCGCTATAACCTGACAGATTCGATTCGATATACGGAGACCGAGAAGTTATCGCTCTGATTTATAAACTAAACAACACTTAGCCAAAAAGCCAAAAGAGCCCAAACCGCATCGTTCGTCCGAACGCCACGCAAAACACACACAAAGCTAAAAAGATCACAGAGGTATTAGGCACGCTAATGCAAAACACAACCGACGCAGTATTCGATTCTCGACATACGGAGACCGAAAGTTATCGACATACGGAGCGAAGTTTGCTAAACTAAACAACACTTAGCCAAAAAGCTAAAAAGAGCCCAAACCCGATCGTCCCTCCGAACGCCACGCAAACACACACACAAAGATCACAGAGGTATTAGGCACGCGCATAACCGACGCAGATTCGATTCTCGACATACGGAGACCGAAGTTATCGCCTGCTTATGTAAACTAAACAACACTTAGCCAAAAAGCCAAAAGAGCTCAAACCCGCGATCGTCTCTCCTCCGAACGCCACACAAACACACACACAAGACCGCTGTAGGTAGGTATATAATCGACGTATATCGACTCGACATACACGGAGACCGAAGTTACTGATTCGTTTAAACTAAACAACACTTAGCCAACGAGCCAAAAAGAGCTCAAACACGACCTGCTTATAACGCCACGCTTAAACACACACTTTAGCCTAAAAGGTATTAAAAGAGCTATAAACGACCAGACTCGATTCGTCTGAAGACCGAAAACGCCTGCTTATAAACAAACAACACAGCCAAAAACAAAAAGAGCCCAAACCCAGAGGTGCCATTAGTACACACACACAAGACCATGAGGTACGCATCGATATAAATCGACGCGATTTCGATTTCGGACGGAGACCGAAAGTTATCGCTTAGTTTATGTAAACTAAACAACACTTAGCCAAAAGCTAAAAAGAGTCAAACCCGTGATCGTCTGGTCCGAACGCCCATTTAAACACACACACAAGATCACAGAGGTATTAGGCACGCTGCTATAACCGACGCAGATTCGATTCGACATATTGGAGACCGAAAGTTATCGCCTGCTTATAAAATCTAAACAACACTTAGCCAAAAGTCAAAAAGAGCTCCGAACCCGATCGTCTCCTCCAACGCCACGCAAACACACACACAAAGATCACAGAGGGTATATAACCGAGCACCGATTCGATATAACCGATATCGGTAAACTAAACAACACTTTAGATTAAAAGAGCTCAAACCCGTGATCGCTCCCTCCGAACGCCAGACACAGATTGCCAGAGGTATTAGGCAGACGCTACATAAGATGGTACTGATTCGCGATACATAATAAGACCGAAAGTTATCTTGCTTATAAAACTAAACAACACTTAGCCAAAAGCCAAAAAGAGCCCAAACCCGTGATCGTCCCTCCTCAACGCCACGCAAAACACACACACAAGACCGCAGAGGTATTAGCACGCTACATAACCGGACGCAGACTTCGATTTCGGACATACGGAGACCGAAAGTTATCGCCTGCTTCATAAACTAAACAACACTTAGCCAAAAAGCCGAAAAAGAGCTCCAAAACCCGTGATCGTCTCTCAACGCCACGCAAACACACAACGCCACCGCAAAATACACACACTGCTAACCGAAGACTGAGAGGTATACGGAGACCGCACGCTGCTTATGTAAAAACTAACCGGACAGAGGAAAAAGATTTCAATATACGGAGACCGAAAGTTATCGCCTTAAGTATTAGGGTAAACTATAAACAACACTTAGCCAAAAAAGGAGAAAAAGAGCTCTAAACTAAATAACACTTAGATCGTCAAAAAAGAGTCCGAACCCGAACCACGTCAAAACAAACACACAAAGACCGCAGTAGGGTATTAGGCACGCCATATAACCGATTTAGACGATTCGATTCGATATACGGAGACCGAAAGTTATCGCCTGCTTATAAACTAAACAACATTTAGCCAAAAAGCCGAAAAGAGCTCAAACCCGTGATCGCTCCTCCAACGCCACGCAAAAACACACACACAAAGACCACAGAGGTATTAGGTACGCTGCTATAACCGACGGCAGACTCGATTCTCGACATACGGAGACCGAAAGTTATCGCCTGCTTCATAAACTAAACAACACTTAGCCAAAAAGTTTAAAAGAGCTCAAACCCGTGATCGTCTGGTCCAACGCCACGCAAAAACACACACACACAAGATCACAGAGGTATTAGGCACGCTGCTATAACTCGACTCGAGACTCGATTCCGAAGACATACGGAGACCGACAGTTATCGAGAAAAAAGAGTCTCAAAACTAAACAACACTTAGCCAAAAAGAGCTGTAGGGTAAAAGAGCTACAAACCGACGCAGATCGTCTGGCCCGAACGCTTACACAAACACACACACAAAGACCGTAAAGAGAGGTATTACGGCACGCAACACACAACCGACAAAGACTGTAGGATTAGGCATATACTTGAGACCGAAAGTTATCGAGCTGCTTATAAACTAAACAACACTTAGCCAAAAAGAGAAAAAGAGACTCAAACCCAGATCGTCTGGCCTCCGAACGCCACACAAACACACACACAAAGACTGCTGTAGGTATTAGGCACGCTATAACCGACGCAGATCGATTCGACATACGGAGACCGAAAGTTATCGCCTGCTTTTGGCGTAAACTAAAACAACACTTAGCCAAAAAGAGAAAAAGAGCCCAAACCCGTGATCGTCCGTCCGAACGCCACGCAAAACACACACACAAAGACCGCAGACAGTAGGTATTAGGCACGCTGCTATAACCGACGCAGATTCGATTCGACATACGAGACCGAAGTTATCGCCTGCTTTAAAACTAAACAACACTTTAGCCAAAAAGAGAAAAGATCCTAAACCCAGATCGTCCTCGGTCCGAACGCCACACAAAACACACACACAAAGAAGACTGTGAGGTATTAGGCACGCTACATAACCGACGGCAGATTTCGATTCGACGATACGGAGACCGAAAGTTATCGCCTGCTTTATAAAACTAAACAACACTTAGCCAAAAAAGGAGAAAAAGAGCCCGAACCCGTGATCGTCCCGTCCAACGCCCACGCAAACACACACACAAGACTGCTGTAGGTATTAGGCATCGCTAGCATAACCGACGCAGATTTCGATTCTCGATACACGGAGACCGAAAGTTATCGCCTTGCTTATAAAACTAAACAACACTTAGCCAAAAGGAGAAAAGAGACCGAACCCAAGATCGTCCCGTCCAACGCCACGCAAACACACACACAAAGACTGCACAGAGGTATTAGGCACGCTGCTATAACCGACAAGATTGATTCGACATACGGAGACCGAAAGTTATCGCCTGCTTATGTAAACTAAACAACACTTAGCCAAAAAGCTTAAAAAGAGACCAAACCCGCAGATCGTCCCGTCCGAACGCTTAATACACAAAACACACACACACAAAGACATAACAGAGGTATTAGACATACACGCTGCTAAATCGACGAGAAAAGATCTCAAATCGATCGTCTCGTCCTTAACGCCGATGAAATACGGAGACCGAAAGTATAATCGACAGACTCGATTCGATATACGGAGCCGAAAGTATCGCTCTGCTTAAGCCCGCAAACAACACTTAGCCAAAAAGGAGAAAAGAGATTCAAACCCGTGATCGTCCGTCCGAACGCCACACAAAACACACACACAAGATCACAGTAGGTATTAGGCACGCTGCTATAACCGACGCAGATTGATTCGATATACGGAGACCGAAAGTTATCGCCTGCTTTAAACTAAACAACACTTAGCCAAAAAGTTTAAAAGAGCTCAAACCCGTGATCGTCCGTCCGAACGCCACACAAACACACACACAAAGATCACAGAGGTATTAGGCACGCCATATAACCGACGAAGACTGATTCGAGATACTTGAGACCGAAGTTATCGCCTGCTTATAAACTAAATAAACTTAGCCAAAAAACAACACTTAGCCAAAAGCCAGACAAACACACACACAAACCTCACATAACTCCGATCGTCTCCCATCATACGAGACTGAAAACGCCAAACCAAACAACACACACACAAGACTGCAGAAGCCACGCAAAAACACACACAAGATTAGGTAGGTATTAGGTGCATCGCTACATAACCGACGCAGATTCGATTCGACATACGGAGATCGAAGTTATCGCCTAGTTTGCATAAACTAAACAACACTTAGCCAAAAAGTCAAAAGAGCTCAAACCCGTGATCGTCCCGTCCGAACGCCACGCAAACACACATATAACACACACACAAAGACTGCACAGTAGGTATTAGAGGCACGTTATCGCTTATAATCGACGCAGATTTCGATTAGCCAAAACATAAAAGAGACCGAAAGTTATCGCCTAACGCTTATGTAAACACATAAACAACACTTAGCCAAAAAGTCGAAAAGAGACCGAAAACGCCGTGATCGTAAACAACACTTTAGCCAACGCCACGCCGAAACACACACACAAAGACCGCACACACAGAAGGTATTAGGTATTATCATACGCTACATAACCGACGCAGATTCGATTCCGACATACGGAGACCGAAAGTTATCGCTTCGCTTATGTAAACTAAACAACACTTAGCCAAAAAGGAGAAAAGAGCTCAAAACCCAGATCGCTCCCTCCGAACGCCACGCAAACACACACACAAAGATCACAGAGGTATTAGGGCACGCTGCTATAATCGACAGATTCGATCTCGACATACGGAGACCGAAAGTTATCGCCTGCTTTGTAAACTAAACAACACTTAGCCAAAAAGCCGAAAAAGAGACCAAAACCCGCATCGTCTGGTCCGAACGCCTACACAAACACACACACACAAAGACCGCAGAGGTATTAGGCACGTTGCTATAATCGACGCAGATACTGCATCGATTCCGACATACGGAGACCGAAAGTTATCGCCTAGCTTATGTAAACTAAACAACACTTTAGCCAAAAAGCCAAAAAGAGCCTTAAACCCGTGATCGTCTGGGTCCGAACGCCACGCGAACACACACACAAGATCACAGTAGGTATTAGGCACGCTATATAATCGACGCACAGATCGATTCCGACATACGGAGACCGAAGTTATCGCCTATTTGCTAAACTAAACAACACTTAGCCAAAAAGCTTTAAAAAGAGCTCAAACCCGTGATCGTCCCATCCAACGCCACGCAAAACACACACACAAAGACTGCTGTAGGTATTAGGGCACGCTACATATAACCGACAGATTTCGATTCGACATACGGAGACCGAAAGTTATCGCTTAGCTTATGTAAAACTAAACAACACTTAGCCAAAAAGTCAAAAGAGCCCAAACCCGTGATCGTCTGTCCAACGCCACGCAAACACACACACAAAGACTGCAGAGGTATTAGGCACGCACATAACCGACGCAGACTCGATTTCCGATATACGGAGACCGAAGTTATCGCTTGCTTATAAAACTAAACAACACTTAGCCAAAAACACACAAGAAAAGAGCTCGAACCCGTGATCGTCCCTCTCAACGCCACGCAAAACACACACACAAAGACTGCAGTAGGTATTAGGCATAACCGACGCTCGATTCATAACCGATTTTACATTCTCGATTCACATATACGAGACCGAAGTTATCGCCTGCTTATGTAAAACTAAACAACACTTAGCCAAAAGGAGAAAAAGAGCCCAAAACCCGCGATCGTCCGTCCGAACGCCACACAAACACACACACAAAGACTGCCAGAGGTATTAGGGCATCGCTATAACCGACGCAGATTCGATTCTCGACATACGGAGATCGAAAGTTATCGCCTGCTTACAAAATCAAACAACACTTAGCCAAAAAGTTTAAAAGAGCTCAAACCCAGATCGTCCGTCCGAACGCCACGCAAAACACACACACAAAGATCACAGAGGTATTAGGCACGCTGCTATAATCGACGCAGACTCGATTCCTACATACGGAGACCGAGTTATCGCCTTAGTTTGCGAAACTAAACAACACTTAGCCAAAAAGCCGAAAAAGAGCCCAAACCCGTGATCGTCTGTCCAACGCCACGCTAAACACACACACAAAGACCGCTGAGGTATTAGGCACGCTGCTATAACCGACGCAGATTTCGATTTCGATATACGAGACCGAAAGTTATCGCCTGCTTTATGTAAACTAAACAACACTTAGCCAAAAAGTTCAAAAGAGCCCAAACCCAGATCGTCTCCTCCAACGCCACGCAAACACACACACACACAAGACTGTAGGTATTAGGGGTATCGCTATATAACCGACGCAGATTCGATTCTACATACGGAGACCGAAAGTTATCGCCTGCTTATAAAACTAAACAACACTTAGCCAAAAAGCCGTAAAAGAGCTCAAACCCAGATCGTCCTCCCAACGCCACGCAAAACACACACACAAGATCACAGAGGTATTAGGCATCGCCAAGCATAACCGATGGACTCGATTCGACATACGGAGACCGAAGTTATCGCCTGCTTATAAAACTAAACAACACTTTAGCCAAAAAGTCAAAAAGAGCTCCGAAACACGATCGTCTCCTCCGAACGCCACGCATAAAACACACACACAAAGATCACAGAGGTATTAGGTTAAAACACACACATAGCTACTGCCTGTATAGTATCAACGGTATCGTTATAACCGTACTGATTTCGATTTCGACATACGAAGACCGAAAGTTATCGCCTGCTTATAAACTAAACAACACTTAGCCAAAAGTCAAAAAGAGCTCAAACCCGTGATCGTCTGGTCCGAACGCCACGCAAACACACACACAAAGACTGCCAGAGGTATTAGCACGCTGCTATAACCGACGGCATTTCGATTTCGACATACGGAGACCGAAAGTTATCGCTTAGTTTGCTAAACTAAACAACACTTAGCCAAAAGTTTAAAAGAGCCTCAAACCCGTGATCGTCTGGTCCGAACGCCACGCAAAACACACACACAAAGACTGCAGAGGTATTAGGCACGCTGCTATAACCGATTTGATTTCGATTCTCGACATACGGAGACCGAAAGTTATCGCCTGCTTATAAACTAAACAACACTTAGCCAAAAGCCGAAAAAAGAGCTCAAACCCGTGACGTCTGGTCCGAACGCCACGCAAACACACACACAAGATCACAGCAGAGGTATTAGGCACGCTATATAACCGACAGATTTCGATTCGACATATACGGAGACCGAAAGTTATCGCCTGCTTATATAAACTAAACAACACTTAGCCAAAAGCACAAAAGAGCTCAAACCCTATTGACGATCGATTCCTCCGAACGCCACGAAAAACACACACACAAGATCAAAAGAAGGTATTAGGTACGCTACATATAACCGACGTAGTATTCGATTCTCGACATACGGAGACCGAAAGTTATCGCCTGCTTATAAACTAAACAACACTTAGCCAAAAAAAGAAAAAGAGCTCAAACCCCATCGATCTGGGTCCAACGCCACACAAACACACACACAAAGACCACAGTAGGTATTAGCACGCTGCTATAACCGACGCAGATTTCGATTCGACATACGGAGACCGAAGTTATCGCCTGTTTATAAACTAAACAACACTTAGCCAAAAAGGAGAAAAGAGCCCTAAACCCGTGATCGTCTGGCCTCCAACGCCTACACAAACACACACACAAAGACCACAGAGGTATTAGGCATCGCTAATATAACCGACGCATAAAAGATTCGATTCGACATACGGAGACCGAAAGTTATCGCCTGCTTGCTAAACTACAACAACACTTAGCCAAAAGAAGAAAAAGAGCCCGAAAACCGCAGATCGTCTCCTCCGAACGCCACGCGCAAAAACACACACACAAAGACTGCAGAGGTATTAGGCATCGCTATAACCGACGCAGATCGATTCGACATACGGAGACCGAAGTTATCGCTTGCTTATAAACTAAACAACACTTAGCCAAAAAGAGAAAAAGAGACTCGAAACCCGTGATCGTCTGGTCCAACGCCACACAAACACACACACAAAGACCAGAGGTATTAGGTACGCTGCATAACCGACAGATTTCGATTCGACATACGGAGACCGAAGTTATCGCCTGCTATAAAACTAAACAACACTTAGCCAAAAGAGAAAAAAGAGCCTCAAACCCGATCGTCCCCTCCAACGCCACGCAAAAACACACACACAAGACCACAGAGGTATTAGGCACGCTGCTATAACCGACGCAGATTTCGATTCTCGACATATATGAGACCGAAAGTTATCGCCTGCTTGCTAAACTCAACAACACTTAGCCAAAAAGGAGAAAGAGCTCTAAACACGATCGTCTCCTCCGAACGCCACGCAAACACACACACAAGATCACAGTAGGTATTAGGCACGCTACATATAACCGACGACGATCGATTTCTACATACGGAGACCGAAAGTTATCGCCTGCTCATAAAACTAAACAACACTTAGCCAAAAGGAGAAAAGAGATCGAAAACCGCGATCGTCTCGTCCAACGCCACACAAACACACACACAAGATCACAGAGGTATTAGGCATCGCTATAACCGATTTGATCGATTCCGACATACGGAGACCGAGTTATCGCCCTGTTTGCGAAACTAAACAACACTTAGCCAAAAAGGAGAAAAAGAGACCGAAACCCGCATCGTCCGTCCGAACGCCACACAAACACACACACAGCACCGCGTAGGTATTAGGCATACGCTACATAACCGACGCAGATTCGATTCCGATATACGGAGACCGAAGTTATCGCCTGCTTATGTAAACTAAACAACACTTAGCCAAAAAGGAAAAAGAGACCAAACCCAGATCGTCTCATCCCAACGCCACACAAACACACACACAAGATCACAGAGGTATTAGGCACGCTGTTATAACCGACGCAGATTCGATTTCATATACGGAGACCGAAAGTTATCGCCTATTCATAAACTAAACAACACTTAGCCAAAAAGGCCAAAAGAGCCTCAAAACCCAGATCGTCTGGTCCAACGCCACGCAAACACACACACAAGATCACAGAGGGTATTAGGCACGCTGATTATCGATTCCGAATCGACGAAAGTATCGCCTATTTCGATTCTACATACGAGACCAAAAAGTCGAAAAGAGCTCAAAAGTTATCGCCTGCATTTAACGTAAACACACAACAACACTTAGCCAAAAGCTTTAAAAAGAGCCTAAACCCGTGATCGTCTCCGTCCGAACGCCACGCAAACACACACACAAAGACCACTGAGGTATTAGGCACGCTACACATAATCGACGCATGCTCGATTTCGACATAACGGAGACCGAAAGTTATCGAGACCGAAGTTATCGCCTTAAGTAAACTAAACAACACTTAGCCAAAAGTCAAAAAGATTCAAACCGTGATCGTCTCATTCAACGCCACGCAAACACACACACAAAGACCACAGTAGGTATTAGCACGCTGCTATAACCGACGCAGATTTCGATTCGACATACGGAGACCGAGTTATCGCCTAGTTTGCAAAACTGAACAACACTTAGCCAAAAAGCCGAAAAAGAGCTCAAACCCGATCGTCTGGTCTCAACGCCACGCAACACAAACACACACACAAAGACTGCAGGAGAGGTATTAGGCACGCTATAACCGACGGTGCATTTCGATTCGACATACTTGAGACCGAAAGTTATCGCTTAGTTTATAAACTAAACAACACTTAGCCAAAAGGAGAAAAAGAACCCGCATCGTCTCATTCGAACATACAACACACACATAAGACTCCAGACGCCACGCTATAAAACACTCGACACACACAAGATCACAGATCGGTATTAGGCACGCGCTATAACCGACGCAGAGGTATTAGGCACGCTGCATATTCGACGCAGATTGATTTTGACATACGGAGACCGAAAGTTATCGCTTAGTTTATGTAAACTAAACAACACTTAGCCAAAAGCCAAAAAGAGCCCAAACCCGTGATCGTCTGTCCTCAACGCCACGTTAAAAACACACACAAGATCACAGGTATTAGGTACGCTGCTATAACCGACTTGCAGATTCGATTTCGACATACTTGAGACCGAAGTTATCGCCTGTTTATAAACTAAACAACACTTAGCCAAAAAGCCAAAAGAGCTCAAACCAGATCGTCTCATTCCGAACGCCACACAAAAACACACACACACAGATCACAGAGGTATTAGGCACGCTGCTATAACCGACGCAGATTTCGATTCGACATACGGAGACCGAAAGTTATCGCCTGCTTATGTAAACTAAACAACACTTAGCCAAAAGCCAAAAAGAGCTCAAACCCAGACGTCCGTCCAACGCCACGCAAAACACACACACAAATCACAGAGGTATTAGGCACGCTGCTATAACCGACGCAGATTTGATTTCGACATACGGAGACCGAAAGTTATCGCCTGCTTATAAACTAAACAACACTTAGCCAAAAAGCCAAAAAGAGCCCGAAACCCAGATCGTCCGTCCGAACGCCACGCACTAAACACACACACAAAGATCACAGAGGTATTAGGCACGCGCTATAACCGACGGTTATTTCGATTCGACATACGGAGACCGAAAGTTATCGCCTGCTTATGTAAACTAAACAACACTTAGCCAAAAAGGAGAAAAAGAGACTCAAACCCAGATCGTCTGGTCCAACGCCACGCAAACACACACACAAAGACTCACAGAGGTATTAGGCACGCTACATAACCGACGCGCATTTGATTTCGATATACGGAGACCGAAAGTTATCGCCTGCTTAAGAGAAAAAACTAAACAACACTTAGCCAAAAAGAGAAAAAGAGACCAAACCCGCAGATCGTCTCATCCGAACGCCACGCTAAAACACACACACAAAGACCGCTGTAGGTATTAGGCACGCTGCTATAACCGACGCAGATTCGATCTTCCGATACGGAGACCGAAGTTATCGCCTGCTTATGTAAACTAAACAACACTTAGCCAAAAAGCTAAAAAGAGCTCAAACCCGTGATCGTCTGGTCCGAACGCCACGCAAAACACACACACAAGATCACAGAGGTATTAGGTACGCTGCTATAACCGACGGCAGATTCGATCTCGACATACGGAGACCGAAAGTTATCGCCTGCTTATGTAAACTAAACAACACTTAGCCAAAAAGCCAAAAGAGCTCAAAACCCGATCGTCGTCCCTCCGAACGCCACGCAAAAACACACACACAAGACTGCAGAGGTATTAGGCACGCGCTATAACCGACGCAGATTTCGATTCGACATATTGAGACCGAAGTTATCGCCTGCTTATAAATCTAAACAACACTTTAGCCAAAAAGCCCAAAAAAGAGCCCGAAACCCACAAGAGATCGCCCCTCCTAACGCCACGCTAAAACACACACACAAAGATCGCAGAGGTATTAGACACGCTATATAACCGACGCAGATTGATTCGACATACGGAGACCGAAAGTTATCGCCTTAGCCATAAATCGAACAACACTTAGCCAAAAAGCCAAAAAGATCCCAAACACGATCGTCTCCTCCGAACGCCACGCAAACACACACACAAGACTGCAGAGGTATTAGGCACGTGTTATAACCGACGCAGATTTCGATTCGACATACGGAGACCGAAAGTTATCGCCTAGCTTGTAAATCGAAACAACACTTAGCCAAAATGTTAAAAGATCTCAAACCCAAGATCGTCCGTCTCAACGCCACGCAAAACACACACACAAACCGCAGAGGTATTAGGCACGCTGCTATAATCGACGCAGATTTCGATTCGACATACGGAGACCGAAAGTTATCGCCTGCTTATAAACTAAACAACACTTAGCCAAAAAGCCTAAAAGAGCCCAAAACCCGATCGTCTCGTCCAACGCCACGCAAACACACACACAAAGACTGCCAGAGGTATTAGGCACGCTATATAACCGACGCAGATTGATTCGATATACGGAGACCGAAGTTATCGCTTAGTTTGCCAAACTAAACAACACTTAGCCAAAAGCCAAAAGAGCCTCAAACCCCAGATCGTCTGGTCCGAACGCCACGCAAACACACACACATAAAGACTGCTGAGGTATTAGGCACGCTATATATAACCGACGCAGATTTCGATTCGACATACGGAGACCGAAAGTTATCGCCTCTATTTCATAAACTAAACAACACTTAGCCAAAAAGCCGAAAAAGAGCCCAAACCTCCAGATCGTCCGTCCAACGCCACGCAAAACACACACACAAAGATCACAGAGGTATTAGGCACGTATCGCTATAACCGACGCAGATTGATTTCGACATACGGAGACCGAAAGTTATCGCCTGCTTTGTAAACTAAACAACACTTAGCCAAAAAGCCAAAAGAGCTCCAAACCCGTGATCGTCCCCTCCGAACGCCACGCAAACACACACACAAAGACCACAGAGGTATTAGGCACGCTGCTATAACCGACGCAGATTGATTCGACATACGGAGACCGAAAGTTATCACCTGCTTTATAAACTAAACAACACTTAGCCAAAAGCCAAAAAGAGTCCAAACCCGATCGTCCTCTCCAACGCCACGCAAACACACACACACAAGATCACAGAGGTATTAGGCACGCGCTATAACCGACAGATTTCGATTCGACATACGGAGACCGAAAGTTATCGCCTGTTTATGAAATCAACAACACTTAGCCAAAAGCCAAAAAGAGCCCAAACACGATCGCCCTCTCCGAACGCCACGCAAAACACACACACACACACGCAGGTAGGTAGGTAGACACGTGCTATAATCGACGCAGATCGATTCGACATACGGAGACCGAAAGTTATCGCTTAGCTTTATAAATCAACAACACTTAGCCAAAAAGCCAAAAAGAGCTCAAACACGACTGAAATCTGGTCAACGCCAAAAATTAAAGAAACACACACACAAAGACCACTACAGGTATTAGGCATACGCTATAATCGACGCAGATTCGATTCCGACATACGGAGACCGAAAGTTATCGCTTTAGTCTGCTTATAAACCGAACAACACTTAGCCAAAAAGCCGAAAAGAGCCCAAACCCAAAGATCGTTCATTGTCCAACGCCACGCTAAAACACACACACAAAGATCACAGGTATTAGTATCGCTATAACCGACGCAGATTTCGATTCGACATACGGAGACCGAAAGTTATCGCCTGCTTCATAAAACTAAACAACACTTAGCCAAAAAGAGAAAAAGAGATCAAAACCCAGATCGTCTGCTCCAACGCCATTTAAAACACATACACAAGACTGCACAGAGGTATTAGGCACGCTGCATATAACCGACGCAGATCGATTCGAATACACATACGGAGACCGAAAGTTATCGCCTGCTTATGTAAATCAACAACACTTAGCCAAAAAGTCGAAAAAGACCGAAACCCAGATCGTCTGTCCAACGCCACGCTAAAAAAACACACACACAAAGACCGCCAGTAGGTATTAGGTACGCTACTATAACCGACGCAGATTTCGATTCGACATACGGAGACCGAAGTTATCGCCTGCTTATAAATCAACAACACTTAGCCAAAAGCCAAAAAGAGACTCAAACCAGATCGCCCGTCCGAACGCCACTTAAAACACACACACAAGACCGCAGTAGGTATTAGGGACGCTGCATATAACCGACGCAGATTTCGATTCCGACATACGGAGACCGAAAGTTATCGCCTGCTTATAAAATCAACAACACTTAGCCAAAAAGCAAAAAGAGCCCAAACCCGTGATCGTCTCTCTCCGAACGCCACGCAAACACACACACAACACCGCTGTAGGTATTAGACACGCGCATAAATCGACAGATTTCGATTCTCGATATACGGAGACCGAAAGTTATCGCCTAGTTTATAAATCAACAACACTTAGCCAAAAAAGCAAAAAGAGTTCAAACCCACATCGCCCATCCAACGCCACGCAAACACACACACATAGACCGCCAGAGGTATTAGGCACGCGCTATAACCGACGCAGATTTCGATTCGACATACGGAGACCGAAGTTATCGCCTGCTTATAAACTAAACAACACTTAGCCAAAAAGGAGAAAAAGAGATCAAACCCAGATCGTCTCGTCCGAACGCCACGCAAAAACACACACACAAAGACCACAGAGGTATTAGGGCACGCTATATAATCGACGCAGATCAATACGAAACCGAAGTTATCGTCTCCCTGCTTATGTAAATCAACAACATAGCCAAAAGCCAAAAGAGACCGATTCGCCCCTCCGAACGCCACGTTAAATACACACAAAGACTAGTTTAGATAGGAAATAACCGAACAACACTTCGATATACGGAGAAAGTTATGGCGTAGTTTGCAAAAAAGAACACTTAGCCAAAAGCGTAAAAGACATTGTCCGTCCGAACGCCACGCAAACACACACACAAAGACCACAGAGGTATTAGGCATCGCTACATAACCGACGCAGATTTCGATTCTCGACATACGGAGACCGAAAGTTAACGCCTGCTTATATAAACTAAACAACACTTTTCGCCAGCCCTAAACTCGTAAAAGTGTTGAAAAAATGTTTGAGATTTGCATTTCATTAATCTCATAACTCCTTCAAGTTATAACTCTAATGAGGTTGTTCCAAAGCCATTCTCTTCAAGTATCCCACGATTTCAATTCCCTCAAATGTAAATTCATTCTCAATCCGTTAACATGCCATTCAATTGTCATAATCTTCATCCTTCGTTCATTTTTATGTTATTAACGTTCTTCGTTCGTCCGTCCGTATTTCAGTCATCCGAACTCGGAACTCATTTGTTCTTGAGTCCACGACTCATGTTTTCTACGTTCTCTTACATTCTTATGAAACCCTAAACCTTCATGTTCATTTACATACTTTCCAATTCTCGTTTGTCTTTTACAAAATTTTTGCCATAACTTCATTATAGCTATGTTTAATCTGTTCTTCATGAAAGTTTCTACCATTCCTAACCAAGCAATAAGCAACTAACTTATAAGCGATCGTTTTAAACTTGTTCATCAACAACAAGTTATACTATGATGGTTTTAAATTTGTCCATCAATAACGTTCTTTGTGTTCTTCGCGTGTTCTTCGCGTTCTTCGTTCGTTCTTCATTTTTAATCCATACTTTGATTATGATTCCACTTTTTCTTGGAATTTGATCTTATAAAACACCATTCCTTACTAATTTCACCGAATCGTTCATATGATTCATTCGGATCGTTCAAATTCATTATGAAACTTATACTTCCTTAAGAAATTTATAAACTAAACTTCTAATTATTATTTCTTCGTTTTCTCATGATTTCAACCATACGAAATCATTCTTAACATCTTGTACTTCTATTCTCATTAAGTTATATTTTTAACATATAAAACTTAAAGAAAATTTATATAGAAGTTAGGTTTCAGATTACCTTTCTTCTTCAATCTCCTCCTATTGGACATAGTTTGCTCACGAGCTAACTTTTCCTCTTCTTTTTCCTTCCCATCTGAAATCTCTCTCTATCTCTATCTCTCTCTCAAGTGTTGGTGATTTTCAAAAATCCCCAACAAATGAATTAAGGCTTCCTTTTATAGAAAAACCAAAGCTAGGGGCAAAATAGTTATTTGGACCCTAAAGTTACTATTCACATCTCCTTACTAAACCTCCTTACTATTCACGAAGCTTCTCCTGTAAGCTTCGTGGTTTCGTCTTTCGGCATTCGTCCGACAGTTTTAAAAACTGCGATTCTCGGAATCTAAATATTTTTGGATTTTTCGTCTTTCCTTTACCGATTAACTTTTATGTATTCTTCGGATATCCGAAAAACTGAAAAACACTTTTTGACGTTAAACATTTTCCTTCACTTTTCCCCTAACGTAGCTAAACGAATTAAAAGTACACAATAATTCTTTCGTCGTTTTTATTTCGTCTGATTTCTACACGTTTTTTGAGAAAAAATTTATCGTCTTACTTAGCTTTTCACGATATATTATCGTCAAATCTTTCGATGGAATGCCATTTCGACATACCGAACTCTCGAAAATGCTTCAGTTATTCAAACTCTAACCCTTAGGGTTTCGTCAGGTGAATAGTACCTATTTCATCTTTTTCCTCGAAAATTTTTTTATTCCCGATTTTTTTTTATTTTCGTCTTGAAAATTCTTACTCGATCAGTCTAGCTCGTAGCCAGAATCCTCCAGTTTTATAATCATCCTAGGTTCTAGAACGATTAATAAACACATAGCACATAATATTATTAATAAAAATTCCTTTTATTAATAACTAATTCTTTAAATCTTAATTTCTGGACAATCCAATTTTCTAGGTTATCACAACTGCACATTATTTCCCATTATCAGATCAATAATTCATGTTATTTGAATAATATTATTAGATAGAATTATTGGCAATGTCTGAGGAAGTTCTGTCTAGGAAAGAGGTTTGGTCACCTAATTGAGCGCCAGTAAGGAGAAATCCTTATTGGAAAGCCCCCTCTTTCCTGGGAACGGCCTGGTTGTCATTATTGTGATTCTGTAATATTATTTGTGAATACTTAATTTTTGATTTATATGATAAGGAAATATTGTTGACTTATGTCACACTCCATGTTTTTATGATGACCTTATTATTCCACTAATCATGCTCTATCACATTTCAGGGAAAGATATGACATTTCAGGAACATCAAAGGAGGAAATCACAAAGCCAAGACATCCTTGAAGAAAGAAAAACAAATTTGAGTCATAGGAATATATGTAAGATCTTAGCATCTATTACTTTCCAAAATAAGGCTCTAGGACATGTGCATTGCATATATACTTGCATTCTCATACTTGATGCTACCTACTGATTCGCTAGCCATGATATGCATGGCCGAAACTGCTTACCATAACATAAGAAATCAAATCTTGATAACCAATATATATATGGTAATCTGAAGTAAATGATCGATTTTATTAAATACCATAAAACTATTCATTGTCATCAACTTGATTCACGGTAAGCACGTCACATGACATATCTTAAATCATGCTTCATAGATTATGCGTCATAAATCAAGGAAGTTACTGTTGGGTAATAACTAAGATAATTAGTTGATTGAATAAATTACCATAAGTTATACATTCATGGGATAGCAGGAATCATGCTCCATAATCTTGTTCTCATAATTTAAGAAATTTAATTGGCTGGTTCCAACGGTCCAATGTTTTGTAAGATATATGGAAACCTGCCAGCAGATATTTATGGTAATGCAAAGTGTTCACTTCCGGAATTTTAGAAATGGGGATAGTAGAAAGCTATAACAGGTACTATCTCCCATGTGATGGAAATCAACTAGCCTTAAATTACTTATAGCATGATATCTCAGCAAATAGAATCTCGGTGATGGAAAACAAATTGAGTATATCATGATTGACGAAGAATTGCAAGATTTTTGGAATGTGTTAGCAACGGTAATATTCGTGAGTGGTCTATATAAAATGAGTCCATTAACAAATAAAAACCCGAAAAACATACACAGTATTTTAAAAGCATACAAGTCACAAAGTGTTTTTCTCCGTTGATTGATATTGATTGCAGAGCTTTAGTTAAGAAGATCGTATAGAACATTCTCTGGTAATATTCTTCTTGCATATCATTTCATACTAGAGCCTTAAGTTGGTGAGTGATATATTGCTTGATCATTAGACCTTTAGTGTGTATCTTATATTTTCATATCTCAATCAATACTTTATTGTGATTAATTCTGTTTGGATTGATAACTCATTACAGTCAAGTTTGTGGAAAGCATAGGTGCTTAAGAGTGCATAGGTGCACATGGAACAAAGGTGTTCAATTTGCTAGAACTTGTATTGTAATTGGAAGAGTTTAATAAAAGTGAGTCTCCAATACTAGTTGATATTAGACGTGGATTAGGCTACTATTCTAGAGGGTAGTAGTTGAACCACGTAAAAATTCTGGTATTTTTGTGATTACATTCTGTGCTTTACTATTCTGTTATCTATCCAGCAGCTTGAATTCTATATCCACTTATATCAGTAAACTGGTTAACTTAATAATATCATGATTTGATAATCCAGCTTGCTGCATTAAATATCCAAAGGAATTTTTATAAGTAATAAAAATTGGACATAGTTTGTGCCTACACTTATTCAACCCCCCTTCTAAATGTACCTATTTAAATTTCAAATATTTATTTTATGTGGATATAAATGAAGGAATTAATGCAGAGGTGTTTTATTAATGTTTTGTTAGAATGGAGGAATTTTTAGAAAAGTGACAATTGTTGAAAATTGATATTTTATCTTTTTTGATAAAATAATTCATTCAAATATATTATTATATTACATTATAAATGTATAATGTGATAATATAATAATATAATAATAGTGATATTTTTACAATGAATGCACGATATATGAATAAATGAGGAGGAAGATAACAAATTGGGTCTGGAGTATTTTTGTTAAAAAAAAACAAAAATATGTTAGACAAGTTGGTGGGCCCTATTTTTGACTAAAATTTGATTATAGCCTACAAAATCATCCGTATGTGGATCTCGGTCATTTTCCCTTTAGAATTTGGAAAAACTTTCTTCTACAAAGTTGTAGAGAATTAAATTTCCTATGGAATGGACATAAGATTTAAATTTTTCTGATAAAATGGCTATTTATTATGAATTATTGAAGTTCCATAATAATTAATTTTTTGGAGTTTTGAATATTTTTTTTAAGAAAAACATTTTTAATGTGGGTGGGATCCACTTGTGTTGCTGAGATTGTGATGTGGTGTGCTAAAATTAAAAATAATAAATTTAATAATATTTTATTAAATTTTTTGCTTTGGCGTTCTAAGCATTTTCCTATAAATAGGGTGCTTAGGTTAGAATTGAAAAACACACCAGAATCTGAAATTTTTTCTCTATAATATCGATCGTATTTTTGTGAGTATTTAGATACTTTGAGTGTTGCTATACGGTGCAAGTTTCCTTCAGCATTATATCCGATATTCCAGTCAGAAGTACTATTCTTTTGAGGTAAGGGATGTTATTTTTTTCGTAAATGATATTATTTGTTTCAATATCATTGTACCGAAATATTGGTATGAATTTTATTTTGAATTTTTTACCTTTTTATGTCGAGGTTACTATTCACGTATACGACACTATTCACGTATTGTTGAGTAAAATCTAGTTACGCACAACAAGCAAGTATACGTGGTCAACGGGTAATAAAGTAATGAGTAGAGTATCGTTCCCGCAGAGACAAATTAGTAAGAAACTCAACCTTACAATTATCAATTTCCTATTAATCAAAATTTTATTAAACTATTCAATTTAATGATTACAAAATCTAAATTATTATTAAACTAGTTATCACAAAATACCACAACTAATAAAAACTGAATTTTCAAACAATTATTAGAGAATTAGGCTCATGATTTCACCCTAAGCTTCACTCAGATTTATACACCTTTATCCCAGTTCAATTCAATATCCCAATTTATTAATCAAGAACACAAATGTAGTACTAACTACCTCTCGATGCGCTAATACCGTATTAACTTAAATCCACATTTAAGATAGAAACAAGTCAAACGTCTTAATCAACTAACTCACTATATCTCTATGCAAATTATAATTAAAGAAGGATTAAGATTAAGTTCTCTATCCGATTACATGCGATGTCAAGCATATCTTTACCTTAATATTCATCACGATTCTGCTATTCACAAAACTCATGAACACATGCTATATCAACTAAGTCTAGATTTGAATATCCTCTCTCGATTCCATACAAATCCATAAAGAATTGTTGATCAGGCAATTCATAAATTCAAGCTCAAATTAATATAGATAAACTGGAAAATATTTTATTAAACTGGAAATAAAAGCTATATAATCATTGTTCCACTCGAGGATCCATCATTCGCCTAAAAAGTAAATTAGTTCATAATAAATGAATTAGATACTAAATAAATAAAAGAAAACATCATCCCAATTACACAAATTGAAATTAAAGAAGAATAATAGTACACCACCCTTCTCTGAATTCAGCTCTGCAATCTTCGTGAGAATCTACCTCTTTTCTAGTCCTCCAAAAGCTTGTTCTTCAATTTAGTTCTCCAAAGTGTGTATATTGATTGACTCCCAATCAAATGTCATTTTGACATCATATAACTCCCCTCAACTCCATACCATAGCTCCTAACTCAACTCTAACTCATGCCCAAGAGAGACTCTAAAGAATCCCAGTTCTTGTCAACCTCCACAAGTGCACCAAATACTCCCAATACATTGCAATAACCATTAAGGTACAATCCTAATATAAATCTATTACATAGAACATTGATAGCTCATAAAACTACCTATTCTCCTTGTCCAACAAAACTACCCAAGACAACTTCCTACACACCGGTACGGCAATGCTTAGCCATAGTGTCTCCGCGACTTGCTCAAGGCTTAGGCCATCGAGAGTCGAAACTGCTCGGTAGCGCCCATTGTTTGTTTTTCTTCATCACAGCGCGGTCCGCGCTATGTCATCAAGAAGTTGTAATTTTTCTCAAAAACTCCTCCAATGCTCACATCTTGATGGATCAACCTGATTATCCTATAACAAACAAAAAACCCATCACAAGTAACATGAAAGAGCCAAAAACTAACAATATGACAAGTCAAACGAACATAAATCATAGGTTAAAAACCTACTCATCAAATTCCCCCAAACTTAAACATTGCTTGTCCTCAAGCAAAAATGCAATGTAATACAATGCACCTAACATTAAACTACAAATCCAGTATTATGACAGTAACGATAATTTACTCATATGGCCTCAGAGAAATCAAGTAAACCTGTCAACACCTCATAACAAAAGCAATTCACAATTCCTTACCAACCATTGTATCTCAAACTGTTATCACTATTATAGTGTGTGTGCGCATTCCAACCATATAAATGACATACAATAAAATTTAATACATAACAAATCTCTTCTAAGGCATTATACAATATAAATTTAAGAAATCCACAACAAGATAATTCCAACCAATGCCAAACAATAACTAATGTCAAGGGTCAACATGGGATACTTATGCTTTAATTATCATTTACGGCGGCATTTTGCTCTTATTTCCCGTTCTACTCAACATATATATATATATATATATATATATTTTATACACATAACTATGCAATTTCTTATTCCCTTAGGCTTTTCAATGCTACCTTAACGAGATTTCGACCAATGACTCCCAGATCATTAAGACCTTAGGGCGCTAGGTGTAGAGAAAATCCCCTCGGGCTTAATTACTCAAGTAACAAAGGCCACAAAACTAGACAAGCACGCTACAGTGTTTATTTATATATTTTTTTTAATATAGCTTATGTACCCCACATATTCCCCCAAACTTAGGTTCTTACCTAACCTTAGCCATCATTGCCTGTTCGTGTCATTCCTTCATTTAAACTAGTAATATCCTTTAGAGTCTTATTATGAATAAATTTAAACACAATCAATCTACAAGTTGGTTTTCTTGTGCAATCCTAATTATAATAGTTTCACACAGAAGAGAGATTCAACTTATAACAAGAAATTACTTCAAAGTTCCCTTAATTGGTATTGCACTTGTTTATCAAATTCCATTCTCATCATTGGCCAAAAACAAACATATACCAACTATCCACTAGATTCATGCAACTACATGTTTTTTTTATAAATAATAATATGCCCTAAGTACGCAAAAATATAAAAACTAAACATGCAAATTACTAAGTAGAAGAAAACATAATCCCCCAAACTTAAATCAAGTAATGCCCTTATTACGTCGAATATGCTCAATAAAAAAATGAGGACTTCCCTGAAAACGCATTACTGCTTGTTGTCGTCCGAATGAGGATATGTTGGCAAGATAGGAGGAACATGCATAACCACTGGTTGAACATTGGGATTGAAACGGGAAAATGCATCCGCAAGCGTGTTGAATGCATTTGCATTGTACTGATGCATTAACTCTTGACGTTGAGCCAACCACATAAATTAATTCCTTGGGACCCGCAATTGTTCCGCACTAACTGGAGGGGAGGGTTGGCAGATCATAATGTAGCCTTCACCACACGGGTGTGATTGCGCCCCCATCCCATGCTTTGTACCTCTTAATAGTGGCATGAACAATTATAGCCATTGGTTGTTATATTGGCTCAGTAGGTTGCCACTGCACCCCAGCTTTACGGCATAAATCGGTGATTAGGAACCCGTGAAGCAAACCTCCCGTTGTACTCCCACGTAACGCCCGGTCAATTGATTCTTGAATACACTCCCCCACATCAACATTGTAGAATGAAATTAAGTTATTCACACGGTAGTGGTGGTAAAGAATCCCATACAACAGCCGAGCCCGTGATTTAGTTACATCGTTTTGGTGGCGAGTGGGCATTAGACGAGCGCATATAAATGCATGCCATGCTTTACCATATCGATTAAGTGATGATTGGGGAAAACTTATCTTTTCATTCGTTCCGACTTGAATTACCCATTGAGTCCCTGGTTCGCATAATCGGGCAATCAACTCATCTAGCTCGGGGAACCCATCTTCATATCGGTCAGCTTGTGGTGTGTCTAACCCAAAATAAGCATTGATAGCATGGGCATGAAATGCCACTGATTTGGCCCGTACCATGGTGACATGATTGACATGTTCCATTGCATTAGCATAAAACTCCTTAACTATGTTGATTGTCGCTGGAAGTTGTTGTTCTACTAGATGAAACTAATTGCGCTCTACAATTTGCAGAGCCATGTCACCATCCAAATTAGCATTTGGCTTCAATCCTTGTTCTAGAACCAAGTTCTTCTTGTCGACGGATGACTTGAATCTTTCCTCGGCCCTTTCACTAACAAATTTTGTGTGGTCATATGCAGGCCGAGTCGTGGAGGTTGATGCATGTTGTCTTTTGTGGGAAGACATGTTGTTTCCGGTGTGATTGGACACAAGAATTTTGGTTCTGGACTTTAATCGAATACTTGGTGGGCAGACTGATTATTTCCCCTAAACTTGGTTGATTGATGTTACTTTGCTAACCAATTTTTCACAAACACACAACCCACTTCTTGGGCACTCAATTCCCCAGATTTTCCACTCAAATTGATATCAAAATAGAGAATTTTATGAAGGATGAAGACAATTGTGCTTACCTTTAATGAGTTTGGGTTTCCTTCTTTGTAAAGATGTCCCAATTTGTATGAATTTGTGCAATGGGTGGATTAGATTTAGGATTGGAGTGGTGTGGTTGTGTTTTATAGGATAATGAGTTCTTGGATGGTAGGAATTCATATATGAAGTAGGAGACCAACGTGAGTTGGAAAGGGGGATGTATACGGAAGAGGTGGAAGTTGAATAGGAAAAGGAGATATAAATATGGTGTAATGGGGGTTATGGGGAATAGGAAGTGCAATAGGTGTAGGAGAAGTGGAGAGTTTGCATATAATAAGGAGACGTGGCTTGTATTAGTCTAGAACACGTTATAACTTCTGTTTAGTGTCTGATATTCCCGAGTAGCGCGGTCCGCGCTGAGTGTAGGTGAGGCATCGCGCGCCCTGCGCTTGGCAAGCACTGGATTTGAAGTGCTAGCGCGGCCTGCGCTTGATCTAGACAGTGTGTAGCGCGGCCCACGCTGGGCAGTCAGTAGGTTAAGGGCGCATGAGCGCATTCTGCACTGTCTGTTCGGTGATGTAGCGCGGTCAACGCTGGGCTTGCATTTGGTTTCTCGAGTGCTGATGAGTGAGTTTTATACCCATGAATTGGATACATTCGGGCTTAATTTATTGTTGTTCTTAAGTCTTTTAGGATGTTTTTATGTGTTTGTGTCTATTCATGCATGTTTTATGTTATTTTATAGGAATTGGGACAAAAGTTACATGGATCGATGTTTGGGGTGGCTAGATTCGCGTTTTCGGCTTGCCATTTACACAGCAGCCACTTCGGAGCCAATTTGACTATATCTCCTGACATTATTTCTACAAACTTCAAGAATGAAAGTTGTAGATCTACGTCTCCTCTTTCCGGAACATCTTGAATCATCAAAATCGGAGTTCGGACGAAGAAGTTATGGCCATTTTCCCAAAGGACGTCGGAGCAGAAAATGTCAGATTTTGGGCCGACCGCCGCTATTTCTAGTGCATTTTCCAAAGGTCTTTGGGGCGCTATAAGGCAGACTCATTGCCGTGTGCCCAGTTACCGGGCAATCGGGAAGGGCTTGGTGATGGCTCGGACGCGCTTTTGGCTTAATTTTAACACCTTTTTGACTCCAAATTGGATTGGGTTTGTTCCTAAACTAAAAATTGGACTTGTAACCTATAAATACATGATGTAAGGCATAAAATAAAGGGAGATTACATAGCTTAGCCTAGAGAAAACACTCCTTTAGATTAGAAAATAACCCTAATTCTTATTAGTTTTGGAGATTGAAGCAACTTGGAGACCATTGAAGATCAAGAGCAAGAAAAGAGGGAGCATCGATTTTCGACAATGATTCTATTCTCTTCTCTCATCTTACTTTTATCTTTTGATGTCTATTCGGTTGTGGATTCTTGGTTTTAATTCATTAATTATGAACTAACTATTTTTGAGATTTCAATTGAACTTTTTATGGCTATGAATTAGTTATTCATTATATTCTAATTATTTATGTTAAAGTGAGTTGTTTATCTTGTCTTGTGCTTATTGCTTAATTATTTGATTAGTAATTACTATGTTACTCTAGAAGGAATTGGAAGAGGAATTCTAGGGTTAGAACTGGGCATGATATCATGTGACTTAGTTATTTGCACAGTGAATAATTAGGTTTGTGAATAGAATGGAAATATCTTTTCGCCGCATGTAACACATAAGGAATTGGGATTGTAATGAGTTTAATTCAATTGTTTTGCATAGGAATATAGCAAAATTAATCTGGATTAAATAGAAGGCAATTGATCACTTGGAAAAGGACTTTTGGCATTTGAGAATTCTCATTAACAATTCAAAGAGGCATAATAATTGGGATAATTAGATAATTGATTTATAATTCATAATTGGGGATACTGAAGTCTTAATCTTTATTTATTTGAATTCATTCGTTAAAATCTTAGTTTTAATTAGTTAATTTAGTTTTCTTAATTAGAAAATTCACAATTTGTAATTGTTTAGATAAAATTGATTTGGTTAAGAGTTAGTATTTGGTCATTTTTATTAAATAATTCCTCGTGGGAACGATACTCTACTTTCACTTTATTACTTGTTGACCATGTATACTTGCACGTATTCATTGATTGTGAAATCGATCAACAAGTTTTTGGCGCCGTTGCCGGAGAATTAATTTAATAATTATTTACCAATATTAATTTCAATCAAATTAGTCTTAATTTAAACATTTTATTTTTATTTTTAATTCTCTTTCTATATTTCTCTCTTTTCGTGTACCATGGATGACTTTTGTGTATCAATGGCCATACACTAATAACATGACTCAACCAAGGGGAGTGGAGATTGAAAGACTCGAGAAACTTTATGCATTGTCAAAGACAGAATGAGACACTTTCGAGGATGTTTGAAGCTTTTTGAAGCTCAATGTCGTCAAAGTATGGTGGTTACTTGTGATTATTGTCTTTGGAAATCATATGAGTCATCAATGCACCATCGGGCTGAGTAAGACAAAAGATAGTGGTGATTACCCCAATAATTATGTCTATCCCAACAACTATCATCGTGGATTGGGGTATCACCCGCGATTTTTCATGGAGTAACAATCAAGATCAATTTTATGCTCCAAGTCCAACATACCCACAGATTTCTTGTGTCCACCTCCACTACAAATGGGAAGAACATTCAAATTGGGAGGAAGCCTTGGAAAAATTTATTAAAGCTTCGAAAAAAGGAATGAGGAATAAGACAAGAAAATGAATCAAGTAGAGTTGAATTTGCAAAGCCAAGGGCGTTGATCAAGAATTTGGAAAATCAAGTGGAACAAATAGCACATGCATTGAACAACCGGCCCTCAATACACTGCCCTATGACATGGATTCCGAGTCGATGGTGAGCCCGAGCCAAATCTACAACTGGATGAGCCACGAGATGAAAAAGAGGAGACAAGTGGGGATAATGACAACAAGGTCGGTGAAGAACTAATTGTGAGAACCAATGATGATGAGCCAATGTTATTTATGCCTCAAGTGCCTTCTCCTCCACAGTTCAAGAGTCCGGTTAGATTTGCAAAACCTTGTCCGATTGGTAGTCATGTCGTCAGCAATACTCTCTGTGATGTAAAAGCAAGTACACCTTCGAAACCATGGTGCGATGAGCTAGAGAAGATAGAAGAAGAAATTGTTGTGTCTGACAAGCCTCTATGCGTAATATATTCGCAGACATTAATGGAGAAACCACCTAGATCTTCGGACGTTCTTGAATGTGATCTTATCTCAAGAAAGCATTCTAGGTGACTTTAATACAATGGCTATTACAAATGGGAACCTACCAAAAGCTATATTATTTCGATGGATGGAGGGTTCCTCAACTTTCGAGGGGAATTGGATAGAGAATTGAAGAAGTCATTTGAGACTATAAAACAAGCGCTTATTGGGAGGCAACCCAAGTTTAATTTTTATTTTTAGTTTTTATTAAGTTTTATATTAGTAGTTTTGAATTTGCATTTATTTAGGATTTAATAAAATTGCTTCTATCATGGTTTTACAGGTTATTCAAGTCAAATTCAAGTGTGGTGCCCAATTTGTTCCATGTGCTTAGCCTATTCTCCAAACTTAGCGGGCAAGGAGGAAGATTGCTATATTTTCAAGGAAATCCTCTGCTTTAATTTTTTCTATTTCAGTCATTGAGGACAATGTCTAGTTTAAGTTTGGGGGCATTTTAATGTCGTATTGCATATAGTTAGTTATGTTCGTTATGTTTTCGGGTTATTTACATTTAGTTGTTGCATTCGTCTTTTTTTTTTTTTGTTTAAAAAAAAAATTTAAAAATCGCAAAAATAGTTGTTAGTTTACTATGTTTGTTGCGATTAGTTTATATTTGCATGATTCCAAATTAGATAGTAAAAAGTCTATTTTGGCCAATGATGAGACTAGAGTTAAGTAGATAAGTATATTATTGAATATTCAAAGCTTTGATGTGATTTCTTGTTATGAATTGAATCTTTTCCCTTTAAAATCTGGTATAATCAAGGTTAGCACGTTAATAATGACTATGTTAATCGATTAAGTTTAAATTGATACATAATGGATTTCTTAAGTATAATACTAGTGTGAAGGAATGAAAGACATGAATAAAGGAGATGGCTAAATTTTGATAAAAACTTAAGTTTTGGGGGATTTTTTGGGGTATATAAGCTTTAAAAAAAAAAAAACATGTTGAGTCTTGTGGTGGGTTAAGGAGAAACACTCCCCATAAACACAAGCGTGAGATGGAGCGTGAAAACGACTCACCAACCATCTATAAAAAAAAGAAAAAGAAATTTTTATTTTACTGTGGCTAGTTTTGTTTGGGGCCTTTGTTACTTGAGCACGCTCAAGGGGTATCTTAAAACCTAAGCGCCCTAAGGTCTTATATGGTCCGGGAGTCGTTGGTCGAAAGCTTCGCTAAGGGGTGACACTGTTAGCCTAATGGAATGAGACATTGCACAGTTATGGTTAAAAAAAAAAACAATAAAACGGGAAAAGAACAAAAAGCCCCCGTAATGAAAAGTAAAGCATAAGTATCCCAGATTGGACTCTTGAACTTGGTGGATGTTTGACTTTAGTTGGATATAGCTTGTTCGTGAATTTTGTGAATTTGCACTATATGATGCCTTCAAAGATATCTATTATGTCTTAAATTTGATTTTATATCAGTTAACATTGTTGTGGAGAACACACGCACTATAACAGTGATAACAGTTTAAGATTTGATGATTGATTGGGAAATTACTAATTTGTTTTAATATGATGTATTATCATGTTTACTTGATTTCTCTAAGGCCGGTTGAATAGACTTGTTTCTGTCATTACTGTTGGATTCGTAGGCATATAGATTAGTTTCATTACATTACATTGCATTGCATAACATTTTTGTGTTTTTGCTTGAGGACAAGCAAAGATTTAAGTTTGGGGGTATTTGATGAGTGAGTTTTATACCCATGAATTGGATTCATTCGGGCTTAATTTATTGTTGTTCTTAAGTCTTTTAGGATGTTTTTATGTGTTTGTGTCTATTCATGCATGTTTTATGTTATTTTATAGGAATTGGGACAAAAGTTACATGGATCGATGTTTGGGGTGGCTAGATTCGCGTTTTCGGCTTGCCATTTACACAGCAGCCACTTCGGAGCCAATTTGACTATATCTCCTGACATTATTTCGACAAACTTCAAGAATGAAAGTTGTAGATCTACTTCTCCTCTTTCCGGAACATCTTGAATCATCGAAATCGGAGTTCGGACGAAGAAGTTATGGCCATTTTCCCAAAGGACGTCGGAGCAGAAAATGTCAGATTTTGGGCCAGCGCCGGGGCGCTATTCTTAGTGCATTTTCCAGCGCCGGGGCGCTATAAGGCAGACTCTCAGCGCCGTGCCCAGCGCTGGGGCGCTGGGGAAGGGCTTGGTGATGGCCTGGACGCGTTTTGGGCGAATTTTAACACCTTTTTGACTCCAAATTGGATTGGGTTTGTTCCTAAACTAAAAATTGGACTTGTAACCTATAAATACATGATGTAAGGCATAAAATAAAGGGAGATTACATAGCTTAGCCTAGAGAAAACACTCCTTTAGATTAGAAAATAACCCTAATTCTTATTAGTTTTGGAGATTGAAGCAACTTGGAGACCATTGAAGATCAAGAGCAAGAGCAAGAGGGAGCATCGATTTCTTGACAATGATTCTATTCTCTTCTCTCATCTTACTTTTATCTTTTGATGTCTATTCAGTTGTGGATTCTTGGTTTTAATTCATTAATTATGAACTAACTATTTTTGAGATTTCAATTGAACTTTTTATGGCTATGAATTAGTTATTCATTATATTCTAATTATTTATGTTAAAGTGAGTTGTTATATCTTGTCTTGTGCTTATTGCTTAATTATTTGATCAAGAATTACTATGTTACTCTAGAAGGAATTGGAAGAGGAATTCTAGGGTTAGAAGCGGGCATGATATCATGTGACTTAGTTATTTGCATGTTGAATAATTAGGTTTGTGAATAGAATGGAAATATCTTTTTTTGCCACATGTAACACATAAGGAATTGGGATTATTGAGTTTAATTCAATTGTTTTGCATAGGAATATAGCAAAATTAATCTGGATTAAATAGAAGGCAATTGATCACTCGGAAAAGGACTTTTGGCATTTGAGAATTCTCTGTTAACAATTCAAAGAGGCATAATAATTGGGATAATTGGATAATTGATTTATAATTCATAATTGGGGATCTATCAAGTCTTAATCTTTATTTATTTGAATTCATTCGTTAAAATCTTAGTTTTAATTAGTTAATTTAGTTTTCTTAATTAGAAAATTCAAAATTTGTAATTGTTTAGATAAAATTGATTTGGTTAAGAGTTAGTATTTGGTCATTTTTATTAAATAATTCCTCGTGGGAACGATACTCTACTTTCACTTTATTACTTGTTGACTGTGTATACTTGCACGTATTCATTGATTGCGAAATCGATCAACAAGTGCTAACGCGCCCCACGCTTGATCTAGGCAGTGTGTAGCACGACCCGCGCTGGAGGGGCAGTTTCTGAACGATTGCTTTTCCTTGAATTTTCTGCAAATATTCCACAGGTGCAATTAATTTCAATTAAAATGTGTACTTAAACTAGAGTATAAACTAAGATGTACTAGTAATTAGAAGGAATAGTTTAGAGCTTGGGTTGCCTCCCAAGTAACGCCAGTTTTAACGTCGCTAGCCCGATGGTGCCTCTTGTATCATTGAGTGTCGGTTAGAGTAATGTTGATGACATCCCAGTTTGAATCACCACCCCAGTAATGCTTTAATCTGTGGCCATTAACCTTGAAAGTCTCCAATGGATTTCTACTGTAAAGCTCAACGGCGCCATGTGGGAACACTGTCTTTATGGTGAATGGCCCCGACCACCGTGATTTTAGTTTTCCTGGGAACAATCTCAGTCTTGAGTTGAACAGGAGTACTAATTGACCTGGCAGGAATGTTTGGTGCATAATTTTCTGGTCGTGCCATCTTTTAATCTATTCCCTGTACAATTGTGAATTCTCGTATGCTTGTAGGCGGAATTCGTCCAGCTCATTTAACTGCAGTAGTCTTTTTTCCCCCACTGCTGCTTGATCGAAGTTTAGTTTCTAGATAGCCCAATAAGCCTTGTGCTATAACTCGACCAGTAAGTGGCAAGCTTTTCCATACAGTAGTTGATATGGTGACATTTCGATCGGTGTCTTATATGCAGTCCGATATGCTCATAATGCATCTTCCAATCAAAGCGACCAACCTTTCGATTTGGATTCACTACTTTTTCCAGTATTTTCTTGACTTCCCTGTTCGACACCTCAGCTTACCCACTGGTTTGGGGATGATAAGCTGTTGCTACTTTGTGGTTAACCCCATATCTTGCCAATAGTGCTGTAAACGCTTTGTTGCAGAAGTGACTACCTTCAGTACTTATTATAGCCTTTAGCGTCCCAAACCTTGTAAAGATATTTTTCTGGAGGAATTTGAGAATTACCTTGGCATCGTTCGATGGTAGTGCTGCGGCTTCAACCCATTTTGATACATAATCCACTACGAGTGAATGTATTGATTGTTCAGAGACAAAGGGAATGGCCCCATGAAGTCGATGCCCCATACATCAAAAATTTCAACATCTAGAATTGTTTGTAGTGGCATCTCATTTCTTTTTGAGATGTTTCCCACCCTTTGACATCGATCACACGTTTTGATAAACTGGTGGGCGTCTTTAAATAGTGTGGGCCAATAAAATCTTGATTGAAGCACCTTTGCTGCTGTTCTTGTACTCCCATAATGTCCTCCATACGCAGATGAGTGACATTCGTGCAAGATGTTCTTCACTTCACTATATGGCACACATCTTCTGATCATCTTTTCGGGACACTGTTTGAACAAGTACGACTCATCCCACAAATACCATTTGATGTCGTGCAAAAACTTCTTTTTCTGTTGTCGTGTAAGATCAGGGGGTAGAATGTTGCTCACTATATATTTCACGAAGTCCACGTACCATGGAAATTCTGACTGTATCCAGAACAATTGCTCATCCGGGAATGACTCGTTGATTACACACTTATCCTCTACTTGTTTATCTTGATTCTCCAACCTTGACAAATGATCGGCAACTTGGTTCTCCGTCCCCTTTCTATCCTTTATCTCTAAATCAAACTCTTGTAAGAGGAGAATCCATCGGATAAGACGTGGTTTAGTATCTTTTTTCGCGATCAAGTACCGAATAGCCGCATGATCCGTGTAGACTATCACCATTGTTCCGATCAAATCGACCCTGAATTTATCAAACGCGTACACCACTGCAAGTAATTCTTTTTCTGTAGTTGTGTAGTTCAATTAAACCTCTGTGAGTGTCTTACTTGCATAATAGATAACATGGAATATCTTATCTTGGCGTTGACCGAAAATAGCCCCAACTGCATAATCGCTTACATCACACATTAGTTCAAACGACATATTCCAATCTGGAGCGACGATCACGGGGGCTGTAGTCAACTTCTTCTTCAACAACTCAAAGGCCAACTTACACTCTTCATCAAAATTGAACACCGAATCCTTCTCTAGAAGACTGCACATGTGTTTTGCCATGTTAGAAAAATCCTTTATGAATCTCCTATAGAACCCAACATGTCCTAGAAAGCTTCTAATTCCTTTGATTGAACTCGGTGGAGGTAGTTTCTAAATTATTTCCAGCTTTGCTTTATCAACCTCTAATCCTTGACCCGAGACTTTGTGTCCCAAAATTATACCTTCTTCCACCATAAAGTGGCATTTTTCCCAGTTAAGGACCAAATTTGTGTCGGTACATCTTTGTAAGACCATTACCAAGTTTTCCAAACATGCACCAAAATTATCCCCATAGACAGAGAAATCGTCCATGAAGACTTCCACATTCTTCTCCACCATATCCGAGAAGATGGCCATCATGCACCGTTGGAACGTAGAAGGTGCATTACACAATCCGAATGACATTCTCCTGAATGCGAATGTATTATATGGGCATGTAAATGTAGTCTTCTCTTTATCCTCAGGAACGATGATGATTTGATTGTAGCCCGAGTATCCATCCAATAAGCAATGGTACTCATGTCACGCCAATCTGTCCAACATTTGATCGATAAAGGGTAGAGGGAAGTGATCCTTGTGGGTTGCCTTATTTAACTTTCTGTAGTCCATGCAAACCCTCCAACCAGTCACTGTCCTTGTTGGAATTAGCTCATTATCATCATTCTGAACCACGGTCATACCTCCCTTTTTCTGCACACATTGCACCAGACTAACCCACTTGCTGTCTGAAATTGGGTAGATGATACCTGCATCCAACCACTTCAGAATTTCCTTCTTGACTACCTCTTTCATAATAGGGTTGAGCCGTCTCTGTTGTTCCATGATCGGTTTTGCATCGTCCTCCATCAAAATTTTGTGCATGCAAAATGATGGACTGATTCCCTTGATATCATCAATTGTCCATCCTATCGCCGATTTATATTCCCTAAGCACTCTCAACAGCTTTTCTTCCTGTAATTCGTTAAGTGTGGCAGAGATAATAACAGGTAAAGAATTTGAATTGCCTAAATACGCATACCTAAGGTATTTAGGTAGTGGTTTTAGCTCAAGAGTTGGTGGTTCCTCCAATGACGATTTCATCCATACCGTGGCTTTCTCTTCCATGTGGAATGTTTCAAATGGCATTTTAAATCTGCTAACTCGTGGCAAAGAGTCTAACATCTGCAAATAATCCACAAATTTTGGATCGTTGAGTTCTTCATCCCCCAATAATGTCGTCACCAATGGATCATTAACCAAACTCTTATTCATGTCTTCGCTAATTATTTGGTCAATAAGATCCATCCTAAAACATTCTTCTCCATCTGTTAGGAATTTCATGGCTTTAAACACGTTAAATTTAATTTCCTGGTCTTGGACCCTCATAGTCAATTCTCCTTTTTGTACGTCGATGAGTGTCCGACCCGTAGCCAAGAAAGGCCTCCTTAGGATGATTGGGATGTTCTTGTCCTCCTCAAAATCTAGAATAATAAAATCTACGGGGAATATGAACTTGTCAACCTTAACCAATATGTCTTCTACAATGCCTCTTGTGTGACGCCCCCAAATCTGGGTATCTTCCAACCCGACAGATGGTGCTACACGGTACTCATAACTGTACATTCATTCTATTGAAACGACATCAAAATGTGTGTATCAACGACATTCTTATTACATTAATAATATTACACCCCGTTCCCAGGTTCTAAAACCATTACATTCTTTGTTCATCATTCTATAATATATACAACTTACTAGTTTATTAAAAGGTAAACTAATCGTTTAGCTTCGTCTTGCCTCTATCCTTGTCAGATCCCTTGATTTGTTCGGTCCTAGCTGCATTCATATGGTTCAAGCAAGAGTGAGCATAACAAGCTCAGCAAGTACACCAATTTCTTTTAAACAACATGCTTGAAACATAGGAATCGTATATCTTCAATAACTGGATAATAGTTATGAAGTACTATCAATAATTCAAAATAGCATTTCTTTTCCTTCAAAACATTTTACAATAACAATATTCAGTAAAACATCAATTCTGGCTCAAGACCACGAGCATTTCATATTTTCTTTGAAAAGGACAACCCGGCACTAAGTCCGTAAGTCCGGCATATCTTACGAGCACTTCTGGGTGATCAGCCCATAGTACTCTATGTTGATCAACACTACATTCATTAAATGTATTTACGTTTAAGTTTTGGCAAATTCGCATGCCCATCGAATAATCGATGAAAATACATTTGTTTATTCATACTCAGGCTTACCTTGAATCCGTACCAAACAATTGGCGTAGGATAGCGTTAGCAATTCTATATTGAAAGACTTGTAAAGAAATCAATCAACTTTTCAAGATTAGTCTAGTCGAGATAAAACTGGCATCAACCCTTTAGTAAAACAGTTCATGCATCTCATAGCATAAATCACAGAAAACTTGGCTAACACGAAGGTTAGACAAGCGTTTAAGAAAAACTTGCCTTCAGCGTTTGCTACAGTAAAAATAACTTTTCCTTTCAGTCTTTACGGTCTCTACAATACATAACCACATAACATACCACATTAGGTCATGAATGAACATACATGGTTCCTAATGAATCTTACCCTTCTTCTCAATCTAATCATATATTAGATTTGTTACTATTGGTTCCGGCTTGCCATTATATTTTTACATTATTCTTACTAACTTCTTTCTCTTCTATGTCTTACGTGAATTTACTTCATTAATAGAACTCGTTTCAAGTTAATCATCCTTCCTCACGACTTACTAACATCCATACGTTAATCAAAACTCGATCGTCATTTGTTAAGTATAATTTATTGCATTCCGTTTACGTTCACGTATTACTTAACAACTTTTAGTTGTAACTCTTAACGTTATAGGCCTTATCATTATTGAATACTGTTCACGTTCTCTATACTTTACGTTCGTCGTTTAACTACTCATTAAACAACATTAAATTCCTAAAGTCATCATTATAACAGTGATTTAGGAAAGGTCTTATCATGTTCATTAAGTAATTACATAATCCATATTGGTATTGCAAACCATTGGATTCATAATCAACTTGGTCAACAAATTTCTACAGCCGGCTTAGCACATTACGTTGTTCTCATTACGTTAATCTTTAATTGATTATTAACCTTTAATCATCATACATTAAGTGTTTAACAATGCCTTAACAATGTTATATTAACACCTTATTTCATTACTAATGAGTTATCTTTCTTTCTATACTTGTAAACATTCTTGTATGTCAAAACTACGGGAGAGCCATGCCACTTATTTCACTCTTAGCTCTTTATCTCGCATGCATGACGTGAGTTAGCAGTAGGTGATGACACTGTGCTTGGCGCTGCGATGCCACTATTTGGCCTTGGGTTGGCACCGCGGCGCCAACTCTATGCCTTAGAAAAATTTACAACTTTTAAAATTTTGTGAACTTCCTGGACGCATAACTTCTTCGTTATAAGTCCGAATTGGCTCGTTCAAAAGCCTACAGTTCACAAATTATGTACTCTACACGTTCATGCAATAATTTTATCTATTTAACTTTGTTTGCTAAAAATTCACCTATTAGTTCATTTTAACAAAAACGATAAACATTCGTAAACGTTCAACGCTCGTTTCTTCGTTCTAATTCGGAATTCAGTCATTTTCGAGTCCGCAACTCTATAATTCCAAATATGACTTGTCTCCATTGAAAACCAATGTTTCCAAGCTCAATATCAAAATTTGACTTCCATTCCGAGATTTTCACGAATTCGACGATTATCGTCCAAACTCGTGAATTCCGCCTTAACTTCATTTCTTATGATTTGTTCATTGTTTCAAATGGATTCAATCCATTATACTAACATCTTGACATACATACTTCATTAACTTATAAACATGATAAGTTATTACTTGTTCCTTGTGAGTTTATAACTTATAAAAGTATAAACTACTTATGACTTCCTTCCTCATGACTTATTATAGATTAAGTCTTTTAACCACCATTCTTACTTCTTATTATTATACAATGTTATTAAAGTACACATATGAGTAGTTCATATAAACTCTTCATAAATTCATAACTTAATTAAGTTTGAATCACTTATTCATAACTTATACGGCTTAAGTCCATTGATTAATCATTCCTATCATTCCTTAGCATACATGTTCTACCACTACCCACCTCTCTAATAATGGAAGAGAAAGAGATTTATGGTTTAAGTTCTTACCCTTGATAATCACTTGGTTAATCTTTAATCTCCTTCTTGCTTCTTGAATTCTCAAAGACTAACTTATTCTAGCTTTTGTAGCTTTTTCTCTCTAACCAATAAGCTCTCAACTTGTTGGATGCAATGAACAACCACCAAAATGAAATCCAAGCTTGCTATTTATAGGACTTCCTAAGTTAGGGCATAAGGGTCATTAATCCAACCCACCTCCTTAATCACCTCCTTACTATTCATTACCTAGACATTAAGTAAACTTGGCCACCACATTTACTTAGCTCTTAAGTATACTTGCTTAACACATAGCTTATCCTTTACCTGCTCATCAAATTAATTACTTGGCCATCACAACACTTATCCAATAAGTTTACTTAATCATCACATATAAGCACTTTGTTTGTTCATCACACATAAGCACTTTTACTTAGCCTTTGAGTTACTTAACTTATCCTTTGCTTAACCCTTAAGTCTACTTGCTCATCACACAAAATTCTTGATCACCAATTCACCCATATGATCATGGGTTGCCCCATGGATCTTCCCAATCCATTGGATTCTTACTTTGGGCTTAAGGTTTAATTAACCTAACTTATACATTGGACTTGCATTAACAATTCTTTGGGCTTTAACATTAATTCATATTAGGCTCTATTATTATCCCAATTGGACATTACAATTTCCTACACAATTCAACAAATCCCTTACATTTGTCTTAAAGCCTTATAACGTATAATTTACGTATTAATCTCATATTCTAACTCATATACTTATTTAATATACGACATTCCATCATTCATACATGCTCGTATAATACCTCGTATTATACTTATATCCATTACCTCGTATAATACTTACGTATTGAACAATCCTTGCTTTAATTCATTATACGCATTTAAATTCCTTCTCGAAATTCATTTTCCCTAATCGTTAGGTTTTAAGTCCGCAGGTGAAAAATTGTGTTTGCCATAACTGAAATATTATTAGATATTCCATCTCACCTCGATATTCTATCATTACGTATTTCTCGGAAGTTCAAAAATAATTCCCGAGCAGAAATGCGTGAATAGTGTTTTTCAGAAAATTTCTCAGAAAGTTTTAATTTTCGTCTTGGAAATCCTAACACTTTAATTCTATCATGTAACCAAAATGCTACGACGTTCCGATATGTCTAGGTCATAGAACGACCCTCAAATAGCTTACTCCCATAAATAATGGATTAAATTCATTTAATCCTCATAATAATAAAAAAATTTAATTCTCAAAAATCAAAATTTTCTGGGGCGTTACACTCTTCCCCACTTATAAGGATTCTGTCCCCAGAATCACGCTAATAATACATACACCATTTGCGAAAACACTTTCCTTTACTTTAATCTCAAGTTCCCACAATGCTCCTTCGACATTGTGGTTCTTTCATTTTACCTTCAACGAAGGTGTTATCTTAACTCGCATGACTTGTCACTTCCTATCAATAATCTGAGTTGGAAGTTTAATTACTTATTAACACATTACGTTATTACCCTTTCATTAGCTTTTAACTTATAATTATTTGAAACTCAAATTCCTCCTTCAAAATGAGATAATACTTGATCGTCTCTTTATCCTGCATCTTCTTCTTCACTCGCTTACACTCCTCGTTACCTAGTGGTATTTAATTAACTCGTTCCATTATCGTGGATTGAGTCTATGTTGTGAATAACATTTCTACCTCTTCATTCCATAATTTAACTTCTAACTCCATTCTTGACATCTCCGTTAGTAACTCATTCTGAGTCGTTAACATCGATAGCTTTTCCCTACCCTTCCTACTTAACGCGTCGGCTTCTACGTTTACCTTCCATGTATGATATAACATATCACAGTCGTAAACTCTTATCCAGTCCAATCACCTTCTCTACTCCATATTCACTTCTTCTATGTGAATATATATTTCAGACTCTTAGAGTTCGTGTATATCTCACACTTCTCCCCATATAAATACTATCTTCAAATTTTTAATTCAAAAACTACTGCTGCTAATTCTAAATCATACGTAGGATAGACCTTCTCATAATCCATTAACTGGCGTGATGCATGCCTAATTAACTTGCCATGCTACATGAGAACGCAACCTCTTCATCTATGCAAAACATCGAGATACACTACTAAATTTCCTGTATTATCTGATAAAGACAATACAGGTACCTCACTTATCTTCCCTTTTTAGTTCCTAAAAACTTTTTTTTTCTCACTTCCCATTTCAACAATACCAACCTGTGACGCTAATGGTACTTTTAATCATAGCACCTCATAAGGGTATCTATCAATTTACCCTCGACTTGCTCAACGCCTCTTACAAAAAATCTAACTTCCGTACATTAGTCCACCCAATTGACATAACCAGAAACTTATCATAACTATAACGAGTTTTGAATGTCATCTTAGCCTCCTCCTCCTTCTTTCTTACTTTCAACCGATTATACCCCGTACGCAAATCTATTTTAGAAAAATTATGTGCCCTCTTCAACTGATCAAATAGATCATCGATCCTGGGCCATGGGTATTTATTCTTAATTGCTAACTTATTCCTATTACGATAGTCTATACACAACCGTAACGACTCATCCTTTTTCTTAACATCCTCCTAACTTGCTTCATCGTTAGACAACAAGAGCGTCGCGGTATTTTATTTCCATAAAATACTACCTTGGGTTACTTAGAAAACTGAAGATTCAAACTTTTATTCTAATAATTTATTAAAGTTCTATGGTTAATCAACTCATTCATACCGAGAATTACTTCAAATTCTCTCAACTTTATCGGTACTTATCTTCCGATACTTGCTTACATTCCTTATTCATGAAGCCATTTCCACAAATATAATTAACGAAAGTTATTTCCCCATTCTCTACCATAATGTTTAAAGATACTTATAATCCATTTTAGACAGACTCCTAGATGAGTCTTTCCACATGTCTTACACACTTCGATCTTACACTTAGAATCTCCTTGCTCCCCCCTCCAGTATTCCCGAAGTTAAAAACTATTTCTTCTTGGTATATTGCCAATGACATTCTCTACCTTGGTTCCTCCCTCTACCTTGCTATTATTCTTTCTCTCTTGGTGGTACTGAGTCAACGCCTCACTACCACCATCGGCTATAATCACCTTTACCAAAATGGTCCCACAGGAAACACTATAGAACACAGAAATCCAACTATAGAGCCAGGGTTTCAGGCCCTGCTCAAACCTACGAGCCTTCCTCTCCTCAGTGTCCACTTGATGTGGAGCAAACTTTGCCAATTCATTGAATCTGGCCACATACTAGGGAACCGTCATGTCCCCTAGTTTAAGTTCTAAGAAATTAATCTCCTTCCTCCCTTACATGCTTGTAGGGAAATAATTCTCGAAGAAAACCTTCTTGAATTGTTCCCACGTTACCGTATCTATTCTAGCCCCACCCTGGTGAGCCTCCCACCGAAAGTTGGCTTCCCCTTTTATCATGTAAGTCGTAAAAGAAGTCTTTTGCGCCTCACTTACGTTTGTAATAATAAATGCATTCTCTATTTCCTTTACCCATGTCTGGGTCTCTATTGGGGTCCGTCGTTCCTTTGAACTCCAGCGGACCTACACTTTTAAATTCTTTAAAGGTAGTCATTCTGGCTAACCTAGGTTCTACAGGTACTCTACCCCCGGTTTAGTTAAATGCAGCTGTTAATAAATTAACGAACTCTTGCATAAGGTTGTTTTGACCCCCCTTGATTTTCATTACGTGATTCCGCTTCCTGATTTATGTTGTCTTCTCCTTGGCAGCATTTTCCTATTAAATAAATAAAATTTCATTAGTATCTATTTACTTGCTTGGTTACCCTTCCATACTAATACCTCATACCACATCAAAGCACATTAAATAAAAACTTCATTATATTAATATGCTTCTTCATAGTCAAAACTATGTACAATTTACTTACATAGCCCAAGGCTATTACATTTCTATCCCGCAATTGAACTTCTCAAATGTTGGGATTTACAAAAAGACTACCCTTTTATACAAAAGAGGGTTTTACGTCACTACACATGTAGTTATAACTCTAGATTTCTAATAATGCATAACAACGTCCTCGTGTTTCTCATTCGCAATCTTAACTACAGTATCCCGACTAATAGTATGTCGAGTTTGTCCTGACTCCATAGGATGACAAGCAACCTTCATCTTAAAATCTATATGAGCACTCTCATGGATGTAAGACATCCGTGCTATCTTTCGGTCTCTCTTAATCAGCTTCTTACGAAGCTTATCGGCCTCTACCTTATAGTCCCTAACACGCTTCTCATCATAAGCTTTTTTGCTCATCGTGTTCTAACTCAAAATCTGCTTCTGCAGACACCTTAGCTTCATGGAGATAATTAATCTCTTCACTATGATTCTGCACAACTGTATTCAGTTGCACATTCCTATTAAGCACTGCCAGATACAATGTTCTCATTGCATCTGTAGGTATTGACTCTAGTGCAGGTACCACCGTATTAACTGACATTCCATCATTCATACATGCTCGTATAATACCTCGTATTATACTTATATCCATTACCTCGTATAATACTTACGTATTGTACAATCCTTGCTTTAATTCATTATACGCATTTAAATTCCTTCTCAAAATTCATTTTCCCTAATCGTTAGGTTTTAAGTCCGCTGGTGAAAAACTGTGTTTGCCATAACTAAAATATTATTAGATATTCCATCTCACCTCGATATTCTATCATTACGTATTTCTCGAAAGTTCAAAAATAATTCCCGAGCAGAAATGCGTGAATAGTGTTTTTCAAAAAATTTCTCAGAAAGTTTTTATTTTCGTCTTGGAAATTCAAACACTTTAATTCTATCACGTAACCAAAATACTACGACATTCAGATATGTCTAGGTCATAGAATGACCCTCAAATAGCTTATTCCCATAAATAATGGATTAAATTCATTTAATCCTTATAATAAAAATAAAAATTTATTTCTCAAAAATCCAAATTTTCTGGGGCGTTACATCTTGGGTATGTGACTGACCTATCTACCAACTGCAATGAGATGTTCAAATGCTTTGGTGCAGGCAAACCCAACTCTGTATACACTAATAGTGGCATAAGATTCACACTCGCTCCCAAGTCACACAAACATTTGTTGAACGCCGTATTCCCAATCGTGAATGGGATGGTGAAACTCCCTAGGTCTTTCAACTTTGGTGGCAACTTCCGCTGTAACACTGCACTACACTCTTCGGTTAATGCTACTGTCTCAAAATCTTCCAACTTCTTTTTCCTGGACAAAATCCCTTTCATGAATTTCACGTAACTAGGCATCTGTTCCAGGGCTTCTGCAAACGGGATGTTGATTTGAAGTTTCTTAAAAACTTCCAGAAATTTTGCAAATTACTTGTCTACTTTTTGTTTTTGAATTCTTTGCTGAAATGGTGGGGGAGGATAGCAAACTGGTTTGTTAACTGGGTTGCTCTTTTCCACTGGTTTTTCGTCCCCCTGGTTTACCTTAACCTCTGTATTTTCTTTATCTGTTTTAACCTTTTTTGTAACCGAAATTTCTGTTCCTTGACCCTCAAGCTATTTTCCACTTCTCAACATAATAGCTTGACATTGCTCGTGATTACCCTTCGGATTTCTCTCGGTGTCACTTGGTAATGTTCCTTGTGGTCTATTATTCAATGCCAACGCAATTTGTCCTATATGATTCTCTTAATTCTTGATCGCCATCTCTTGTGATTTCATAGCCATTGCTTGATTTTTTTATAGCCACCTCATTGCTAGTTATGTATTTTGTCACCAACTCCTCTAGATCTGATTTCCTTTCTTGATGTTGAGCTGGTTGTTGATGGTTCTGAAATCCTAGGGGATATGATGGTCTTGGAGCTTGTTGTTGCTGGTTATTGCTCCATAAAAAATTTGAATGATTCCTATTCCCTTGATTGTATGCATTCTGATATGTGTTTTGTGGAATTCTGTTGTAGTTGCCCACAAATTGCACAACGGCTGGATTAATTGTGGATTGATCTGTAGGATGCTCTCCCATGCACAACTCACATATAATTGCCACTTGTTGTACCTGTTGTGCTTGCACCCCTGTCATAGAATCAAATTTCTTTGAAAGTGCTGATATTTGCTCTTGTATTGTTGTCATTCCATCTACTTCTAACACTCCTGCGACCTTTGCTTTATTCATTATTGCTGTGGGCCACTGGTAATTGTTAGCTACCATAGTCTCTATCAATTCATAGGCCTCCTCGTAGCTCTTTGCCATAAACGCTCCACCCGAAGCTGCATCAATGCTAGTTCTGAGGTTCCCATTCAATACATTTTAAAACGTGTTCATTTGCAACCACTTTGGTATAACATGATGTGGACACTTTTGGAGTAATTCTTTGTACCTTTCCCATGCCTCATACAATGACTCCCCGTGTTGCTGTTCAAACATCGTTATCTCGTTCCTCATTTTTGCAGTTTTTGCCGGTGGGAAGAATTTGGCGAGGAATTTCTGAGCTAGGTCTTCCTATGTAGTGATTGATCCTAGCGGTAAAGAGTGTAACCAACTCTTCGCCTTGTCCCGTAAAGTGAATGGGAACAAGTGAAGTCTCACCGCATCATCCGACACTCCTTTATACCTAAAGGTGTTGCATATCTCTAGGAAACTGACCAGATGCTCATTTGGATTGTCATTTGCCAATCCCCAAAACTGAACCAAATTCTGAATCATTTGAATCGTTCCAGGCTTAATTTCAAATATATCTGCAGCTATTGCGGGCCTGGTGATGCTTGACTGCAGTTCAGTCACCTTGGGTGTGGCAAAGTCTCTTAATGCTTTATGATCTTCAGCTGCCATTTCCTCTTGTTTTTCAGATGTTTCAAATTCTTGTCTCATTTCCTTGATCCACTTACTTAGCGTTTGAAACCTTTTCTCAATGTTGTCCTCCAAAGGCAGTAGGTCTGGATTTTTTGACCGAGTTTGCATAAACCGCTTCAGACACCTGAAATAAGATGAACAAAACAAAAATAAAAATGTTTAAGTAAAACTAGATTAATTTAACTAATATTATAAGAACTTTAAGATCTATACTAAAATTGTCTCCGGCAATGGCGCCAAAAACTTGTTGAGTAAAATCTAGTTACGCACAACACGCAAGTATACGTGGTCAACAGGTAATAAAGTAATGGGTAGAGTATCGTTCCCACAGAGATAAATTAGTAAGAAACTCAACCTTACAATTATCAATTTCCTATTAATCCAAATTTTGTTAAACTATTCAATTTAATGATTACAAAATCTAAATTATTATTAAACTAGTTATCACAAAATACCACAACTAATAGAAACTGAATTTTCAAACAATTATTAGAGAATTAGGCTCATGATTTCACCCTAAGCTTCACTCAGATTTATACACATTTATCCCAGTTCAATTCAATATCCCAATTTATTAATCAAGAACACAAATGTAGTACTAACCACCTCTCGATGTGCTAATACCGTATTAACTTAAATCCACAGTTAAGATAGAAATAAGTCAAACACCTTAATCAACTAACTCACTATATCTCTATGCGAATTATAATTAAAGAAGGTTTAAGATTAAGTTCTCTATCCGATTACATGCGATGTCAAACATATCTCTACCTTAACATTCATCACGATTCTGCTATTCACAAAACTCATGAACACATGCTATATCAACTAAGTCTAGATTTGAATATCCTCTCTCGATTCCATACAAATCCACAAAGAATTGTTGATCAGGCAATTCGTAAATTCAAGCTCAAATTAATATAGATAAACTGGAAAATATTTTATTAAATTGGAAATAAAAGCTATATAATCATTGTTCCACTCAAGGATCCATCATTTGCCTAAAAAGTAAATTAGTTCATAATAAATGAATTAACTATTAAATAAATAAAAGAAAATATCATCCCAATTACACAAATTGAAATTAAAGAAGAATAATAATACACCACCCTTCTCTGAATTCAACTCTGCAATCTTCGTGAGAATCCCTCTTCTCTAGTCCTCCAAAAGCTTGTTCTTCAATTTAGTTCTCCAAAGTGTGTATATTGATTGACTCCCATTCAAATGTAATTTTCGCATCATATAACTCCCCTCAACTCCATACCATAACTCCTAACTCAACTCTAACTCATGCCCAAGAGAGACTCTAAAGAATCCCAGTTCTTGTCAACCTCCACAAGTACACCAAATACTCCCAATAAATTGCAATAACCATTAAGGCACAATCCTAATGTAAATCTATTACATAGAACATTGATAGCTCATAAAACTACCTATTCTCCTTGTCTAACAAAAGCGCCTTAAGACAACTTCCCTTTTGGTAGCGCCTCATAGCTTAAGCCGTAGTGTCTCCATGGCCAGCCCGCTAGGCCATCGAGAGTCGAACACGCTCCAGTAGCGCCCGTGCTACTGGGTTGATCTTCATCACAGCGCGGTCCACGCTATGTCATCAGGAAGTTGTAATTTTGCTCAAAAACTCCTCCAATGCTCACATCTTGATGGATCAACCTGATTATCCTACAACAAACACAAAACCCATCACAAGTAACATGAAAGTGCCAAAAAATAACAATATAACAAGTCAAACGAACATAAATCATAGGTTAAAAACCTACTCATCACATATACAACACTATTTATGAATACAGTACTTTCATGAGTACTATCCACGAAGTATGATTTTTCTTGTGAAATTTTTACTTTGTCGTGTCGGGGTTACTATTCACGTATATGGCACTATTCACGTATACGACACTATTCACAAAAAAATTAAATTTTCTTTCTTTGTCCAAGTTGTCTATTATGGTTACTATCTTTGATTATATCCATGTTTTGATCTTCATTCCTTAATTTTGCTCCACAATTAATTATTATGAAGTATTTTTGAACTTGGATAAACTAAAGTACGAATCCCTAATCTTTGTTCTGTTATCTCTCTGGATTAGTTTTCTTGAAAATATTTTTATCATCCTCAGTCCTAAATGGTGATATAACTGAATATCTTTGGCTTCTAATTCAAAGATGGATGATTATTTGATGAATATCTTTGGCCCGTAGTGCAAACATGGACAAGTGTTGAGATGAACATGACCAACAGGTGATGTTAATGAATATCTTTGGCCCATAGTGCAAACATGAATATTTGATTCATGATGTATATTGATTGATGTTACAGGGTTAAAATATCGATGATGGACTTTTAAATCATAGAAGATAGTAGACTTTATTCTCTACTTAACTCTTCTAATGAATTATTTTTCCGCTGCAAATATTGATTTAAAACTTGTTGTCCATTATATTTTATCTGATTTGTTGAAGGCTAACGATAATTTGTTTTTCATTATCTTAGTCATAATATTCTTTACTTTGCTAGTTGAGCTCACCCTTTTCCTTTTTGTTCCATTTTTCTTCTTGGGAGACGAGAATATAGCGGGAACTAGTCGGGGTATGGAGTGATGGTTCGAGACAGTTGTTTTAGAAGTCCTCACTATTTTGTAAAATAGTGTATCAATAATTATAACGAGGACTCATTTGAGTGTGGATATTGTTTAGAAGACAATATTTGTATTTAAACTCACAGTATATGTGTTGTCGTATTTTGCACGACAATTGTAATAATGAAGTTGTAGTTGTTTCTGTACCATGTATTTGGCGTCTCAGAATAGGTTGTGTGGACCTATTTTGGGGGCGTCACAGCTAGGTGTAGAGACATCCTATAGGGCTTACTCATTTGAGTAGTCAAGGCCACATAACCAAAAAGTCAATATAATAATACATATATAAATAATGTTCTTGATTTTCTTGATTTTTCTTTCTTTTTTTTCTTCTTTTTTTCTTTTAATATTTATGTCCCATAGATTTCCTAAACTTGTTTATTTAGTTCCTTTTAGCGTTCCTGTCAACTTAATAAATGTCATTAACATTTGAACTTCAATTTCCCCCCAGAAGATAATTATGAACTCATTTGATCCAAATCAGTTAAAATAAACAAATCTATGTGCTAACCAGTTACACAAGCTTCTGAGAAACTTAAATTACCATCATGAGTCGATATAAGGTTAAGCACCAATTATCAATTCTGTTCAAATTAACATAAAATACCAATCTCATCATTGGCTAAGCCAATACCACACCAACCCATCGTACATATTCATGCAAAAATAATTCCCCGACAACACTCTATCCAAGTTTAATTTATAATCTAATTTTATTAAGACTAATTTGATTGAAATCAGTATTGGCAAAAATTATTAAGCTAATTCCCCGGCAGCGGCGCCAAAAACTTGTTGTTCTATTTCGTAATCAATGAATACGTGCAAGTATACACGGTCAACACATAATAAAGTGATAAGAAAAGTATCGTTCACATGAGAAATTATTTAATAAAAAAACTACTAAATACTGACTTGTAACCAAATTAATTTTATTTAAACAAATTATTTAGGATTGTGAATTAAAATAATTAATAAAACTACTATTAAATACCACTAGATTAAAATCAAGTTATGGAGAATTAAGATCACAACTTCACGTATTCCTCATTTATATCAATACGCTTCTTATTAATTATGCTTACTATTCTGGACTATTAATCAGGAACTTATTAGAATTTATAACCACATTCTGATGCAACACAAACATATTAATCCAAATCCACATTTGATAGAATTAAATTAAACACCCTAATTAACTAATTCACTATATTCCTATATGAATTACAATTAAAAAGAATTTAAAGCACAGGTTCCCTATTAGATTACATGCGACGTAAATGTATAACTCTATCCTAAACACAAATCATGAATTCCATCACCATGCAGAAAACACAATCATATGCTATTATGATCAGATCTAAATTTATATTTCATCTCCCAAATTCATATAAATTATCACAGTAATTGTTAATTAGATAATTAATCCATTATGCACAAATCATAATAGACAATCCCTAGAATAGATCACAATAATTAATAAAGAAGCATATTAAGCTACGCAATAAGATCCGTTGCAATCTTAAATAAGAGATTTAGTTCATTGTTATTGAATTAAAGTCTAGAATCCATAATTAAATAAATATTAAAAGACAAAAATAGATGTAGGGTAGAGAATAAAATATGCTGTCTGCAAATTTGAGTCTCTCCACTTGCTCCTGCTTTGAATCCTCAATGCTCTCCAAGTTGCTTCAATCTCTAATCCAATCTAAACTACGGTTTGTGAATAAAAGATAGAATCTAATGGAGTGTATCCCTAAACTAATCTACTCTCATGGAGTCCCTATTTAATGAATTATCTTATTATATGCCTCATATAATGTATTTATAGGTTACAAGTCAAATCCCTAACTTAGGAGGAAACCCAATCCAATTTGGAGTAAAAACAAGTATCAAAATTCACCCCAAAAAGCGTCACAACTTGATCTGGCCCGACCCCAGCACCCCGACGCTGCACACGACGCTGGTTTTCCTACTCTGGGCTCCCTGGCACTGGAAATAGCCAAGGATTGGGCGCCTCGATGCTGAGCACTTTTTTTGGAATTTTCTACTTTGACGTTCGTTGGGAAAATGATCATAACTTCTTCATCGAAACTCTGATTTATATTATTCAAGATGTTCCGGAAAGATTAGAAGTAGATCTTCAACTTTCATTCTTTGAGTTCTTTGATATACGAGTTGGAGTAATGCCAAAATTGGCCCTGAAGTGGCTGCTATGTAAATGGCAAGCCAAAAATTTGAATCTAGCAACCCCAAACGTCGATCCAAGTAGCTTTTGTCCCAATTCCTACAAAACAAAGTAAAACACACATGAATAGACACAAAAACTTAAAAACTATCAAAAGATTAAGCTCAAACACACTCAATTCATGGGTATAAAACTCATTCATCAGATTATAACTGAACTAGCTAGTAATAATATCTTGCATATTTTCTGCCATAACTTTTCCCCATCCCTTATCCTATATGGAGTTTCTTGTAAAGATACAACTACTTGAGTTATTAGATTGTGATGACTTCTCTTTTATGCCATGAATCTCTAAAACAAACGTGCCTATAAATATTAAGGTTTGCATAAGACACTAAAAAGAAATTCCTCATCATTTGATAATATGATTTTAACCGGACTGGCTAGTAATGATATCTTGCATAATTTCTTCCATAACTTCTCTCCATCCCTTCTCCTGTATGGATTTTCTTGTAAAGATCCATTTACTTGAGTTATTAGATTGTGACGGCTTCTCTTTTATGTCATTAATCAATAAAACAAGCGTGCCTAGAAATAATAAGGTTTACATAAGACACTAAAACCTTTTCTTTAATTACTTTTTTTTATATTAGAGTTGAGCTGTTAAATTTAATACTCTGTTTCACAAAAGGATCCTATATGTCATATATTTTTTCTTTCTAATATTTTAAAGGCTTAATTATGAATTACTAGCCTAAACTGTTGACTTTTTTCCACTTTGATGATTTACCTTTGAATTTTGTCAATTAGATGATTAACCTATTAACTTTTTTGACATTCGTCCAATTGGATAGACCACGTCATAAATTGATGATGTGGCCAGTTGACTAGGCCAACTAATGCTTGTGTAAATAAAAAACCTTAATTTAAATAATTTTTTTAATTTTTGTAAACATTTAAGGGTAAATATGTCAAATCATTGTCTACAAATGTTAAAGGAAACAAATATTTTTCATAATATAAAAAAGTAAATATGTAAATAATTTACATAATTAACATAAAATATAAAATTTTACACAATAAGCAAAAATCAGTTAAATAAATAGCATAGAAATTAAACTTAATTACACAATTAACTTAACTAAAACAAATTAAAAAAATTACACAAATAATATAAGTTAAACAAATTATACAATTAGCATAAACTAAATAAAGTACACCATTAATAAATTCAACTAGCAAATTAGCAATTCCTCACCACTTCCATAATTATCCATAGACATAAAAATTCTATCATCACCTTCAACTATTTCACCATCGAGAAAGAAATATCCACCATCAATAGCCCATACCAATTGAAATCTTAATTCTACTAAACACATCACCAGATCTCCGCCATCCACCACTACAACCAAATAAATTGAGCAACACTAGTCCAATTAAATGGAGTAGGACCTCTCGAAACCTTTTAATAGATCTTTATCTCACTCTAAAAGGAGGAAGAAAGTGTGTCTTCTCTCCACGTAAAGCATACGAACAACCACCTAGCTTTGATACCCATCATCTTCTCCCTTTAAGTTCATTCTTTCTCTATATTATACGTTTATATATAGAAAATCCTAACTTTTTTTTGGGTTTGACTCTTTCTCAAAACGATTATGATCTTTTCCGATTGAAATAAAAATCTATTGAATTTCTAATTAGAATTTAACATCTTAGTTATGGTGATTGAGTGTGTGTATGTATGGTCATGCTAGTTGGTTTTGAAAGTAATATGCAGACAAGCCAATCATGTTTGATTATAAAACATATACTTTGTAAATAATCTTATTCATTTATTAATAAAAGTATTTATTTACTAAAGAAATTTAATTATCTACATGGTGTTGTTTTAATAATATGTGACCCATAGTTTTAAACAATGCTTTTAGATTCACTATGAGATCATGTTATGAGATACAAATTCTAAGATAGCTTAAAAACTAAAATGATCCCAATCGATGGATTACTAAAAAGGGGATTAGTGAATTCAGATAGATTGGTACATATATTGCTTGCTCATTAGATGAGGATGATTGATCTCATGATCATTTACGTGGAGACACTAAAGCAAGTATGTGGGTGCTTATTTAAGAATAAGTTTACTAAACGTGGCTCGCTAAGGAATACCTAATGGAATTTTACTTGTTTGTCAATAAGAATTCCCGAAGTGATAGTAGTACAAGTGATCCTTAGACTTGAGATCATCATAGTATCTTGTGTATGATAAGGTATACTTTGACATGTCCCTCAAGATCCTTAGGGTATATCAAAGGGTATGTTTGGGTGTAATAACTTATGTATTGAGATAATGAATGATCAATAAAGAATCTATCGCTTGTGACAACCCGAAAAATCGGATTGTCCATAATTTAAGATTTAAAGAATTAGTTATTAATAAGATGAATTTTTATTAATAATATTCTGTGCTATGTGTTTATTAATCATTCTATAACCTAGGATGATTATAATACGGGAGGATTCTGGCTATGAGCTGGACTGAACGAGTAAGAATTTTCAAGACGAAAATAATTTTTTTTTAGAAACAAAAATATTTCCAAGGAAAAGACAAAATATACACTATTCACAAGACAAAACCCTAAGGGTTAGGGTTTGAATAACCTAAGCCTTTCTGAGAGTTCGGTATATTGAAATGACATTCCATCGAAAGATTTGACGATAATAAATCGTGAGAAGTTAAGTAAGCTGATAAAGGTTTTTCTCGAAAAGCGTGCAGAAATCAGATAATATAAAAATGGTGAAAAGTACTGTTATATACTTTTCATTTCTTTAACTACGTTAGGAAAAATGTGAAGGAAAATGCTTAACATCAAAAAGTATTTTTTAGTTTTTTGGAGATCCGACGAATGCGTAAAAGTTAATCGGTAAAGGAAAGACGAAATATCCAAAAAATATTTGGATTTCGAGAATTGCAGTTTTTAAAACTATCAGACGAATCCCGAAAAACGGAACCACGAAGCTTCCAGGAGAAGCTTCGTGAATAGTAAGGAGGTTAGTAAGGAGGTGTGAATAGTAACTTTAGGGGCAAAATGATTATTTTACCCCTAGCCTTATTTTTCTATAAAAGGAGAGCTTAAGCTCATTTGTTGTTGATTTTGAAAATCACCAACACTTGAGAGAGAGAGAGAGAGAGAGAGAGAGAGAGAGAGAGAGTTCGGATGGAAAGGAAAAAGAGGAGGAAAAACTAGCTTGTGTGAAAACTTTGTCCAACGGAAGGAGATTAAAGAAGAAAGGTATTGAAAATCTAACTTCTAAGTAAATTTCTTTAAGTTTTATATGTTCAAAGTATAACTTAATGAGAATAGAAGTAAAAGATGTTAAGAATGATTTTCATATGGTTGAAATCATGAGAAAACGAAGAAATAAGAATTAAAAGTTTAGTTTATAAATTTCTTAAGGAAGTATAAGTTTTGTAATGAATTTAAACGATCCGAATGAATAATATGAATGATTTGGTGAAATTAGTAAGGAATGGTGTTTTATAAAACCAAATTCTAAAAAAAAGTGAAATCGTATTCAAAATATCGATTAAAAAATGAAGAACGAAAGAAGAACGCAAAGAACACGAAGAACGTTGTTGATAGACAAATTTAAAACCATCGTAGTATAATTTGTTATTGAAGGACAAATTTAAAACCATCACGTATAAGTTAGTCGCTTATTTCTTGGTTAGGAATGGTAGAAACGTTTGTGAAAAATGAATTAAACTTAGCTATAACGAAGTTATGGCAAAAAATTTTTAAAAGACGAACAAGAAGTAGAAAGTTGTAAATGAACCCGAACATGTAGGGTTTCACAATAATGTAAGAGAACGTAGAAAATGTGATTCGTGGACTCAAGAATGAACAAGTTCTGAGTTCGGATGACCGAATTACGGATGAACGAACGAAGAACGTTAATAACATAAAATGAACGAAGGATGAAGATTAAGCCAATTGAATGGCATGTTAACGGATTCAGAATAAATTTCTATCCTGGGGAAATTGAAGCACGTAAGATAAGGAAGAGAATAGCTTTGGAATGACCTCGTTCCGAGTTATAACGAAGGAGTTATGAGATTGTGAAGTAAATGTCTCAAACTAGTGAAACACTTAGAAAAATTTTCCAAGTTTGATGCTTGGCGCCGCAGTGCCAGTCATGCCTTGGAAGGCGGCACCGCAATGCCAGCTCAGGAAGGAATATACTGGTGAGTGGAGCTGCAACGCGAAGATAAAGAGGGGGATCGACGCCGAAGCGCCGGTGCAGGGCAAGGCGCAATAATGAGCTTTTAATTGCTCAACTACTGGGGGGAAGTGCAATGAAGATAAAGAACATATAGTTCACCTAATGTAACACTTAATCAAGTGTTTTAAACCTTTAATGAAGGTTGAACGAAAAGATTGAATGAGATTAAAAGATAAAGAATGTAAACGCAAATTACAGAACCGATATCCGGGATTATAGTCGCGATAAAATGAACGTGGGGGATTGCTATAATTGTGATTCCTTAGACATTGTGTGACGAGGGTAATGAATAACATTTCGATGTTATGTTGTAGTAATGAGAGATAAATGTAAAGTGTATAGACGCTGTGAATGCAACACTTTTGCGATGAACGATCGGTCTTAACATACAACGAATCGTATGGCTTTGACATTAAGAAAGAGTAATGAATGTGGAGTTAATGTATTGGATAACGAAAGTAGTAAGTAAGATATGATTTATCAAGAAAGCCGTAATGATTGGTATCAAGATTAATGAAAGCCAAATGTTAGTCGGATAGAGAATGTTAGAATGAAATGTAAGCATTAAACACTTTAACCAACGTAAGGGTTGAGTGAATGCGAATATTAAACGAGCATAACCTACACCCCATGTATGGTTTAACCGTAGGATAATGAAGACCAATGATTAAACCCGAGAACGGTGAAGAATTGAATTAAAGACAATGACGCATAACGTAAAGAAGCCGAGTTAATGATTAACTTGGATGACGTTTCGAGTCGAATGAACCGGACGTTGTAAGATAAGAATAAGGTAACATAAAAATGCTTAATGATATGTAAGCATAGTATTAACATGGAATGATTGTTCTTAGTATACAAAAGACTATATGACTTAGACGATAAAGAATAAATCTTGAGGTATGACACTTAGTTTTCAGAAAGCCATAAGAAATAAGAAATTGACTTAACGAATATTATAGTTTAATGATTCAGATAAGTTAAAATAAGTTTAGGTTGTGGTACAATCGTAATCTTTGATGGTTGACATATGGGAGCTGGGCTACGTTGGGTAAAATCCAATTACACACAACATGCAAGTATACGTGGTCAACAAGTAATAAAGTGATAAGTTGAGTATCGTTCCCACAGAGAATTATTTAATAAAAATCACCAAGTACTAACCCGTAACCAACTCAATCTTATTTAAACAAATGAATTTCAATTTATAAGTAAACTAATACTAATTACCACTAGTTAAATTAAGATTATAGAGATTTAAGATCATAACTTCACTTATTGCTTCATTTAAGTTAACACACTTCTCATCAATTATTCTCTATCATGAATTGTTAATCAAAAATACTAAAGCAGATAAAACCACCTCTCGATGCATAATACACATACTCACTTAAATCCACAGATGATAGAATTAAGCAAGACACCATAATTAACTAATCCACTATATCTCTATGTGAATTATAATTAAAAAGGATTTAAAGAACAAGTTCTCTATAAGATTACATATGGCGTAAAGGCATATCTCTATCCTAAACACAAATCATGAATTCCATCTATGCAAAAATCACAAACACATGCTATCATGATAAGATCTAAATCAATACTTCATCTCTCGAGTTCATATAGATTATCACAGTAATTGTTAGCTAGGCAATTAAGCAATTAAGTCCAAATCGCAGTAGACAATCCTCACAATAGAACATAATAATTGATAACGAAGAATATTAAAATAAACTACATAATAAGATACATTGTAATCTCAAACAAAGAATTAGTTCATTGAATTAAAACTAAGAATCCACAATTGAATAAAAAATAAAAGACAAAGATAGAAGAAGATGAGAAGATATAATCTATTGTCTGTAGATTTGAAGCTCCCTCCTTGCTCCTACTTTGAATCTTCAATGGTCTCCAAGTTGCTTCAATCTCCAAATCTAATTAGAATTAGTGTTTTGATCTAATTTACTCTAATCTAATCTAATGGAATCATCTTTCTCCTCTAATCTCCCCTCTAATCCTTATTATTCCCCTCCTTTTATAAGCCTTTTTACATGTCTTTAAGTCCTCTCGGAAGTCCTTGAGTCAATTGGATCGAAACAATCCTTCCCAAACTCAAATTTGGCCAAAAAATGTCTTTTCTACGCGTACCCCCTCCCCGATGGGGGTTTAGGCTTGTACAGGGCCCGCCCCGGCGGGCATTTTGTTGCGGAAAAGCCCGCCCCGACGGGGGTACATTTTCTATCACAGCGTCCTCTGGTAAAATGGCCATAAAGTTTGATCCGGGAGGAGTTACGGGGCCTGCCACCTATCAAATCGAAGATATCGACGAGATCTACAACTTTCATTCTTTGAGAATTGAGAAGTAACGAACGATGAAGGTCAAAATTGAGCTTGAAGTGACTGCTATGCAAATGGCCACCCAAAACAGTGACGTTCGACGTCCGTTGGTACAAATGTCATATTTGAACTCCGATTGGAATGATTCAAGATGTTCCAGAAAGCTACGAAGACGCTCTACAATGTAAACCAAGTTTTAAGCCAAAAACATGAAATGAACATGAAAGCCCAAATGATGTTCGATTTACTTTTCTTTGTGTTTTCCTACCAATTCTTTACGATTTCCTTGCTTTTCCTTACCAATAGTCGCTCACACCGCTCCCAAACATATAACCTAGAAAATGAACACAAAACAAGTAAAAACGAATATGAACACAAGAAAATAGAAACAATTAAGCATGAAATGGACAACGATTCGTGTATATGAAATCCACTTATCAAGCTAAATAATTCCTTCAGAGAGCGGAGGTGTATACGAAACTGGCAACCGATCTAACTCACTGTAAAAGACAGTGTTAATGAGACAGGAACTTGTTTGTTGGTTGTTTGTGGGAAACCACTCAGAGTACCATATGGACTACTAGTAGAGACACGATGTGTGCTGAGTCCTAGAAGAGTTATAAGGAGAAGATAAGAATATAAATCATCAAAGATGATGATCGTATAAGTTAAGACATCTCCGTATGTCATGAAGCCATAAAGCAGTAAAGAAAGTTAATCGTGTAAACTTAGTTTGTAAGAACGCGAACCTAAGAAGTAAAGTTAAGCTTAAACCAATGCATAAGTCAAGTATATGACTAATTGGTGTATGTGTTATTTCCTTATATGCTATATAAGAATTGGAATGAACAGTTCAGCGTAAACTTTAAGCTATAACTATGCGTAAGACAAGTTTCCTAACTTCATTCATATTTTAAATGAATTCTAATTTCTTAAACTTCTAAGATGTTGAACTTGAGAAGTTCTGTCTATGTGCGAATGTGCGATATTTGTACAAGGGGGTAGAACGTATGAGCCCTTGTGCCACAATTTGAACACTTCAGTGTTTCTATGAGATAAACTGTTCTGTGATTGAACTGTTCAATATGAAAATGTTTTGTTTATATATGAACCATTATTGTTAAGTCTGTGCTAATGATTCTAGCCAGACAGGATGTGTATAGAAAAGGTAGAAGAATGAAAGTATTTTAAAGTGAATGTGACTAATGTTTTAAAATGATAGGAATCAAAATTATTCCTATTATTCAAGCTGCTTCATAACCTTTGTTCGGTTATTGAAGTTTTAAAGGAATGTTTGAATTCTTGAAGTTGTTTGTTCAACTGCTATGACTTGCTAAGCAATTGAATGCTCACACTTGCTTTAAATAAAAAATATTTTCAGCGTACGAGTAGAAGAAGTTAAGGATCCCGTAAAGATCAAGCTGATCGGTATCTAGAAGAAGTGCCATTCATTAGATGAATGAGCGTGAAGATCAAGTGAAGACTTGTAATGTATAAAGATGAAATTAAACTATAGACTAGTTTAATAAACTGTTATGTATCCTTAATAGCAGATGAAAGTCACTCTAGTAAGATGGAAAGAATAATATAATTATCATTATTTGTAATGTACGAGGTTATAAGGTATTAGAAACTGGGATTTGAGAATGTATGTTGTTATATTTCACTATATAATGATGTATGTTTGAAAGAAGATGGAACCACGACGTACAAAATTCGGGTGTGAAGATAGATCAGATTTCGGGGTGTTACGAACTGTTATCAGAGCTGATAAGTTATAAATCTTAGGTATGAATACCTAAGACTATAATCATATAGAGAATGATAAGAAGATTGTTGAGTTAAACGATTAAGGAAGAAATCACCACATGATCATAGTGAATCATATTAACAGATGTTCTGTTAAACGATGAATGATTTATAGCTAATGCTATAAATGAATGGTACTACGAAGTAGAATGGGAAGAAAAACTCGGATTAAGTTGTAAAGGATAACATACGAATTAAAGAAAATTCATATTAAGGTAAGAGAAAGTTAGAGGTGGTAAGATTTCAATTGAGGACTCATGTGTTAGCTTAGTTGTATGAACCTTTGTTATGGGAAGAGGTTTGTGCTTTGGTGTAACAACTGCTTAGCTTATTACAATGATAATCATTGGAATATGTCGCGCTATCAATATGTATATGACGAGAAGGTAAATCTTTTCTCATGTATATGCTTGATAGGTAGAGAATGATAAGTTAGGTGCGAGTTCTTGAAACTTATACTTATGAAAAGTTTGTGACTCATAGTTATATGCTATGTTTCTGAGCCCTAAGCATATGGATAGTCCTTGATTTGTTCTTGGATTACATATTGCGAAGATAATTTCTTAAACACATATGGTTGTGGAATGTTCCTAAACACATAAAGTTTGGTAAGTTGATGGACTATACTAAGGTATAAGGATGTTTAGACTGAAAGCAAGTATTTTGAGTATACTTAGCATTGAAGGTGCTAGAGAAGATTAAGTATTGTCGCAAGTAAGACAATGAAATAAGATGGAGAAATAGGATATTCCAAGTCATCTAGCTATGCTAGATTTCAAACTTTATTGAAATCGTGCTTATATGTGCGTGTTTTGAAAATGAAAGAATCAGTTCAACTTTTGGAACCAATGGATTTTAAAAAGAACTATTCTTTATATGTCTATGCTAATTGTTTCGGCTAGACAGAAATTGATTTGAAATATCAAAATTGTGACGCCCCCAAAATAGGTATACAACACCCATTCTGAGTCGCCAAATACATGGTACAGAAAGAAAACTACAACTTCAATAATATAATTGTCGTGCAAAATACGACAACATATACTGTGAGTTTAAATACAAATATTCTCTTCAAGAAAATATCCAAACTAAAATAAGTCCTAATTACAATTATTCATACACTATTTTATAGAAATAGTGAGGACTGCTAAAACAACTTTCTAGAACCATCACTACATACCCCGACTAGATCCTGCTATGTTCTCACCTCCTGAGAAGAAAAATGGAACAAAAAGGAAAAGACTGAGCTCAACTAGCCCAGTAAAGAATATTATGACTAAGATAATTATACAACAAATTATCATTAGTCTCGACAGGGAAAAATCTGATAAAATATAATAGACAACAAGTTTTAGATCAACAAATGCAGCGGAAACATCAATCAATTAGAAGAGTCACGTAGAGAATGAATTCTACTATCTTCTAAGATTTAAAAGTCCATCATCAATATTTTATCCCTGTAACATCAATTAATATATATCTTGAATCAAATATCCATCAATAAATCATTCATCTTTGCACTACAGGCCAAAGATAATTAGTAAAATCATCATTTAAGACTGATGATGATGAAAAATATTTTAAAGAAAACGAATCCAGTGAGACAGAAGGACAAATATTAGGGAATTGTATTACAGTTTATCCAAGATCAATAATACTCCATAATAACAAATTTTGAATCAGGATTCAAAAATAAAGATCAAAATATGGATATAATCAAAGATAATAACCATAATAGACATCTTGGATAAAAAGGGAAAATTTCATTTTTTAGTGAATAGTGTTGTATTCGTGAATAGTGCCATATACGTGAATAGTGCCGTATACGTGAATAGTAACCCCAACACAAAAATGTAGAAATTCCACAATAAAATCCATACCAATATTTCGGTATAATGATATTGAAAGAATAACATCATTACGAAAAAAAATAACATCCCTTACTTCAAAATAAACGTACTTCTGACTGAATTTTGGATATAGTGCTGACAGAAACTTGCACTGAATAGCAACTCTCAAAGTATCAAAATACTCACAAAAATACACTCGATAATCTAGAGAGAAAGAAAACATATTTTTGGGGTGATTTTCAATTCTAACCTAAGCGTCTATTTATAGGAAAATGCTAGAACGCCAAAGGAGACTAAATTATTAAAATATTAATATTTCTCAGTCTTTCTTCAACGTATGCTAATCAAGACCAGCCATCTTTGAAGAAAAATAGCAGCCCACATGTATTCAACACCAACCAAAAGTGGGTCCCACTCATAATTTAATAAAAATCATTTTATTTTTTGAAACTTCAGTAATTCATAGAAAATAGCCCGTTTATCAAAAAAATATGAATTTTCTACAACGAAAATTCTCTACAACTTTGTAGCTTTGAGTTTTTCCAAATTCCAAACAGAAAATATCCGAAATCCACAAACGGATGATTTTTAATACCTCCATTACGACAAAATACTGATAAAACACCTCAGCATTAATTCCTTTATTTATAACCACATAAATAAATCCATCATTTATATCCATTTCAAATAAATATTTCCTTATCATATAAATCAATAATTAATTATTCACAAATAATATTACAAAATCACAATTATGACAACTGCATAGTTCCGTGAAAAGGGGGCTTTCCAATAAGGATTTCTCCTTACTTGCACGCAATTAGGTGACCAAACCTCTCCTTTACAGAATTTTCTAGACATTGCCAATAATGTTATCTAATAATATTATTCAAATAATAAGAATTATTGATCCGATAATGGCAAATATCATGCGTTGACAATTATTAAAAAACAATAATATAAAATATCAATATGACAATTATTGAATCAATAAAATAAAATATTGAACAATAATTATCTGTAACAATTATTGAGTAGTGTGCTTCTTACGTAAGAATCAATAATTCAACAATCATCATGCAATACCTGTGTGCTCTTTATTGTGCAACCATGCCGACATCGTATTTTAACCACCGAGTAATCCAACAAGTGTTAATTGTAAATAACTACTATTTGTTATTTATAAAAACTCAAACTTTGCCATTTTTTTTCATCCGACAGTTATTCCGTTATGGGGCCCACAAATGACTGCGACGTCGTACGAATATTCCCAACAAAAAGAATATTCCACGACCAAACGAATATTCCCCGACAACAATGATTATTTTATAACCACTTCCTTATTTTGCAAAATTTGCACATTTCACCCATAACCAGAGCATTATATCAAATTAATTCCTTATTATTTCAAAATAATAAATAGAGGAAATTTAATTTTATTTATAATAAGTTGGGGTCTTACAACCTCCCCTCCTTATAAAATTTCATCTCGAAATTGACGTACGTACTTGGTGTTTCGAAAAGGTGAGGGTACCTCGCTTTCATTTCCAATTCCAACTCCCAGGTTATTTCTTCAATAGCATGGTTCCTCCACAAAACCTTAACTTGTGGTATAACCTTTGTGCGTAGGACATGCTCTTTTCTATCCAAGATCTTAACAGGTACCTCCTCGTATGTTAAATCCTCGGCTATCTCATCTGGTTCTAACTCAATAATGCAGTTCGGGTCTTTCACATATTTACGAATCATAGATATGTGAAAAACATTATGAACACGAGACATGTTTGGAGGTAATGCGAGTCTATATGCCACAGTTCCTACTCGATCGAGGATTTCAAATAAATCGAAGGTTTGAGCTTTTTTCTCTACATTGACTCTTACTTCTAGAATAACGCCTTCTTGCACCTTCTTCATTATATTCATCAGCTCCGGTGTGTAGCTTGAGCGTTTTTAACTTTATGAATGATAGTCGATTCTACTCATATATTTGACATCATCACATGGGTCCCTAGAGTCTTTAACTCTATCTTTATCGTTTGTAAATTATACATAATAGGTCTTTGTGTTCAACAATATCGCACTCGTACTCGCGTAAGATCTTCTATTCAGCGCGTCAGCTACCACGTTCACTTTTCCAGGATGGTATAGTCAGAACAAGTGCCGAAATGAGTCGCCTCTTGAGCTCTTGGAAAATCTTCTCACATTCTTCACTCCATACGAATTTTTTATCTTTCTGAGTTAGCTAAGTTAAGGGAGTAGCGATTCAAGAAAATCTTTCCACGAATCTTCGATAGTAACCCGCTAAGCCTAGAAAGCTATGTACTTTGGTCACCGACTTCGATTACTCTCAACTATGATTCATATCCCAATCTTGGATAGCACGTCACAATGACACCTATTAGTTTACCAGCACACAAATATAGAGTCCCCTACAGAGAGTCTGGCTTTGGTGCATTCCACAAAGGAAGTCACCAAATAGAGGCTCGGGTACCAACTCTTGTATTGGGGTTTTTAACTCCTGAAGTTCAATAGGAGCCATTCAATATGAGATTTTAGAAATGAGTTTTGTACCGGGTTCAAAGTCGATACAAAATTCAATATCACGCTCTAGGGGTAGGCTAGGAAATTCTTCAGGAAATACGTCAGGAAATTTACTAACAACAGAAATATCATTCAAATCTAACGTATTTTTATTCAAGTCTATAACATGGACTAAGAAAGCTTGACATCCATTTTTTAATAAACGAATGGCTTTATGGCTTGATATGAAAGTGACTGATTTTAATGGTTTAGTTGCTTGAATTCGCATAACAGGTTGGTTAGGAATATAAAAACTAACAACCTTACGAAAACAATCAATTTTGGCATGATGAGTGGTTAACCAATCAATCCCTAAAATCACATCAAAAGCAAATATCTTTAAAGAGATAAGATCAACAGGTAATGTGATGGTGTCAACTTGGATTAAGCAAGATTTATAAACAGTGGATGTAATGAAAGTTTCTCCTAGCGGAGTCTCCACTGATAAATTAAAGTCTAATTTCTCCGGAGTCAAGTTTAAACGTTGAGCACAAGCAGGGGAGATAAAAGAATGTGTAGAACCAGTATCTAGTAAGGTATAAACTTCGCAAGAGTTTATGATAAGCTTACCCGTGATCACCTCGTTCGGGTTTCTTGCGTTTTGGCCAGTCACGGCAAACTCTCTTCCAGGAACCACTTATTTTGACTTATTCGGGATAGCTTTTGGAGTCACCATCCCCGCTGAACTTGGTTTTGCTACAGAACAGTCTCGAGCTATATGACCCTCCTTTCCACAGTTATAACATACCTTGGATTGTTGTGGGAAGTTTGGGCTGATATGTCCCTCTTTCCCGCATTTATAACACACACAACGGTGGTCGTTATCCTCCCCTAACAACAGTTGATCTTTGGTGTCATTGATGATATCTTCCGTCATTGTTGAATCTCTTCTTTTTGAAATTTCCACTTGACTCACCTCTCCTATTATAATGGCCACGATTACCACCTGAGTGGTTACCGCTTTTGTCCGTATTTTTCCCTCCTCGCTGGTTATCATCACTCCGATGATTGTTGTCACCGGTATGACCCTATTTGTGGTCCCTCGGTTGAACATACTCACTATCTCGCTCTAATAATTGTGCCCTATTGACAACATCTGAATATAGAAAAAATTTATGAGAGATAAGGTATTAACGAATCTCGGGTTTTAGACCTCTCAGAAATATCCGTGTCATACATTCCTCATTCTCTACCAAATGAGGTGCAAACCTGGATAACTCCGCAAACTTCGCCTCGTACTGAGACACCGTCATGTTGTTCTGTTCCAGTCTAATAAACTCTACCTCCTTCATATGACGAATACTTTCAGGAAAGTACTTGTCATTGAATAATTTTTGAAATTTTTCCCAAGACATATTGAGTGCGATTGGCTGGGTACGCTTCACGGATTCCCACCAGTAATCTGCCTCACTACGGAACATAAAGGTGGCGAATGGAACCTTCTGTTCCTCCGTGCATCCCAAGACATTGAATATCTTGGTAATTTGCTTGACCCATGTTTCGGCCTTAATCGGATCTGGCTTTCCAAAGAATTCTGGTGGTCCCAACTCCTTGAACTTCTTGGCTGTGACAAACCGCGCGTTGCTATCACTTCCACCCGTATTTTGTACACGAGTCTCCCTCGTCTGATTTTGCATGAAACTGCAAAAAGCTCCTAAACATTCCATCATTCATCGTTTGCTTGATAGTGTTGTTTACAGGAGGAATATTGCCTTCCTGTTCACGTTCTCCTGGTTTTTAACTAAAGCTTGTTCCACAGTCTCATACACTCCATTGTTAACGTTCTCAGCTGCCATTCTTAAATACTACCATAAAACAAGGGTTAATTAAACAAATTAAAATATCACATAATATCCCTATATTATGACCGACCAATAAATAAGCTTAGGTAGGACATACTAGTGAAGGATTTATTCATCTCTCCCCTCCTAGTTCTATTCCTCGATCTCCGCCAGAGACCATATCCCTAAGCTCTGATATCAACTGTGACGCCCCCAAAGTAGGTATACAACAACCATTCTGAGTCGTCAAATACATGGTATAGAAAGCAAACTACAACTTCAATAATACAATTGTTGTGCAAAATACACAACACATATACTGTGAGTTTAAATACAAATTTTGTCTTCAAGACAATATCCACACTCAAATAAGTCCTCATTACATTTATTCATACACTATTTTACAGAAATAGTGAGGACTGCTAAAACATCTTTCTAGAACCATCACTCCATACCCCTACTAGATCCAGCTATGTTCTCACCTCCTGAGAAGAAAAATGGAACAAAAAGGAAAAGGCTGAGCTCAACTAGCACAGTAAAGAATATTATGACTAAGATAATTATACAACAAATTATCATTAGTCTCAACAGGAAAAAATCTGATAAAATATAATATACAACAAGTTTTAGATCAACAAATGCAGCAGAAACACCAATCCATTAGAAGAGTCACGTAGAGAATGAATTCTACTATCTTCTAAGATTTAAAAGTCCATCATCAATATTTTATCCCTGTAACATCAATCAATATATATCTTGAATCGAATATCCATCTTTGCACTACAGGCCAAAGATATTTGTTTGTATCACCAGTCGGTCATGTTCATCTTAACACCTGTTCATCTTTGCACTACGAGCCAAAAATATTCATCAGTTAATCATTCATGTTTGCACTACATGCCAAAGATAATCAGTAACATCATCATTTAAGACTGAGGATGATGAAAAATATTTTAAAGAAAACGAATCCAGTGAGACAGAAGGACAAATATTAGGGAATCGTATTACAGTTTATCCAAGATCAATAATACTCCATAATAACCAATTTTGAAGCAGGATTCAAAAATAAAGATCAAAACATGGATACAATCAAAGATAGTAACCATAATTGACATCTTGGACAAAAAGGGAAAATTTCATTTTTTGGTGAATAGTGTCGTATTCGTGAATAGTGCCGTATACGTGAATAGTAACCCCAACACAAAAAGGTAGAAATTCCACATTAAAATCCATACCAATATTTCAGTATTATGATATTGAAAGAATAACATCATTACGAAAAAAAATAACATCCTTTACTTCAAAATAACCGTACTTCTGGCTGAATTTCGGATATAGTGCTGACAGAAACTTGCACTGAATAACAACTCTCAAAGTATCAAAATACTCACAAAAATATGCTCGATTATCTAGAGAGAAAGAAAACTTGTTTCTGGTGTGATTTTCAATTCTAACCTAAGCGTCTATTTATAGGAAAATGCTAGAACACCAAAGGAGACTAAATTAATAAAATATTAATATTTCTCATTCTTTCTTCTATGCATTCTAATCAAGACCAACCATCTTTGAAGAAAAATAGCAGCCCACATGTATTCAACACCAACCAAAAGTTGGTCCCACCCATAATTTAATAAAAATTATTTTATTTTCTGTAACTTCAGTAATTCATAGAAAATAGCCCGTTTATCAGAAAAATATGAATTTTATGTCCATTCCACACGAAATCAAATTCTCTACAATTTTGTAGCTTTGAGTTTTTTCAAATTCCAAACAGAAAATATTCAAAATCCACAAACGGATGATTTTTAATACCTTCATTCCGGCAAAATACTGATAAAACACCTTAGCATTAATTCCTTCATTTATAACCATATAAATAAATCCTTCATTTATATCCACATCAAATAAATATTTTCTTATCATATAAATCAATAATTAATTATTCACAAATAATATTACAGAATCACAATTATGACAATCAGGCCGTTCCCAGGAAAGAGGGGGCTTTGCAATAAGGATTTCTCCTTACTGGCGCGCAATTAGGTGACCAAACCTCTCCTTGACAGAACTTTCTAGACATTGCCAATAATGCTATCTAATAATATTATTCAAATAATATGAATTATTGATCTTATAATGGGAAATACTGTGCAGTGACAATTATTGAAACAACAATAATATAAAATATCAACATAACAATTATTGAATCAATAAAATAAAATATTGAACATTAATTATTGTAACAATTATTGAGTAGTGCCTTCTTACGTAAGAATCAATAATTTAACAATACTGTGCAATACCGTGTTCTACTGTGTAACCATGCGTATTATTGTATTTTAACCACCAGGTAATCCAATAGTGTTAACTGTAACAACTACGCCGTTATTTATAAAAACTCAAACTTTGTCGTTTTCTTCATCCGACAGTTATTCCGTTATGGGGCCCAAAAATGATTTGCCGTAAATATGGATATTCAAACAAAAAGAATATTCCACGACCAAACGAATATTCCCCGACAACAATGATTATTTTATAACCACTTGCTTATTTTGCAAAATTTGCACATTTCACCCATAACCAGAGCATTATATCAAATTAATTCCTTATTATTTCAAAATAATAAATAGAGGAAATTTAATTTTATTTATGATAAGTTGGGGTCTTACAAAAATGAATTTTATATCATTAGTGCATTTGATGCAAGGATGGTAAAAGGATGAAGTTATTAATGCAATTGAACCTGGTGTTGGATGTGATCTTAGGATCAACAACCCGCTATGGTATGATGTATAATGACGAAGTCATAAACTGACGAAGTCCTCAACGTACTATGAAAAGTACGGTATCATGCCGTCATAAAATGTTTTGATGTATTGTGAAAGAATTTAAAGAAGTAGTTGATGTCAATTGATTTGACTAGACGAATGCTTCAAGTTCATATCCAATTTATTGGTATGGTCTATGCTATTTGATTTGGCTAGACAAATGGTATGTCATATTAAAAAGAAAATCGAGCTTTCTTTGAAGAAGTTATTGCAAGCCAAATTGTCTTGGTGCGGAATCTAATTATTAAGTTTGAGGTGAACACACCCTGAAATGGGGTTATACGATGGGTTGATCGTGTGACGCCCCCAAATCCGTGTAACATCGATTACAGGACATGGTGCTCACGATACAACATACATCATCGTCTATCTAAGTAACTCGAACAACAATAATAATAATATTAACTATTACATACTTATTCAAAATAAAGTCCTAAGTCTTTACAACCTTTAAAAAAACTGCAACTTAAACTTAGCGTTTATCGCTACATTACATCATATACGGAAATATACTTATTACATAAATAACTCTCATCATTTCATCTTAGACTTTCCCTTGTCCTTGCCCGAGCCCTCAACGTTATCAGCCTTAACTGAAAGGTTTAAGCAAGAATGAGCACAAATTGCCCAACAAGTATATAAAGTAGTTTGAGAACATACATAAGAAGTAAAAGCATTAGTATGAATATTTCTCAACAGTTGAAATAAATATCAAGAGATAAACTGGAATATCAAGATAGGAGTTCTGGAATTCTCAATAGCATACTAAGGGGTGGTAGATACCCTGAACATTATTTTGTTTCATCGAAAACCATCAGACGGATTAACAATCAAATATATTGTAAACAGTCTCTGCAAGTACTCTAGGTGATTAGCCTATCGTACCCTACATTGTGCACAAGTATAAAGTTTAAACGCATAAGCGTAAATGGGACTATATGCTCGACATCATTTACCCCGTTATCCGGGTTGTTCATCTTAGTTTCATGCGAGACCACACCAAAGCAATTTGGATTGGTAGACTTAAATAGCTACAATGAATTTGGAATAGTTCAAATAATACAACATTTCCCATCTATAATATCTAACCGAATCAAATGGTCAGATCTTATTCTTGAAAATAGTTCATAAATAATTAAGAACTTTAAGGCATAAACAACTGAATTAATAATTGAGTAATCATCAATAGAACTTGCACTATATATAAGTTTGTACGAGTTATAACTTGCAACATACGAGACTTGTACACAATGATAAATTGTACAAGTTAAGGGAACTTACATTCACTACAATAAAGTGAATAAAGTTAGGAAACTTGCCTGCTACGTCTTCTACAATTACTGCTATCTACTAGCCCTTCACGTAACCTATTCACATGTGTCACGTTAAGCAATTTGGTTCTCGAACACCACTTTGAAGTGTAATGGTTCCCTTTTATTTTAATAAAACGATTAAACTCACACACATTCAAATACAATTCAATTACATAACATGTTGCTACGAATAGGCCACGTGGTTAAATAAATGAAACAGGGAAACATAGATTTGTGACATTTTTCGGACCAAAACTCTACCAAAAATCTGCATAAAATATGCTCAAGGGTCTCAAGTCGGAAAATCTCATTTTCCATAATTATGACATCACATATATAATTAAATTCATTTATCCATATAACATCATTTATATGAAAAATACCAAATCAGTCTCAAAAATATTTTCTTTCTGGGATTTTGTAGAATATAATCCCACACTGAACATATATTTTTCCCGGAATTTTTTAAATTCCATCAACTATTTTTAAATAGTCCATAATAGCCAAATATTCTCAAATTTTTCATAAATCAAGATTAGCTCCAAAAATTATGAAATTTTCAGGGTTCACTCCTGTTATATACATGTACTTCCAGTAAAAATTTTGTAATTTTTGGACTTATACATAGAGAGTTATTCAGGTATCTTTTTAAATAGTGACCTTAGCTGTAAAATTCATAACTCTCAAACCGTATGGCCAACAATTTAACAAATTTTTACAGGACCTTCATATTTTCTTATATTAATAATCCAAATTTTTTCAGAATTTTTAAAGTACAAAATGGTGGACGAAAATGCCCCTAAAACAGACTGAACCAAACAGTCCCAAGAAAGGCATCAAATTTTTGTTTCTTGCAGCCACATTTGCGATTTTATTCCCACTAATCTACAAATGATATGACCATGATACTTGGACACAATAAACTTCATACATCAAGGTATTTTACAAAAATATAACATTCATAAAACTAGCATGCTAAGACCACAAACCAACTACATAGATAAATGTGCCAGCACTGGTTCTATACTTGGAAAAAATCTGGAAATTCCAGATTTTCTGCAGATTTTGTTATGAACATGCTTGCTTCCGATTTTCATAACTTGCTCATTATAACTCTGATTCTAACGAAATTTGGGCCAGATTACACTTCATACTACATACTATTTTATAAAATTATTACATACACTAATCGAGTCATATAAACCACGAATCCAAGGTTCCGAAAAACCCAAAAATCACAGATTACACTTTTTAACCAACTTTGACAAAAATCATGATTTTGATTATGTGACAACCCGAGAAATTAGATAATTTTTTAAAATCATAATTGATTGATTTAAGGTTCAATATTAGAACCTAGACATAAAATAAGTGTATGCGTTTGACATTTTTGAGAAGGAATTTTTAGGATTTCAAAATTCTGTGAAGGATTTAGGTGAATTGTTCAGGATTAAGAGTATACATGAATATGTTCTGTGTATATAGTCATTTATGTGTTCAGAATGTGGTTAAGGGTCAAGGTTTGACTAAATAAATTTTATTAGTGTCAAACCCTAATATTATATTAAGAACGTCAACGTTCAGTTAGAAAATCCTAGCAATGGATAAGAAACCCTAGAAATCGGTTCGAGAAACCCTAATTTTGGTTTCGAAAATTTAAAACCCTAGTTTGGGAATGCAAATGCTGGTATAAGGTTTAAACGTTATTAATGATAACCTAATTAGGGATAACCCTAATTGATTTTAGAAAAAACCCTAATTTCTGGATTAGAAACCCTAATTCATAATTAGGGAAAACCTGATTGTTAGTTTAATAATTTTAATGTTAATTATGAAACATTAGTCCTAATTATCAAGTTATAAGCAATTAGAAAACCCTAATCTAATTAGGAAATATAATTTTTAAATTAGAAAGATTATTTAAAACCCTAATTCGGGATATTAGAACCCTAATATGGGAATTTAGATGCTATGAATAAGATTTCTATGTATTAATTTCAAACCTAATTAGGGATAACCCTAATTGGTTAATTAGAAATTCTAATAATTAGCAATTCTAATTATTAGGAACCCTAATTTGTAAATTTGAAACCCTAATTGATAATTAGGTAATTTTAAATTTTAAATTAGGAAATATTAATCCTAATTTTATTTAAGTCTTAATGTGATTAGGAAATTATAATATAATTAGGAAACCCTAATTATAATTTAAAAATCATAGTTTTTCAATTTTGAAAACCTAAGTTGAAAATCCTAGAAATTTGTATTTTTGAAAACCTTAGGTTTTAATCCTAAGGGTCAAACCCTAAGGGTTGGATCAAATGTCATTTTTGCCATTAAATTTGCTAGCTAAAAGACTATAATGCCCTTTTTGGATTTTTATATAGGTTGGAGTGCAAATCTTGCTAAAATATTAAGTTGGTAACCTAATATATTGACCAAGTGCTCTATATCTACAAAATCTCAGCAATTAATTGCCCTCTAGCTACATTGAATCATATATCAAACTTAAAAAGTACGTAAAGTTACTTACTTTACTTCTTATTTTCACTAAGCCACTTTCTCTCTATATTTTCGGGTTTAAGAGTGAGAGGGAGTGATATGCAAAGCTAGGAGCAATTCATAGCATGTTAAGAACAAAATCAAAAAGTCAAAATCAAGAAATCAAAGCATAAAGGTATAAACCCTAGCTTTATAAAAATCTCATGATATGGTGTTAGATGTTATGATTTGTTGTCTTAAGTTGTGTTAGAGGATGTTAATATGTGATTTGGGTTGTTAAATCCTAGATCCATAACATTTAGAAGCATGAAAATGAGTTTTTCAAAACTGATCTATTAACCCTAAAACATGGCCTGACAGCCGAATGTTAGGGATCATAGATCATTGTCTGTTAATGGTTTTTGTGTTTTAAGAGTTTGTAATTGTAGTATGTTGTAAGGACTTTGATCTAGAACTTGAATCAAGTCCAGATCAAGTGTAGATTAAAAGTTACAAGCGATCAAAAGGCGTTGACCGAGCTCAAAAACTAGAAATCTGGGTAAACCCAGAAACCCAGAAATCTGACAACGATTTTGTAGACCATAGATCTTGCTACTGTTAATGTTACTTACCATGTTAGTGTTAGATCTTGGTAGTATGTCGTGTGACCTACACATCAAAGCCCTTATACCCACCAGATCATGCACTGGATCGTAGATAATTATGGTCAAACTACGTTGACCGATCAGCCTGAAGAACAATCTCTAGATTATGATGTTGGATTGCTATGAAACTTGTTGATGCTTGTAGGGTTACATCAACACTATAACCTTGATGCTTTGAACTGCCCAGAAAACATAGGATTATGGAACAAATTGTGGTCAAACCTAGTAACTCTGCAACTGGCATGGGGTTCTAGGTTTGAGCTCAAGAACACCAAGAACACCTATAACGATGTGTTTGTCACTATAGGGCCCTTTTAGTGACAGTTTATTTAGAAAATTAATTATTTTAATTAATAAATAGATAAAAATGGGTTTTAATTATTAAAAATACATAATAAATTATGAAAAATTATTTTAAAGCACGAAAATTAGTTTTTAATTATTTTGAGTATATTTCATAAAAATTTAATATTTTTGGAATATAAATGGTATTTAATTTTTTAATTATAATATTAAATAAATTACTTTAAAATGGTTTTAATGCTTTAAAAATCATTTAAAAATATATTATGGTGTTAGAAAATATTTTAAGTTATTTTTCATAACTTTTGATATTTTGTGATGAATTTCATTAATAAATTAATATTAATGGTAATTGATTTATTTAATGAATATATTAAATAAATTATGGAAAAATAGAATTAATGATATAAAAATCATATAAAATGATTTAAGTGTTGTAAAAATATTTGAAGTTATAAAATATAACTTTTTATATTTTGATGAAAAAAATATTAATATTTTAATATTAAAAAAATTATCGGATAATGGATTTAAGTGTTTAAAAATCATATACATATGATTTTAAGGTATTAAAATACTTTGAAATATTATAAATATATTATAATATTATGTTATGATTTTCATTAATATTTAATATTAAATAAATATTAATAATGAGAGAATAATTTGGTATTTATATTATATAAATACAATATTAAGGATTAAAAATTCATGATAAATGATAATAATTATTTGAAAATTATTATGAGACTTGGAAAATTATTTTGATTAATAATATGATTATCTAAGATAATTTTGAAGTGTTTAGTCAGAGTTTAATTGAACATGGACTCATGTATTGTTTGACTAGACCGTCGGACTCGGACTACAATAGTTTAACTTGTTACCGAGTTTTATGTGTGTTGTAAACTGATAGGGTTATGTCTTATGTGTTTAGGTTATTCTATGTATATATATATATATATAATAGTATTATATTGTGATGATATTATTCTAACTTGTATATCAATATTACTAATATTAGGTCTTCCGATAAAGCGTTATAAATTGTGTAGCAGTAATCAACCGAACATGCAAGTTTTTCTTAACTCTACTTTGAGTTGTTGTATTCAAATGTACTTGTAGTTAATCATTGTTGATTGCCATGTTTAAGAATTGTAGAATTGTACTCTGTACATATTGCGTGTATAAGTCATGTATGAAAGGCTAATCACCTTCATTACCATTCGGTTCAGATATATTTGTTCATGTTTAATACTTGTTCAGTCAGAAGTTTGTTTATGCTAATTCACAACTATATTGTTGAATTATAGCCAGCTTATTATTCAGACTCTTTCAATCATGATATATCCTTAAATAAATTTAAACTTGCTGGGCAACCTTCATGCTCACCCTTGCTATATCATAATAAAACATTGCAGATTAATGCGAATGCGTCGGATACAAGGAAAAGGTTAAAGACAGTTCCAGCTTAAAGTTATGTGTGCAGCTTAATTTGTAATAGCATAGTAGGATAATATCTTTGTATGTCAGATAGGATAATGAATTGTGTATAAGTTAAGATTACTCGACCTTGGGGATAGTGTGTAAAGTTTATTGTATAAACAATTTATGTTTATATCTTCCGCAATAGTTATAGAATGATTGTACCAAATTTGTGGTGATTTGGGACACAGATTTGAGGCTGTCACAAATTCAAGCATGCATGGATTCGATTCCTACTGTCCAGATCTCATCTACTAACATATATGAACATATTACAACAAACAAACTCACTAAATTACCATGATTTGAATAAATTAGCAACTAAGAGGCATTTTCTAGTTATTTCCCTTGAAAATATATAAAGGTTCATGAGTTGCTTACTTGATGAATTTCTTCTTATTTAGCTTCTGAAAATTCTCCTCACTTGCTTGTTTAGACTCCCCAAAACTCTAGAATTCGCCACCCTCTCAAGCTCTTTCATATCTCATTCTCAACTTTACTCACGTTAGGATTTTTTTACAAAAAGGAAGAAAACTTGGATAGAGAGTATATGTAGAACATGATAACCAATTGATTTTTTTCCAGCCATTTCATCTCCAATATAATTATATGTAATAAGTATATTGTATAAATTCAATTTAATATGGGGTGGGGGTTAGAGAAAAGAAAGGTCTTGGATTGTAAAGAGTTGTAACTCCCTCTCCCATCATTACTTTATAATACTAATGCTCCCTCCCTTGTTCCAATTTAGTTGTCACGTGGGCCCCATGGCTGCTGCAGTTTTCTATTAAAATAATACTAAAATCAATTTAATCGTTTAATACATTATTTTGACTATTTTACCCTCCGTAGCCAAACATTTCGATACTAATATCAATTCTTACTAATTCGACGTTCTGGACGTCATCGGACTATCCGTTTCGTCAAAATCATCCCCAAAATTCGTGGTTGACTTTTTCCTTGAAAAAGTCACCTGGTTGACTTTGACCAAAAACTCAACCGTGACACTTTTTCGTGATTACAGTCTATCCTGACTAATTTTGACGTTCCGGACTCGAATACGCAATCCGTGTCTCTAAATTCCGCTCCGAACTCCAGCTCATGATTTAATACCATCCCACATAAAAAATAAAATAATTCCCTACTTAATCACTTTAAATAGTTAAATAAAACTAAACAAACCATTTAAATACATCTCATCACATATCTTGAAATAACACATATGTACAACACATATACATCTAATAAATGAAATCACCCAAAAGTTTCATATAAAATCGTTTATTGATAATTCTTAAATTAGATAGAAAATCTCGGATATTACAGATCGCCTACGTATTAAAGAGGTAGTTTACCTTCTTGGTGATTCTAAACTGACCGTGAAAGAAGGGTTTACAACGAAATATTGTTCAACCTAGTAAGAGTTCATGATTGATTTGACCCCTCAGCAAAAGTATGAAATGTTTTAAAGGAATTCTTATATTCCTTTTTATTCATTCTACTTCATAATTCTTGATAAGTTATGAAGGTTAGGGAATGTTTGAAAGATAAGAACTTCTTTGAAGATAAGTTAAGAAGAAGGGTAAGCTAAAATTTCGAGGACAAAATTCTGTGAAGAAGGGGTGAATGTGATGACCCGGGTATGGGTGTGGTTTTAGAAATTCTGAGGACAGAATTTTTATAAGGAAGGAAGAATATGACAACTCGAAAAATTGGATTGTCCAGAATTTAAGATTTAAACAATTAGTTATTAATAAAATAAATTTTTATTAATAATATTCTATGCTATGTGTTTATTAATCGTTCTATAACCTACGATGATTATAATATGGGAGGATTCTGGCTACGAGATGGATTGAACGAGTAACAATTTTTAAGACAAAAATAAAAATTTTCCAGGAACAAAAATATTTCCGAGGAAAAGACGAAATAGGCACTATTCACAAGACAAAACCTTAAGGGTTAGGGTGTGAATAACCTAAGCCTTTCCGAGAGTTTGGTATGTCGAAATGACATTCCGTCAAAAGATTTGACGATGATATATCGTGATAAGTTAAGTAAGCTGATAAAAGTTTTTCTCAAAAAACGTGCATAAATTATATGAAATAAAAATGACGAAAAGTACTGTTATGTACTTTTTATTCGTTTAACTACGTTAGGGGAAAACGTGAAGAAAAACGCTTAACATCAAAAAATATTTTTCAGTTTTTTAGAGATCCGAAGAATGCGTAAAAGTTAATCGGTAAAGGAAAGACGAAATATCAATAAATATTTGGATTCCAAGAATCATAATTTTTAAAACTGTCGAACGAATCCCGAAAGACAGAACCACGAAGCTTCCAAGAGAAGCTTCGTGAATAGTAAGGAGGTTAGTAAGGAGGTGTGAATAATAACTTTAGGGGCAAAATGACTATTTTACCCCTATCCTTATTTTTCTATAAAAGGAGAGCTTAAGCTCATTTGTTGGTGATTTTGAAAATCACCAACACTTGAGAGAAAGAGAGTTCGGATGGGAAGGAAAAGGAGGAGGAAAAGCTAGCTCGTGTGCAAAATTTGTCAAATGGAATGAGATTAAAGAAGAAAGGTATTGAAAACCTAACTTCTAAGTACATTTTCTTTAAGTTTTATATGTTCAAAACATAACTTAATGAGAATAGAAGTAAGAGATATTAAGAATGATTTTTATATGGTTGAAATCATGAGAAAATAAAGAAATAAAAATTAGAAGTTTAGTTTATAAATTTCTTAAGGAAGTATAAGTTCTGTAATGAATTTGAACGATCCGAATGAATCATATGAACAATTCGGTGAAATTAATAAGGAATGGTGTTTTATAACACCAAATTCCAAGAAAAAGTGAAATCGTAATCAAAATATCGATTAAATAATGAAGAACAAATGAAGAACGCGGAGAACATGCAAATAACACAGAGAACGTTGTTGATGGAAAAATTTAAAATCATCGTAGTATAATTTGTTGTTGATGGATAAGTTTAAAACCATCGCATATAAGTTAGTTCCTTATTAATTGGTTAGGAATGGTAGAAACGTTCATGAAGAATAGATTATACTTAGCTATAACAAAGTTATGGAAAAAATTTCGTAAAAGATGAATAAGAAGTACAAAGTTGTAAATGGACCCGAACGTGTAGGGTTTCATAAGAATGTAAGAGAAAGTAGAAAACGTGAGTCGTGGACTCAAGAACGAACAAGTTCCGAGTTCGAATAACCGAATTATGGACGAACGAACGAAGAACGTTAATAACGTAAAATGAACGAAGGATGAAGATTAAGCCAATCGAATGGCATGTTAACGGATTCAGAATAAATTTTTGTCTGGGGGAAATTGAAGCACGTAAGATAAGAAAGAGAATGTCTTTGGAACGACCACGTTCTGAGTTATAACGAAGGAGTTATGAGATTGTGAAGTAAGCGTCTCAAACTAGTGCAACACTTTGAAAAATTTTCCAAGTGTTATGCTTGGCGCCATGACGCTAGTCATGCCTTGAAAAGTAAAGCAAATTTTGCCAACGAGAAGGAACATATTGTTGAGTGGTGCTTTGTGTATGCAAGAGATAAAAAGGGGGACGGTAGCCGCATTGGCGGTGCGAAGGCAAGGCATAATAATGAGATTTTAATTGCTTAACTACTGGGGGGAAGTGCAATTAAAGATAAAGAACATATAGTTCGCCTAATGTAACACTTAATCAAGTGTTTTAAACCTTTAATGAAGGTTGAATGAAAAGTTTGAACGGGATTAAAAGATAAAGAATGTAAACGCAAATTATGAAACCGATATCCGGGGACCGTAGTCGCGATAAAACGAACGTGGGGGATTGCTATAATTGTGATTCCTTAGACGTTGTGTGATGAGGGTAATGAATAACATTTCTATGTTATGTTGTAGTAATGAGAGATAAATGTAAAGTGTATAGATGCTGTGAACGCAACGCTGCTGCGATGAACGATCGGGCTTAGCATACAACGAATCGTATGGCTTCGACATTAAGAAAGAGTAATGAACGTGGAGTTAATGTAATGGATAACGAAAGTAGTAAGTAAGATATAATTTATCAAGAAAGCAGTAATGAACGGTATCAAGATTAATGAAAGCTAAATATGAGTTGGATAGACAATGTTAGAATGAAATGTAATCGTTAAACACTTTAACCGACGTGAGGGTTGAGTGTACGCGAATATTAAACGGCAGAACCTACACCCCGTGTATGGTTTGACCGTAGGATAATTAAAACCAATGATTAAACCCATGAATTGTGAAGAATTGAATTAAAGACAATGACACATAACGTAAAGAAGTCGAGTTAATGATTAACTTGGATGACGTTTCGAGTCGAATGAACCGGATGTTGTAAGATAAGAATAAGGTAAAATAAAAAAGCTTCATGATATGTAAGCATAGTATTAACATGGAATGATTGTTCTGAGTATACAAAAGACTGTACGACTTAGATGATAAACAATAAATCCTGAGTTATGACACTTAGTTGTCAGAAAGCCATAAGGAATAAGAAATTGACTTAACGAACATTATAGTTTAATGATTCGGATAAGTTAAAATAAGCTTAGGTTGTGGTACAATCATAATCTTTGATGGTTGACATACGGGAGCTGGGCTAAATAATTCCTTTAGAGAACAGAGGTATATACGAAACTGGCAACCGATCTAACTCACTGTAAAAGACAGTGTAAATGAGAGGGGAACTTGTTTATTGGTTGTTTGTGGGAAACCACTCAGAGTACCATATGGACTACTAGTAGAGACACGATGTGTGTTGAGTTCTAGAAGAGTTATAAGAAGAAGATAAGAATATAAATCATCAAAGATGATGATCGTATGAGTTAAGACATCTCCATATGTCATGAAGCCATAAAGCGGTAAAGAAAGATAATCGCGTAAACTTAGTTTGTAAGAACGCAAACCCTAAGAAGTAAAGTTAAGCTTAAACCAATGCATAAGTCAAGTATATGACTAATTGGTGTAGGTGTTATTTCCTTATGTTCTATATAGGAATAGGAATGAGAAGTTCAACGTAAACTCTAAGATGTAGCTGTGCGTAAGGCAAGTTTCCTAACTTTATTTATATTTTAAATGAATGCTAGTTTCTTAAACTTCTTAGATGTTGAACTTGAAAAGTTCTATCTATGTGCGAATGTGCGATATTTTTACAAGGGGGTAGAACGTATGAGGCATTGTGCCATAATTTGAACACTTCGGTGTCTCTATGAGATGAACTGTTCTGTGATTGAACTGTTCAATATGAAAATGTTCTTTTTATACATGAACCGTTATTGTTAAGTATGTGCTAATGATTCTAGCCAGACAGGGTGTGTATAGAAAAGGTATAAGAATGAAAGTATTTCAAAGTGAATGTGACTAATGTTTTAAAATGATAGGAATTAGAATTATTTCTATTATTCAAGCTGCTTCATAACCTTTGTTCGGTTATCGAAGTTCTAAAGGAATTTTTGAATTCTTGAAGTTATTTATTCAAATGTTATGACTTGCTGAGCAATTGAATGCTCGCACATGCTTTAAATGAAAAACATTTTTAGCGTACGAGTAGAAGAACTTAAGGATCCCATAAAGATCAAGCTGATCGGTATCCAGAAGAAGTGCCATTCATTAGATGAATGAGCGTGAAGATCAAGTGAAGACTTGTAATGTAGAAAGATGAAATTAAACTATAGACTAGTTTAATGAACTATTATGTATCCTTACTAGCGGATGAAAGTCACTCAAGTAAGATGGAAAGAATAATGTAATTATCATTATTTGTAATAAACGAGGTTATAAGGTATTAGAACCTGAGATTTGAGAATGTATGTTGTTATATTTCACTATATAATGATGTATGTTTGAAAGAAGATGGAACCGTGACGTACGGAATTCGGGTGCGAAGATAGATCGGATTTAGGGGAGTTACATCGCTTCTAGTAAATAAAGGGAAATGTTCTATGTGATTTGATAAATGACAACCTAGGAATCCTTGGCCAAGGTGGAATGAAATTAGAAAGGAGTTTCTAATTTGCATTATTTAGAGTTGTGCATTTTTGAATCGAAATACATATATTTAAATAAAATAAGACTTGATATTATTTCCACATCTTATATTTAATTGGGACATTGTATGGTAGAATGATTGAATTGTACGGTAACTATTTACTTAAATGTTCTTTTATGATTAATGTTAAAATCTATATAATATGGAAAGTCGTTGATCGCTAAGGAGACTTATTCTTATTGTAGAATAAATGTTATTTATTTAATTAAAATTAGAATTATTTTAATTGATTTATTCACAACCGATTTAATATGGAGAACCTAAAAGGTCACACCATAAAAGGAAGAATATTTATTTAAGAAGTAAGTGGCATAATCGTAATAATAAGTTAAGTGTATTCAATTTAATCTATGGTGATATAATAAATTAAATAACTTAATAATTATTATTTAATATTTTGGAAATATTAAATATAAATTAATAAGAGGAATATTATTATTATTATTACCAGTATTATTAAGTTAATTCCTAAAGGGGTTTGAGAATTAATTAATATAAGTACTCTCATATATTCCTAATAAAATTAGGAGGCTAATTAATTAAAAGAGTTTAATTAATTATTCCTAATAAGATTAAGAAGCCTAATTAATTAAATCAAAACTCTATTCTAAATGGTTTAGGAGGGTTGCCTACATCTGTAAATAAGAAGGTCTTATTATGGATTAAAGTTACGCACTTTATTCCAAGAGTTGGGAGAGTACACATATTCTTTAGAGATAGAATTAGGGTTTAGCCAAACATCCATCTTCTTGAATAACTATTCTTCCTTGGTGGATCACCTCTAGAGGCCAAACACTTGGGTGACTAACATTGATCAAAGGAAGGAATCAAACCCGGTAGATTCAAGTTCAATGTGAGAAGGATTTGGAGTTGAACTCGTACATGAGGAAGCTAGTTTCTATAAGGGTATGAATCTTATTCTTCATCTCTTTTGTTTAATTAATAATTGCGCATAAAGTATGATCTGGGTATATTGTTTGTAAAATATTAAAACTCTGATTTTTCACGCATTTGCTTTATGTATGTAATTTGTTACATGTTCATGGATATTACAAGCCTAACAATGGTGTCAGAGCCAAAAAATTTTATGACTTATTCATTGTTTTGATTCGATATGTGTTTAGAATAATTTTATTGGGCATAATTGTTGTTATAGGATCATGTTTTTTTGAGAAAAAAGCATATAATTTCTGTTGGAAAAAGCGATTCTCGAGAGCGGCATCGCAATGCTTGATTGCAAGACAATCACTACGCCAGCAAATTGCGACTCGATTTTTGAAAGTGCGGACACATGACGTCATACGCGTGCTGAAAGCGATTCATTTTAAGTCTTGGGTTCTTAAGAATTAATTATTTTTAAAATTTCTTTTTTATTTCTAATTAATATAAAATGGTTATTTTAATTGAAATAAAATTTCATGTTTTTCAGTAATTCTAAATTAATAATAAAGGAGTTTATTTTAATTTTGAATTGGATTAAAATAAAGATGTTTATTTTAATTGGAATTGGATATTATGCTAACTATAATTGCCCATTAAATTGATATCAATGTATATATATTGAATGATTGTTAGTCATGAGATGAATGTTATTTATTAATGCATATGTTTATATGTATGACAATAAGTGGGATTGATTATGGACTATTGACCAATTGATTGGATTTTATTTTAGTTGAATGCATGAATGTATGATTTTTATTAAATGAGGTCTGCGTACCTCGTATTCTCTAATTTTTTTCTTGATATAAATTCTATCTCCCTCCTATGTACTTCCCCTTGACTGCTGATCAAGGTTTCTATTTATTATAAATAGTTTTTGTAATAGGATTAGTTAGAATTATCTTGAAGAATTGGAGACCAAAGAGCAAGAAACGCTTGAAGACCCGTTTGTAATGGAGCCCGAGATTTAAATATAATAATTATATTTAAATTTAATTTTTTACACCCTAGGTTTGACATCTTGGTTCACTTGGTGGCTCTAGTGAACTAAACTAGAATGAAGTCCATAATCAATCTGGATAGAGTATAGTATTCTATATTTAAACATGTTTCACATGTTAATTAATATGACACATATTATATATATATATGTACATGTGCGTTAAACAAGATGAGATAATTAATAACAAACCCTTCAAAGAAATTATATTAAGTTTGAAGCATTCAAAAATATTTGGAATATTAAACGTCACCTTTTAGCAAGATAAAAATAATAGAGTATCGACAAACTACTATAAGTTTGTTGTGTCACCACAAGGCTTATCTTAATTTGTTGAGATATTATTTTTATCACATTTGATGCTTATAAAAAAATTGAAAGATGTTGTTTTGTTGTGTCACCACAAGGAAAATATTTTTTTTTTAAATATGGAAGTGCTAGGTAGGACTTAACTTGGATAATTTTATTTCGGATGTGTCATCACTTGATCAAAATAATCTAAGAGGCAGAAGAAAAGGAGTTACATGATGATGTAATTGAAAAGAGTTATCTACCTATTTATTTATATATGGTTTGTTGTGTCACCACAAGGCTATATATATTTGAAATAGGATCCTTAATCTCACTAGCAAATCTTTAATTAGATTTTGCCGAACGATATAGGTGAGGGTAATATAGTTTGAAGAAAATAGTGGGAGATATAAAATTAAAACAAGACCTAATATATTTTGGTAATTAATCAATTAAATGAATGTATTCTAAAATATTATCCTTTTCACATGCAGAGTACATAGCTGCAAGTGAAGTTACAAATGAAGTTGTTCTGATGAAGAAGTTAATAACCGAACTTGGAGTGGTTCCTAGCATTAGAGGAGCAGTACCTTTATCCTGTGACAACACCGGAGCTGTTGTGCAGGCTAAAGAACCCAGGTCTCATCAGAAATCTAAACACGTGGTGCGACGATTTCTAGAACTTGTGGACTCTCAAGACAATATTACAGATCCATTTACTAAAGTTTTAACACAACAACAATTTAATCGTCACTTAAAGAAGATGAGTATGAGATACCATGACGATTGGCTTTAATGCAAGTGGAAGATTGAAAGTAGTATGCATACAAGCCAATCATGTTTGATGATAAAACATATAATTTGTAACAATCTTATTTATTTATTAATAAAAGAATTGTTGATTTAAAGGCTTTTAATTTATCTACATAATGCTGTTATATTAAATGCGATAAACCCATAGTTTTAAGCAATGCTTTTATAATCATGATGATGATCATGCTAATGAGATCTAAATTGTAGACAACTTAAAACTAAAATAGTTCCCAATCGTTGGATTACTAAAAATGAGATTAGTGAATCTGCATAGATTAGTGCATATGTTGCTTGCTCATTGGATGAGGATGATTGATCTCATGATCATTTGTGTGGAGACACTAAAGCAAGTTTGTAGGTGCTTATTAGAGAATAAGTACACTAAACGTGGCTCGCTAAGGAATACCTAATGGAGTTTTACTTGCCTATCAATAACAATTCCTTTAATGATATTAGTACAAGTAATCCTTAGACTTAAGACCATCATCATTATCTTGTGTATGATGCGTTATACTTTGACATATCCCTTAAGACCCTAAGGGTATATCAAAAGGTATGTTTGGGTATAATAATTTATATATGGAGATAATGAATGATCAATGAAAGATCTTCCACTTCTAGTAAAACAAGAGAATGTCCTATGTGATTCGCTAAATGATAACTCAGTAGTCCTTGGCCAAGGCATAATGAAATTAGAAAGTAGTTTCCAATTTGATTTATCTTGAGTTGTGCATTTAAGGATCGAAATATATATAATTAAATAAAAGACTTTATAGTACTTCCATGTCTTATATTTAATTAAGGTATTGTATGGTGGAAGGAATGAATTGTACGACAACTATTTACTCAAAGTACTTTTATGATTAATGTTGAAATGTTTATTATTTGGAAAGTCGTTGATCGTTAAGGAGGCTTATCTTTATTATAGAATAAATGTTATTTATTTAAATGAATTTAATAGTTAAATTTATTTATTTAAATAAGATTAGAATTATTCTAATTTATTTATTCACAACCGGTTTAATACGGATAACCTAAAGGGTTACACCATAAAAGGAAACATATTTATTTAAGAAGCAAATGACATAATTGTAATAATAAGCTAAGTTTATTTAATTTAATCTATGATGATAGAATAAATTAAATAGTGAATATTTATTATTTAATATTTTAGAAATATTAAATATAAATTAATTAGAGGAGTCTTATTATTATTATTAGTTTAATTCCTAAAGGAGTTTGAGAATTAATTAATAAATATACTCTCATATATTCCTAATAAGATTAGGAGACTAATTAATTAAACTTCTTTAATTAATTATTCCTAATAAAATTAGGAAACCTAATTAATTAAAGAAGTTTAATTAATTAAAACAAAACCCAAATCCTAAGTTGGTTAGGAGGTTTACCTACATCTATAAATAAGAAAGTCTTATCATAGATTAGGGTTACATGATATAGACTATCAATTCTAAGAGTTGGGAGAGTACGCCTTTTCTATAGAGATAGAAAAAATAGGGTTTTGCCAAATACCCTTCTTCTTGAATATTTTGTTCTTCCTTGGTACCTCTAGATGCTAAACGTTAGGGTGGCTACATTGATCAAAGGAAGAAATCTAACCCGGCGAATTCGAGGAGAGCACGAAGGAATATGAGTTGAACTCGTACATAAGAAAACTCGATTCTACAAGGGCATGAATTTGATTCACCTTCTTTGTTTAGATTGATAATTAAGCATGCAAGGACCCAAATTTTTTTATGATTATATATGTATATTTTTATGAATAATTTTTTAGGAATTACTTTGAACATATGAGTGAATATGTGATATAAATTAAGTAAGTTATTCAATTTATTTATTTCAAGTTGATTAAGGAAAAAGTAAGATAAGCTTATATTGTAAATTAACATAGCTTGAATGTTGACCTTGAATGGTTAATGAAAAGATTTATAATCATTAAGTGATTAATTAGTATTACTAATATAAAGTGGATAAATATGTGTAATAATTTGTCAAGCCAATTAGGGCTAATTAATTTAATGAATTAGTGGAACAAAAAGGAAAGCCAAGAAATAAGAATTTAATTAGTTAAACTTATGTTACTAACTAACTAAGCTTGAGATAATAGTCTTGTGACTTAATCATTTATATTAGGTATAAGAATTAAATAACCTAAGAGTTATATTTATTAAATAGACCTAGTATGTAAATTATATACTAGTGAGCTAACTTAAGAGAATTATATTATATAACTCGATCAACTAATTATTTATTTTAAACCTAATTAAAACAAATTTAATTGGGTTATAAAATTAAATTTACATTAGTATTATTTAAAGTCCAAAATGAGTGGACTAAAAACCCTAATTAAATAACTAGGGCAGGATAAAATTAATGTATTGGACATATACTAATTTATATGGCCAAAATAATTTAAATAATAACCCAAATAACTATTTGTTTTGGCACAAACCCTAGTCCAATTTGTGGTGGACCTTCTAGACAATTTAAGGAGTAAATAAAGCAAATAATAAAAAAAATCAAAATGTGGTACGAAAGAGGAGTGAGGGAGAGAGAGAGAGAGAGAGCCGGGTGGAGAGGGAGAGATTTGAGCACATGTGATATTATAATTTTCAAAACCTATATTATATCTCACCTAGCCTGTAACGATTGAGATTTTATACTTAATTTATGTAACGATCGAGATTTTATACTTCATTTAAATATTTATTGAGATAAATAAATATTTAGTGTAATTTAATAATTAAATTGATGTTTGCTAATTTTTTGAAATGGAATTTTAATTAAATGAGTTGATTAAATTAAATGAATGATTAATTTATCATAATATTACATAATGATAATATTTTAATTTAATATAATAGTTAAATTAGAGAGTTATTAATTTCTTAGATAAAATTATAATTTATATTGAAATTATAATTTTATAATTATTTGATTTATGTGGCTATGTGATTTAATAAGCTGATTTTAACTTTAATTAAATTTGAATATTAGAATTTAACTAAATAAAGTGTGACCATTAAACAATATAGTAAGTGATTTATTAAAATAAATTAAAAGAGATTTAATGTAGTTTCACCAAACAAGGCTTAAGGCTTCTAAGTCTTTATTTTAATTTTGTTTTCCCAAACAAGCCTTAGTGGCTTTTGAATTTAAAAAAAAATATAACTGACATAATAATAAACAGAGATATTATGTTTGTCAGTTTTATATTACGTATATTATTATACGTATATATATTATATCAGCTTATATGTTTTACATTTAGTTTTCTAAGTTAGTGTAGTTGAGAGAGAACAAAGTTTTGAGAGGGAACTTGGAGAGAAATTGAGAGGTTGTGAGGTTTTAGAAGATGATTGGAGAATCAAATAGGTGTCTATAGCATCCGTAGTAATAATCAAAGGTATAATTTTTAGTTTAAAGTTATGGTTTTTGTTTTCTAAAAAGTTCTGTGTAATTGAGTTTTTGGTTGATGAGAATAGAAGTTTTTTATGTTATTTAGATGATTATAATTGTTATATGTAGAATAAAATCATGAATATAGGATTTAATTGAAGAAATGGTGTTCTTGAGTTTTCACGACAAAACAAAATTAGTTTTCAAACTCTCTATAATGCAACTTTTGATGTATAAATTGATGGGTTCTATTTATATGTAATTGTAATGTGATAACTAACATCTAAACACATATTTTGTATATTAATCCATAAGATCATGCTTAAAAGGAAAAAAATTTAGTTAGAGTTAGCATATGTACGAATATGGCTTATTGGAGTCCAAAATTGATATTTGATTCGTGAATTAAATTTTAAATTGATTCTTGAATGTGTTAATTCATGAAGAAACGAAAAGAATACAGTTTGAATGGACTGATTTGGTGTAGTAACGATTTTTCAGTGATTATTTTTGCTAAGGATGTCTAAAAATGGAGTTTTTACAAAAATATATAATTTAAATGATTTAATTCGATTGTTGTTATTGGTTTGATATTTTAATTCGATGTATACATGCTGGGTAAAGTTTATATGAAGTTTATGTGATTTGGGTTTGTTTAATTTGTTTCTTAAATAGAGAAATTCGTGAGTGTTGGTTTGAACAAAGCCAAAAAATAGTGTGCGTAGTTTCTTTCTGCACACCAGTGCAAATGTGTTGGTGTCAAAAGCAGAAACGACGCAACTCCCAAGGCTTAGGGTAGCGCAGTTGCGCCAGACCCAGAACAGAGACAGTGATGAGATGTTATTTTTTTAATCACTTAAACTTAGTCTAATCTAGTTTAAAGTTCATGACAATCTGTTAGACTTATATCAAGATATTATAACAGATTGTTCATGTGTAATTGATGATTTCAAGTTGTGAAAATTTATAAATTATACTTTAATCTATTATTGTAAAGCTTTATAATGTGATTAATGAAGTTGAATCGTTGGCTAAAAAAGAACTTTAGATTGGTTAAGTGTTATCGATCTAAGAAATCAGAATTCAAATTAGGTTGACAAGTTATATAAAAGTGGAAGTTGAATCCATGAGATTAATATTATATGGCTAAAGTTGTGTTACGATGTTAATGGAATGTGTAGGGTGTTCGGGAAGTGTGAGTTATAATTGTGTAGCTAACGCACGAGGCAGGTCCCCTATCCCTACTCTTACATTACACAAGATTCTTGAATCTATTATTCATTTGAGCTATTTATCTAACCCTAATCCTTTATTATGCGAGTACCATATTGTGACGCCCCCAAAATAGGTCCAATCCACCCAACCCATTTTGAGTCGCCAAATACATGGTACAGAAAATAACTACAACTTCATCAGTACAATTGTAGTGCAAAATATAATAACACATATGTTGTGAGTTTTGATATAAATATATACCAACTGTAACTCTCATCCCAACTTTGGATAACACATCACAATGGCACCTTACATAAAGGTACATTCAATAACTATTTTAGAAATTAAAATCTTTGGGAAGTGCTCAAGGAAACCTTCGTACATGGGAGGTCATGCGTCTAGGTTATGATAGATATCATATGTCCACAGAGTTAACCTTGGTTAACCCAATAGTCCCCAAAGAAAAATGAGAAGATTACTATCATGTTCTTTCCAATGGTGAGTCTTCTCTTGACATATAACTATCTCCACTGTCTCCAGTTGAGAATTATATTTCAACCAAACTCCAAGGTTATATAGGTAGTTCTCGTAGATATACTCAGCAAGTAGACGTGCACAACCCTTTCTTATGATAACACGAGGTTGTATATCATTAGGCATCTTGTATGATAGTGGCAAAACACCTTTCCAAAGTTGGCTTCACCTCACCCTATTATTGTTCACCACAATTAAATATTAAATGACGTATAAAATACAACACACTTATCTAAGTTTCTCAATAAAATTATTTCCATACTGTTTAGGGAGAACCTCAACAGCTATAGACCATCGTTCTATTTCCCTGTTACCCCCGCTCGACCCAGCAAACTTTTATTACCTGAAAGGAATTGTGAAGCAAAATGGTGAGCACAAATAGCCCAGTAAAGAATATCATGACTAAAGATAATTAAATTATCAATATCCTTCGTCAATAATAAATTAAAGATTTAGAACATATGGTAGATGATAAACCTTTTCAACCATAGTTGCAGCGGAACGAACAATCCATTAGAAGAGTCAAATCGACCTAAAGTCTATTATCTTCTCCATGTTAAAAGTCCACCAACAATATTTTATCCTTGTAACATCAATCAACAGTTCCTGTCCACAATCATGTGAATAACTCATAATCATAATTGTGGTTCTAAATTCCTCTTCTCATCCATGACGAAGATAATTTTCATCACCTGTCTTTACCCGAAACATCAAAGATCATGGTTATACCAAATCACAGTTCCTTTCATAATCATACTAATAAATTCATGTTTTCACTACGGGCCAAAGATATTCATTAACAGTTCATCTTTGCACTACAGGCCAAAGATATTCAACAACAGGTCATCTTTGCACTACAGGCCAAAAATATTCATCAACAGTTCATCTTTGCACTACATGCCAAAGATATTCAATAATAGGTCATCTTTGCACTACGGGCCAAAGATATTCAACAACAGGTCATCTTTGCACTACAGTCCAAAGATATCCAACAACATGTCATCTTTGCACTACGAGCCAAAGATATTCAATAACAGGTCATCTTTGCACTACAGACTAAAGATATCAATCAATATTTCCTCTTTGCACTACAGGCCAAAGGCATACAACTGTAAAACCAATAAACAATAGTCCATCTATGCACTACGGGTCAAAGATGACTTTCATCATAATATAAGCATGAGGATCATGACAAGGATATAAAGAATCAATCACATGAGATAAAGGATAAATATTTAAAGACTTTAACAATTTAATTTATCCAGAATTCAATAATATCCAAATTTTCAACATGATACTGCTTTGTGGAGTAAAAATCAAGAATAACATTATATCAAAAATGATTTGAACAAAAAATAATATTTCAACGAATATTTAACAAAGATAATAATATTATTCATTATATTATAAACTCCATTTAATATTATTCATTATATAATAACATTAAATTCATTTACTAATATTATTAATCATTAAATAATATTTTAAATCAATGATTTCATAACACCTTAATCTAAATGTTATAAATCACTTAATAATCTCATAATCTAATATTATTAATATTACAACAATATTTTAATCATTTCTTAAACTTATAAACAATTTATTTTAATTGTTTGCACTTTATTAATTAATGCATTTAATCATCCTAAAATGCCAAACTCATAAGATTTCATCACCAATAACCAAAACCCTCATAAAAAATCTGGACATACCTTATATAGGATTCTCTAGCCATAAAATCCTATTTTCCAATTTTCTTACTTCACATAACATATTTAATTCATTTACTCATAACTAGTCCATTTTAATGAAAAATATCAAATCAGTCCCAAAAAATTTTATTTTATGGGATTTAGCAGAATATAGTCCCATATTGAACATATATTTTTCTCAGAATTTTTAAAATTCATTTACTATTTTTCATATGGCCAAAACTGCCGAATATTTAGACATTTATCATAAACTGTACTTTTGTCCAAAAATTTCAAAATTTACAGAGTATGCTGCTGTTATATACATGTACTCCCAATAAAAATTTTACCAATTTTGGAGTTAACCACAATGAGTTATAAGGGTTTAGTTTTAAAATAGTTTTTTCCCATAAAATTTAGAACTCCTAATCTATACATCCAAAAATCGCTATTTTGGACAAAATATAGAAAACTCATCAAATTATCATTTCAAATTTGTCTAGAATTTTTGAGGGTCGAAAAAATTACGAAATTGAAAAACATAATAACCCTTACAATCCCTTACCTCAAAAGAACAGTATTTCTACCTAGAATATCGAATGTAAAGCCGAAGGAAACTTGTACTGAATAACAACTCTCAAAGTATCTAAATACTCACAAAAATACGCTCGATAATATAGAGAGAAAAACTTATGTTTCTGGTGTGATTTTCAATTCTAACCTAAGCACCCTATTTATAGAAAATGCTAGAACGCCAAAGGAGACTAAATTAATAAACTATTAATAAAAAGTTTTCTACACACACTTCTTTGAAAAAAATTTAGCCACCACAAGTGGGGCCCACCAAAGATCAGCCATCTTCCCCAACAACCAAAAGTGGGTCCCACCTTCTAGAAATCTCCATCAAAAATCATTTATAAAAATAATTTCCGAATCAGTCACCTCTTAAAATTCATAACAAATTATACGTTAATTTTAATAGTTCGAAATTTGTGGACATATACTCAACTTATATATGTATAACATATCCAAAAATCACAACGATCCAACGGTCGGATTAAAAATTATAACTCACGTAATATATCTCAAGAACACTGATTTTTTGGATTATGAGTCCTTCGGACCAGTTCCATTCAAACAGTCACCACGAAAAATCCACAATGAATTTTTGGGTGATTCCAATTTCTACGGTTAGCTTACTTCCAGGGCTTTCTTTTGATATATGGCTCATCTCCTAACTCTCATTATACACAAAGAGTTATAGATTTTATAAAATCAAGTAATGAACTAATTTTTCTAAAAATCCCATATTTTGTTCTTTTGATTTCTAGATTTCTCTCATTTCATTCATACACCGTGAATTTAGTGTAAAAATATCACCATTATTATATTATTATATTATACATTTATAATGTAATATAATAATATATTTGAATGAATTATTTTATCAGAAAAGACAAAATATCAATTTTCAACAATTGTCACTTTTCTAAGAATTCCTCTATTCCGACAAAATATAAAACACCTTAGCATTAATTCATCATTTATATCCACATAAAATAAATATTTCCTTATCATATAAATCAATAATTAATTATTCACAAATAATATTACAGAATCACAATAATGACAACCAGGTTATTACCAGGAAAGAGGGTGCTTTCTGATAAGGATTTCTCCTTACTGGCGCACAATTAGATGACCTAACCCCTTTTCTCGATAGAACTTTCTAAACATCACCAATAATGCTATCTAATAATATTATTCAATTAATATGAATTATTGACCCGATAATGGGAAATACTGTGCAGTGCCAATTATTGAAATAACAATAATATAAAATATCAACGTAGCAATTATTGAATCAATAAAATCTAATATTGAAAAGTATTTACTATAACGATAATTGAGTAGTGCCTTCTTACGTAAGAATCAATAATCAAAAATACTGTGCAATACCGTGTGCTACTGTGCAACCAAGCGTATTACTGTATTTTAACCACCAGGTATTCTAACAGTGTTAACGGTAACAACTATGTTGTTATTTATAAAAACTCAAACTTGTCATTTTTTTCATCCGACAGTTATTCTGTTATGGGGCCCACAAATGGTTGCGCCGTCGTACGAATATTCCCCGACAACAAGAATATTCTACGAACAAACGAATATTCCCTGACAACAATGAGTATTTTATAGCCACTTGCTTATTTTGAAAAAAATAATCATATATCACCCTTAACTTTAACTTTTTATCAGTTTAACCATTTACTGAATAACAATTATAAGAAAAATTAAATACTTTTATTTCATAAAATTCGGGGTCTTACTCATACTCTATTTTGTTTATAATTATGCAAGTTGCTATTTTAACTTGATATCTCCACACAAGTTCTTAAATTACTTTCATGTTATTGTTGAGTAAGTTCTATTCTTAAATTTGTTTACTTGTATTATTTCCTTGTTGAGTAAGGTAGACTTAGCTTATAATTGTTCAAGCAAGGACTACAACTGTATTCGAATGCTTATGTCGTTTAAAGCCCTCAATTTTTATTGAATTAATATCTTGCATATATAAATCTTAGCAATTCGACATTATTGTCCCTAAGTTGTTGAATTCTTATCATGTGAAGATTTTGTTAATAAAATTCTTAATAAGATTCAATTAATCCTTAGTTGATGAGCGTTGAACTCTAAATTACCCTTGAAACTAATCCAAACCAAACTTTCTTTGGTGCGGACTCATAAGTCAAGGCTGAGATGAATAACCCTATTATAGGGGAATATATTACGCGAAATCGTTAAGATGTTTATGCACAATACATTGTATGAAGGGATGATCCCCTAAGTACGAGAAAGAAGGTCTATATAGTCTAATAACTGTTAAAGGTTTAAGTGGAAAAACTTTTAACCTAGGACATAGTTTAAGGTCTTGTGATCCTCAACATAACTCTAAATTTTGATTTCAATTCTTGATTATCAATAATCAAAAATGCTATTCAATTCAGTTGAGTTTATTCATTGATAGACATTGTGTTGCCATTATTTATTGCTATTTTAGGTGAGCATTTGTTTTGCTCACTCTTGCATATTTAACCATTGCAACTAATGTTGAGAAGGTTGACGAGCCATCAACTAGTAAAGGCAAGGGCAAGATGAACAAGTGATGAAGACTTGTTCAATTTTATTTATATGACTTATCTGATGAGTCTTAATTCCTGATGTTATGTAATTATTTTTATTCCGCACTTGATGATGTATTTAAGGTTAGATGACCTGAGATTTATTTGATTAAGTTATGTAACCCTTTTATGGGGAAAGATTTTCATTTAAGGTTGTAATTTAACTTATGTTACTTATTTATGGGTAGTTAGTTATGTTTTATTTTGATGGTGAACACCAAAGTCTGCGAGATTGATGTACCCAGATTTAGGGGTGTCACAAGTTGGTGTCAGAGCTTTAGGTAATGAATCTTAGGTGAGGGAAAACCTTAGACTATAACCTTTTAGGATTGAAAACATATTGGTGATAAACTCTTATCAAGTTCTATGGAAATGAATTAAGGAATTAATTGAAGATAATAATAAAAGAATTTATGTGCTTATGTGTTTATAACTTATGTGCTCGCGAGTACTTAGGAATACTGAGTAGTAATGATTAATAATTAAAACTTTGTTGTTAGGATGGCTAATGTTGGAAAATTCAGTTAGACTAGGGAGGAGAGACCTTAGATGCCTAGGGGTGAGGAGGAGCCTCGAGATATCCAGGTAGTATGGGAGCAACTTGTGCCTAGGGAACCTTCTCCATTGGCAGAGCGTGAGCCTGAGTTATTGGATGAGGATGGCGTGGAGATGGAGGAGGATGATCCTGATGAGTTTCCACCTAACTCTATCAGTGTTGAGATGCATGATGAGTTATATGACCGTAACATAGAGTTACACGATAGAGTGGAGGAGTTGGCAGAGAAAGCTCTTGGTCACCATGCTACTATATCACAGAAAGATGGGACGATGGAGGAAATTACTGCACATCTTGCAGAGGTTGAACAGAAGGATAACGAGATCCAGGATCTTGACGAATGTCTCGGTAATGTGGAATGGAAGCTGGTCTAGACAAAGAATGACAAGGAGTAGTTGTTAGCAGAGGTTGCGAAGCTGAAGGATGATCTGAGAGAAGAATCCGCCAAACGAGCAAGAGTTGAAGATGCTTACAAGGAGGCTTCACAGCGTGCAGATGCAGCTGAAGAAGAGGTTCAAGCAAAGAGGACCAGGATAGTTGAGATGAATTATGTTTTTCATACTGTGATGGACATAGCTCAGGATTGAGTCATCTACTATCCGATTCAGTTCGAAGAATTACTGTCGTATATGCTGGATCGAAGAACGATGTTCTGTATCATGGAGGATGAGAATAGTGAGGCTGTGTGACGTCTTTGTAGGCATTGATGGGAAAGTGTAATAATTATGTGAATAAATAAGATGTAAATCCCAAGTGTTATGTGACTAATGGGATATAATGATGTTATCCTGAAACCTTACCAATTCAGAAAATTGATTTAAATAACACTGATGCTATCTTTCTTATGTTTTAAAAATCATGAATGAATAAAATAGTAATGTTTATTAAAAATGTTATGTGTTAACAGTTGATTTTAAAATGTTCAAGTTATGTATTAAATACTTCAATAATTGAGTGATCTAATAATAGTATTTTTAAACAGAAAATGCCTCCAAGAAGACGACAACCACGACAACAAACCCCTGAGGGGACTACTAACAACAATGACGCCAACACTAACCTAGTTCAGTAGTTGGTGAAATTTATTGACGGGAGAATTACAAAATTAGCCATAAGCTCAAGCTATGACATTCAAGGATTTTAAAGCGGTAGGACTGCCAAAGTTTCATGGTTCCATGAATCTGATCAAGGCCCTATAGACACTCAAAATTTTTCATTCATGTTACTAACCATGCAAGAGGGCAGAATCATCTTCTAGAGATAACCCTGGAAGTTAGATCAGTTTCCAACCCGGGAGATCAGTTTCTAACCCCGTAGATAACCCCAGGGATCAGTTCCAGCCCCAGAGATAACATCGGGAGATCTAGTTCCAACCTTGAAGATAACCCCGGGAGATCAGTTCTAGCCCCAAAGATAACCCCGGGAGATCAGTTTTCAACCTTGGAGATAACCCTACGAGATCTAGTTCAAACCCCAGAGATAAACCCGGGAGATCCAGTTCTAACCCCGGAGATAACCCCGGGAGATCAGGTTCTAACTCCGGAGATAACCTTGGGAAATATAGTTCAACCCCGGAGATAACCCCGGGGGATCAAGTTCAAAGCCCAGAGTCAACCCCGGGAGGTCAAAACAAGCTCATAGACAACCCTGAGGACTGTCAGAGTCAACAGTAGGCCAATCTCAAAGATAAACCTGAGAAAAGACTACTACAATTGCATCAAAGCTAGAGACAACCCCCGAAGGGGAAAAATGGTCATTTTTCCACCTCAACATCATTTCAACTCAAACTGAGTCAAAAGAAGTCCCACAAGAACCATAACTTAAATCCCGAGTAAAAACTGCGAAAGACAACTCAACAGATAGATTGTAAAGACTTGGAGATCTGGTCATAGACCAATCTTTCCGGCTTCGAACAACGTCTAATCTCATGTCATTATGTAGCTCTCATCAACAACTTTCCAGAAACGTACAACACGCCACCATCAGATGCCAGGTTTGAAAGTTATGAAGGTTCGAGCGGATAACGTGTCGTTTTAGTGCACGGACTTTAAGATGATGGGACTCGCTAAGCTTTCAAAGGAGAAGCAGGCGGTCATGAGTAGACTACTTGGTACGCCAAGAGTTATACCCGTGGACAATTTGGTCTATAAAAAGACTCCTCCATCAGCTATTTGAAAAAAAAGAAGAAAAGAGAGAAAATCTGTCCATTTTGGCCATTAACCTCTTCTAGAGTGCTCCAAACTTTGTGATTCTTCTTTCTAAACACTTATAAGCTCGTGTCATATAACATAATGAAATTTGACCGGTGAAAATCGAGTTTTCAAGCTCCAAAAGCGATCTGAAGTCTTCTTGGTAGCCCATTGTAAGATTCTTCAGATTTTTAAACTTTCTACTACTTACTTATATATATATATATATATATATATATATATATATATATATATATATATATATATATATATATATATATATATATATATCGAGAATCTCACCAATTAGTTATGCTCGGATCATCGATCCGTGGCTTTTTCCTTCTTATATATATATATATATAAAAGCAAATAAAAGCCACGGATATTTGATCAAGCTCAAATATATATATATATATATATATAATGCTTTTATATACCTTCGTTAACTGCTTTTGTAATGGAGATATTTAATATTCCAACTTGTGGACTAGATTTATCTAAATCTAGCCATCTCTAGCTTTTAACTAGTTCAAAAGTGACTAAAGTAGAACCGTTGAAGATAGAATGGCTCAGATTTATTTAAATCTAATTTTATTTCTAGCTTTTGTACATATTTATCTATCATGTGAGCCTAGGAGCCACGAAGTCGAAGATTCATCTTGTGAATCTACATTCGGTTCCCATAATGGACACTTTTCAGCTACAGCCAGCTTGTAAATTATCTATGGTGTCTGGACATCCTTGGATGGCTCTCATTCCCATAAGGTGCCCGACACAGCTACGTATCTTATTTTCTTAAAGATGCTTCACATCTCAAAAATAAAATCAATCTAGTCAAATACGGAATAAAATGGAAATATTAAAGGCCTCAATTACTAATGAGCATAAGGGTTTGAAAACCTATTTTCCAAAACATCACTGCTATATCTTGCTTAAAATTGAAATTTTATACAAATCAAACCCTCTGTATATAGGTGTGAACGAGGCATAACACTACTTCCAGATAATTGCACATAGGCCCAATAAACACACACACACATGCAGAAAGGAAATTAAAAAGTAACGGTAACCGTATTTTCACGGAAGTCGGGGGGTGCCTAACACCTTCCCCTCGCTTAATCAAGCCCCTGAACTCAATGAATCTTGGTTTCTAAGGCCTGTTAAACAGAATCCAACCATTGGACCTTTGTGTAAACCTTTTCAAATTCGGTTGAGTTGGTACAACCATTTCAAATCTACCAACTGGTGACTTTGATTTTCAAATCGTCAACATTTACATGTCAGACCTTTTTCAAACTTTTCTTTTCAAACAAAACTCAACCAATAAAGAACAAAAAGGGGTAAGGATAGAAAGAGGGTAAAATTTTCTTGACGTTAACAGGGGGCGACTCTGCTGGGGATTATAGAGGGCTTAAGCCGCTGTTCAACCTTTTCAAAAACCCTTTTTTATCTGCTTGTGTGTGAATGCTGTATTTATACTGAATGAATGTGTACTAATGGTTTATTTTATTGCACTTTAGTGCCTTGCACAATATCTGTCTGTGATATTAGTGCTTTGCACAATGTCATCATTTCATATGGTGAGACACGATGTATGTGAATGTATGTTGTGTGATTTCTCCACCAGGAGGCAAACCCGTCGATGTTTGATTACTAGACTAAAGGGAGACTAATCCCGCATGGCTCAGGAAAGGCACCACCTAGATTTGCTCCAATTAAAAGATCATATTAACTTACCATCCAATAAATTGTGATGATCTGGGGGCCTTCATGCCGAAAATCCGCGAGAGTAGCCTAAGATAGGTCAGCCTCTAATAAACCAAACACGAAGGGAAGTCACTTCATGCCTTCCCTTTTTAATTACATGAAAATTAAATTCCATGTACATTTCATGTAAATCCCAATGTAATGGAAAATGTAAATGTGCATTCCTTTCATATCAAGACCTGTCATGCTACCTTGTCATCAAAACAACTGACATATATTTTGCAGGAGAACATTAAAACACTCCTAAAATAGACACATTGCATAGCATACAACCTCTTCATGTTTACACCAGACTAAACTACGTAGTCTTTTTGTAGGAAAACAATTGGTACCGTTACTCGTTCAAAGACCAAAAAGACACTAAGCCCACTTCCAAATATGGCTACGAGTACCCAGCTTGAACCTATTCTTGTTTCCCGAGAAGAGTTCGAGGGATTAAGGAATCAGATATCAGAATTGGCTGTCTTTCTGAAAGAACTAAACAAGCAAACTCAAGGTCCACAAATACCTATTCAAACGGAATCCTCTATATAGGGAGGAATCCAGGGTACTGACAAAGAAGTCCAATTATTTGAGTCTTAAACTGAGAAGTCCAACAAAACCCCTGAAATCACCCATCTTAAAGAAGATCAAGACATGGGTGATATTCGAAAGAAAGTCCAACAAATAGAAGAAATCATTCGGTCAATCAAATGGACTAGAACGTATGGAAGCATAACTTTCTCAAACCTGTGCATCTTTCCAGGGGTTCATTATCCAGAAAAGGTCAAGACTCCTGATTTTGAGAAATATGACGGATCAGGAGATCCTTAAACTCATTTAAAAGTGTTCATTGGAGAACTCGGATCCTACGCCGAGGATGAAAAAACTGAGAATGCAGTTATTTCAAAAGAGTAACTGGAGAAGTCAGAGCATGGTATTCCTGATTGGATAACTCCAAAATCCATAGCTAGGAGGAACTAACCCATGCTTTTCTAAACCAATACAGATTTCAAACACACTCCAGATAGATATCAAATCACCAAAGTAAAAAAATAAAACACTGAGTCATTCAGAGAGTATGCCCAAAGATGGAGGCGTCTGGCTGCTCAAGTAATCCCATCCATGACAGAGACTAAGATGGTAATGACCTTCATTGACAAACAAGAAGCTCCATTTTATGAGAGGGTCCTAGTAGGCATAGGAAAACCATTCTCAAAAATGATCAAGCGTGGACAAATGACTAAGATTGGGTTAAAATCTGGGAAGATTCAAGACCTCACTACTTTAAAAGCTGTGGCTGAGCACATTCAAGCTGGAAATTATGGGAATAACCTATAAAAAGAAAGAAGAGGATGTCTCCTTGGTGCTGCAAGGACAAACTAATGAGTGCGATTTATATCCGTGAATCAGATCCTATGTGGCTTAAGACGCTGCATGTTTTCTATTATTTATTTAGCTTATATATATATATATATATATATATATATATATATATTTTATTATGTTTAATCTCTATGATGCAGGGCTCATTAGGTCATTTCCAGCTTAAAGGGGTAAAATGGTCAATTTTTACACTCTAGCACTACAACGCCAATACCAAGCTTTAGTTTGGCACTGCAGCGTGACCTCCGGGTCCAACTGACGTCACCATGGCGCTACAGTGGCCCAACTCCTTTGTAAGCTGGCGCTTAAGTGCGAGCTCCGATGTTTTAATGCTTATGTGGTGCTGCAGTGCCATCCCTTAGCATACTCTCTATGCCGTAGTGCGACCTCCGGTGTCTAGGCAGAGACTTACTTTTAATGACCTAAAAGATGAGAAGTTATTTATTCAGACAGAGTAGCTGCCATAAGATAAAATAGAGTGTAGAATAGGAGTTATTACAGTTTAATTAGCTTAGAAGATAAAGAAGTTGTTCTTCAAAGAAGGAAAAGTCATTGCATCCTACACAGCTCAGACTCTACACAGAGAAGATAAGACTTGGAGACAGAAAACTTCACAACAAGAGTTTTCTTATTCCAAATCTTTCATCTATTAGTGTATTTATGAGCATGTTAAATACTTTAAAAATGTGTATTAGTACCATGGTTATGAACTAATTCCATATTTAGGATTGCAATGTAACCTATAACGTAGCTTAATTAACTTTCTATCCTATTTATATTAATGAATCATTTTAGAATGGGTTGTTGTATTTTATGCTTATTGATTGATTACTTGACAAAGAAATCGATATTGATATTAATGGATATTGAAAAATGGATATTGATATCTAACCTTTAAATACAAGAACACTTGTTATGACAATGCCTTTGGGAATATGTGCATAAACTGCTTAATAGGATAGACATATGTAAGACCCCAACTTTTATAAATAAAAATGACTTTTCTCGAAATATATTTTTGAATATTATGGTGTGGATTTGATATAATTTTATAGTTGTGGGTAGTATTTACAAAATTTTCAAAGTATGCAAGTTGTTATAAAATATTCGATTGGTCGAGGAATATTCGTTTTAACAGGAAATATTCGTACAGCGGCACAATCATTGGTGGACCTCACAACATAATTATTGTCGGAGTTAGAAAATGACAGAAATATCTTTTTATAAAAATAACGGCGAAAGTTTTACCGTTAATTGTTGAAATACCCGGTGATAAAAGTACAGTAATACGCGTGGTTACATAGTAGCACACGATATTGATTATTGATGCTTACGTGAGAAGTCACTCAGTTATACTCAATTATTGCTACAGTATTTGCTGCATAGTATCTCACGTTATTTGATTCAGTTATTGTCAATATTTTATATTATTAAATCAATAATTGAGGTAAAAAGTTATTCATATTATTATTTGCATTGTTGATATTGTCTAAAAAATTCTATCGAGGAAAGGGGTTTGGTCACCTAATTGCACGCCAATAGGAAGAAATCCTTATCGGAAAGCCCCCTCTTTCTTGGGAATGATCTGATTGTTAATATTGCAAGTTATATTATTGATGAATAAATGTTGTTAAAAATATTGAGGGGATTTTTATGAAGTATTTGTTGTAAGTTTGGCGTATTATTTTGACCCCCACTTACCCATTTTTCAAAATAATCAGAAGGAAGTTATAAATTATATATATATATATATATATATATATATAAATGTGTGTCTGTGTGTGTGCCTTTGTTGTAAGGTAAAGGTTATATATATATATTTTATATTTTATTATTTTTTATATAAAATAGAATATATTATATTTTATTATTTGCATAGTGCTGCATAGTACTGCATAGTGTAGCATAGTAAAATCAAAATTTTCTTCAGAATTGCTCCTGTGAAATCCTTTAACTGTTCACCTGTGATTATTTTTAAATAGTATCCTTCCATTCTCCTATAAATAGGATGCTTAGTTTAGAATTGAAAAGCACACCAGAATCAAAAAATTATTCTTTTATAATATTGAGCGTGTTTATTTAGAGTTAAAAGAAGCTTTGAGGATAGAAAACAGTACAATTTTTTTCAAGAATATCCCCGCTATACCAGTCGAAATACTCTCCTTTTTAAGGTAAGGGATATTATTTTTGTTCAATACTCGTAAGAAATAATATTTTCTTCCATACTTTGTAGTATGTAAGTAATATTATTTCGTTTCAAATTCCGAATTCTACACTTATTTTATTAATTTTTGGCTTCTATACTCCATGAAATTAGTAGAATATCATTGAAATTTGTGCTTCATCCAGTATCTTTTCATGGAAATATTATTCTGAGCATTCTTGATAAGTTTGAACTTTTTCATGCTAGAGTACTATTCACGGGGTACTATCCCCGAAGTACTATTCATAGGATACTATTCACTTGGGTACTATTCACCTGGGGTACTATTCATGATAAAAATTGATTTCTTTTCGGTCCAAATCATTTTTGATACAATATTATTCTTGAATTTTACTCCACAAAGTAGTATCATGTTGATAATTTGGACATTATTGAATTCTGGATGAATTAAATTATAAATCTTTAAAAATTTGTCCTTTGTTTTCTTTTAATTAAATTCTTATATCATTGTCATCATCCTCATGCTTATATTGCGATAAAAGTCATCTTTGGCTCGTAGTGCATAGATGAACTGTTAATTGGTATGATTATGACCAAGGATCATTCAATATAATCATGACCTATAATGTTACAAATGATGTAAAAGTTCTCATTGGCCCGTAGTGCATTGATGGACAGTTGTTGGCATGATCATGACCATTGGTGAAAACACGAATATCCTTGGCCCGTTGTGCATGGATAATTTGTGGTTGTGATACTAATGAATATCCTTCGCCCGTAGTGCATGGATAATTCAGTGATGTGGATTATTTATTAAGCTAAGTCTCAGCGATAAAATTGATGATAAACTTTTTAAATCATAGAAGATAGTAGATGTCGACGTCGGGATTTTTATTGTCCTTCTTATGTTCTTGTCTTTTGGTGTTCTCATGTTAGGTGAGATTTGTTTGAAAAAATAAGTTGTGAAAAGGTCCGACATTTATATGTCGACGATTGGACTGTAAGAGTCGCCAATTGGTATTTTTAAATGGTTGTACCAACTCAACCGAGAAAAGGTTTGCACATTGACCACGTGATGTAACAGTGTTAAACTGGTCTGTGAAACAGAGATTCATTAGGGTCCTGGGACTTGCTTATGCGGAGGGAAGGTGTTAGGCACCCCCCGACATCCGTGTTACCACGGTGACCCCCACTTTTCAATTAAACTATTATATGAATGTGTGTGTGTGTGGGTCAATGTGCAATTATTTAGAAGTAGTGTTATGCCTCGTTCGCACCTATATACAAAGGGTTTGAATTTGTGTAAAAATTTAGTTTTAACAAGATATAGCAGTGATGTTTTGTAAAGGAGGTTTTTCAAACCCTATGCTCAATAGTAATTGAGGCCGTTGATACTTCCATTTTATTAAATGTTAGGCTTAATTGCTTTTATTTTCGAGATGCAAAGCATATTCGAGAAAATAAGATATATAGCAGTGCCGAACTCCTTGTGGGCATAAGAGCCATCTAAGGAATTCAGACACTGTGAATAATGTACAAGCTATTTACAGCCGAAAATGTCCATCATGGGAATCGAATCTAGATTCAGAGAACTGAATCTGTGATCACATAATTTTTAGGCTCACATGATGTAGCAGTTTGTATGAAAGCTGTAAGCAATTATATATGTAAAAGTTGTAAATATATATATACAGACTGTCAACCACCACAAAGCGAACTTCATGGGGGACTATAAATGTAAATATATAAAAGCGGTAAATATATATATAGAGACATGATCAACCACCACGAAGCACCTCCACGGGGGATCGGAAATGTAAATAAAGTAGTAAATGCGATCAACCGCCACGAAGTAAACTCCAGGCGGGACGAAATGTAAATAAAGTAGTAAAAATGATCAACCGCCACGAAGTAAACTATAGGCGGGACGAAATGTAAATAAAGCAGTTAAAGGCCACGAAGTAAACTCCAGGCTTGGCATAAATGTGTGTATATAAATATATATATATATATATATATATATAAAAGCAATAAACGCTCTGAATATAAAATCGAGGCTCATCGAACAGAGTCCGACAATAGTTTATATATATGTGTATATATATAAAAGAAATAAATGCTCCGAATATAAATCCAGGCTCATCGAACAGAGTTCGACAACAGTTTATATATAAGTATATATATAATAACAATAAACGCTCCGGACGTGAGTCCAGGCTCAATCGAGGCATAGTCCATATATATATATATATATATATATACAAAAAGAAATAAAAGCCACTTGATCAAGTCCTGCATACACATGAAACACGACTCTCAACGTGAAGAACATTGTGTGCAAAATGTGGAGAAAAGGCTTTGAAAGGTGTAAGAAGTGTAACGCCCCCAAAATAGGTATACATCACACATCTTGAGTCTCCAAATACATGGTAAATAAATCAAATACAAACTTAATTATACAACTGACCTTGTAATATACGACAAAACATAGCTGACAGTTTAAACAAGAATATTGCCTTCTTAGACAATATCCAATCTAAATGGAGTCCTCATTACAATTATTATCACACTATTTCACAAAATAGTGAGGACTGCTAAAACAATCATCGGACCGTCAATCCGCTCCTCGACTCATCCCAAATTTATATTCTAATTTCCTGAAAAGAACAGTGAAAGAAAGGGTGAACTCAACTAGCCCAGTAAGAAATATTATGACTAAGATAATGCAGAATAAATTATCCTTTAGCCTTCAACAGTATAATAACTGATAGAATATAATAGACAACAAGTTTAAGATCAACAACTGCAGCGGAATAAGCAATCCATTAGAAGAGTCAAGTAGAGCATAAAATCTACTATCTTCTATGATTTAAAAAGTTTTTCATCAACTTTATCGCTGAGACTCAGCTTAATAAATAAAATCGAATCATCCCTGAACCACGACCAAGGATATTCATGTAATCATCAATAATCATGATTATACCAAATATAAATCCAGGCTCATCGAACAGAGTTCGACAACAGTTTATATATAAGTATATATATAATAACAATAAACGCTCCGGACGTGAGTCCAGGCTCAATCGAGGCATAGTCCATATATATATATATATATATATATATACAAAAAGAAATAAAAGGCACAGACTAAAGTCCGGGCATACACATGAAACACGACTCTCAACGTGAAGAACATTGTGTGCAAAATGTGGAGAAAAGGCTTTGAAAGGTATAAGAAGTGTAACGCCCCCAAAACAGGTATACATCACACATCTTGAGTCACCAAATACATGGTAAATAAATCAAATACAAACTTAATTATACAATTGTCGGGTAATATACGACAAAACATAGCTGAGAGTTTAAACAAGAATATTGCCTTCTTAGACAATATCCAATCTAAATGGAGTCCTCATTACAATTATTATCACACTATTTCACAAAATAGTGAGGACTACTAAAATAATCATCTGGACCGTCAATCCGTTCCCTGAGTCATCCCAGCTATATTCTCATTTTCTGAAGAGAACAGTGAAAGAAAGGGTGAACTCAACTAGCCCAGTAAGAAATATTATGACTAAGATAATGCGAATAAATTATCCTTAGCCTTCAACAAAGATAATAACCGATAGAATATAATAGACAACAAGTTTTAGATCAACAAACGCTATGAATGGAATAAGCAATCCATTAGAAGAGTCAAGTAGAGCATAAAATCTACTATCTTCTATGATTTAAAAAGTTTTTCATCAACTTTATTGCTGAGACTCAGCTTAATAAATAAAATTGAATCATCCCTGCACCACGACCAAGGATATTCATGTAATCATCAATGGTCATGATTATACCGAATATAAATCCAGGCTCATCGAACAGAGTTCGACAATAGTTTATATATAAGTATATAAATAATAACAATAAACGCTCCGGACGTGAGTCCAAGCTCAATCGAGGCATAGTCCATATATATATATATACAAAAAGAAATAAAAGCCACGGACTGAAGTCTGGGCATACACATGAAATACGACTCTCAACGTGAAGAACATTGTGTGCAAAATGTGGAGAAAAGGCTTTGAAAGGTGTAAGAAGTGTAACGCCCCCAAAATAGTATACATCACACATCTTGAGTCACCAAATACATGGTAAATAAATCAAATACAAACTTAATTATACAACTGTCGGGTAATATACGACAAAATATAGCTGAGAATTTAAACAAGAATATTGCCTTCTTAGACAATATCCACTCTCAATGGAGTCCTCATTACAATTATTATCACACTATTTCACAAAATAGTGAGGACTACTAAAACAATCATCTGGACCGTCAATCCGTTCCCTGACTCATCCCAGCTATATTCTCATTTCCTGAAGAGAACAATGAAAGAAATGGTGAACTCAACTAGCCTAGTAAGAAATATTATGACTAAGATAATGCAGAATAAATTATCATTAGCCTTCAACAGTATAATAACTGATAGAATATAATAGACAACAAGTTTTAGATCAACAACTGCAGCGGAATAAGCAATCCATTAGAAGAGTCAAGTAGAGCATAAAATCTACTATCTTCTATGATTTAAAAAGTTTTTCATCAACTTTATCGCTGAGACTCACCTTAATAAATAAAATCGAATCATCCCTGCACCACGGCAAGGATATTTATGTAATCATCAATGGTCATGATTATACCGAATATAAATCCAGGCTCATCGAACAGAGTTTGACAACAGTTTATATATAAGTATATACATAATAACAATAAACGCTCCGGATGTGAGTCCAGGCTAAATCGAGGCATAGTCCATATATATATATATATATATATATATATAAAAAGAAATAAAAGCCACGGACTGAAGTCCGGGCATACACATGAAACACGACTCTCAACGTGAAGAACATTATGTGCAAAATGTGGAGAAAAGGCTTTGAAAGGTGTAAGAAGTGTAACGCCCCCAAAAAAGGTATACATCACACATCTTGAGTCACCAAATACATGGTAAATAAATCAAATACAAACTAAATTATACAACTGTCGGGTAATATACGACAAAACATAGCTGAGAGTTTAAACAAGAATATTGCCTTCTTAGACAATATCCAATCTAAATGGAGTCCTCATTACAATTATTATCACACTATTTCACAAAATAGTGAGGACTACTAAAACAATCATCCGGATGGTCAATCCGGTCCCCTCGACTCATCCCAAATTTATATTCTCATTTCCTGAAGAGAACAGTGAAAGAAAGGGTTAACTCAACTAGCCCAGTAAGAAATATTATGACTAAGATAATGCAGAATAAATTATCCTTAGCCTTCAACAGTATAATAACTGATAGAATATAATAGCCAACAATTTTTAGATCAACAACTGTAGCGGAATAAGCAATCCATTAGAAGAGTCAAGTAGAGTATAAAATCTACTATCTTCTATGATTTAAAAAGTTTTTCATCAACTTTATCGCTGAGACTCTGCTTAATAAATAAAATCGAATCATCCCTGCACCACGGCCAAGGATATTCATGTAATCATCAATGGTCATGACTATACCGAATATAAATCCAGGCTCATCGAACAGAGTTCGACAACAGTTTATATATAAGTATATATATAATAACAATAAACGCTCCGAACGTGAGTGCAGGCTCAATCGAGGCATAGTCCATATATATATATATATATATATATATATATAAAGAAATAAAAACCACGGACTGAAGTTCGGGCATATACATGAAACACGACTCTCAACGTGAAGAACATTGTGTACAAAATGTGGAGAAAAGGCTTTGAAAGGTGTAAGAAGTGTAACGCCCCAAAGCAGTATACATCACATCTTGAGTCACCAAATACATGGTAAATAAATCAAATACAAACTTAATTATACAATTGCTCGGGTAATATACGACAAAACATAGTGAGAGTTTAAACAAGAATATTGCCTTCTTAGACAATATCCAATCTAAATGGAGTCCTCATTACAATTATTATCACACTATTTCACAAAATAGTGAGGACTACTAAAACAATCATCCGGACCGTCAATCCAGTTCCACGACTCATCCCAAATTATATATTCTCATTTTCAAGAGAAACAAAGAAAGAAAGGGTGAACTCAACTAGCCCAAAGTAAGAAATATTATGACTAAAATAATGCAGAATAAATTATCCTTAGCCTTCAACAGTATAATAACTGATAGAATATAATAGACAACAAGTTTTAGATCAACAACTGCAGCGGAATAAGCAATCCATTAGAAGAGTTAAGTAGAGCATACAATCTACTATCTTCTATGATTTAAAAAGTTTTTCATCAACTTTATCGCTGAGACTCAGCTTAATAAATAAAATTGAATCATCCCTGCACCACGGCCAAGGATATTCATGTAATCATCAATGGTCATGATTATACCGAATATAAATCCAGGCTCATCGAACAGAGTTCGACAACAGTTTATATATAAGTATATATATAATAACAATAAACGCTCCGGACGTGAGTCCAAGCTCAATCGAGGCATAGTCCATATATATATATATATATACAAAAAGAAATAAAAGCCACTTGATCAAGTCAAGCATACACATGAAATACGACTCTCAACGTGAAGAACATTATGTGCAAAATGTGGAGAAAAGGCTTTGAAAGGTGTAAGAAGTGTAACGCCCCCAAAATAGGTATACATCACACATCTTGAGTCGCCAAATACATGGTAAATAAATCAAATACAAACTTAATTATACAACTGTCGGGTAATATACGACAAAACATAGCTGAGAGTTTAAACAAGAATATTGCCTTCTTAGACAATATCCAATCTAAATGGAGTCCTCATTACAATTATTATTACACTATTTCACAAAATAGTGAGGACTACTAAAACAATCATCTGGACCGTCAATCCGTTCCCTGACTCATCCCAGCTATATTCTCATTTCCTGAAGAGAACAGTGAAAGAAAGGGTGAACTCAACTAGCCCAGTAAGAAATATTATGACTAAGATAATGCAGAATAAATTATCCTTAGCCTTCAACAGTATAATAACTGATAGAATATAATAGCCAACAATTTTTAGATCAACAACTGTAGCGGAATAAGCAATCCATTAGAAGAGTCAAGTAGAGCATAAAATCTACTATCTTCTATGATTTAAAAAGTTTTTCATCAACTTTATCGCTGAGACTCTGCTTAATAAATAAAATCGAATCATCCCTGCACCACGGCCAAGGATATTCATGTAATCATCAATGGTCATGATTATCTAGAATATAAATCGAGCTCATCGAGCGAGTTCGACAACAGTTTATATATAAGTATATATATAATAACAATAAACGCTCCAGACGTGAGTCCAGGCTCAATCGAGGCATAGTCCATATATATATATATATATATATATATATAAAGAAATAAAAGCCACGGACTGAAGTTTGGGCATACACATGAAACACGACTCTCAACGTGAAGAACATTGTGTACAAAATGTGGAGAAAAGGCTTTGAAAGGTGTAAGAAGTGTAACGCCCCCAAAACAGGTATACATCACACATCTTGAGTCACCAAATACATGGTAAATAAATCAAATACAAACTTAAGTATACAATTGTCGGGTAATATACGACAAAACATAGCTGAGAGTTTAAACAAGAATATTGCCTTCTTAGACAATATCCAATCTAAATGGAGTCCTCATTACAATTATTATCACACTATTTCATAAAATAGTGAGGACTACTAAAACAATCATCTGGACCAAGTCAATCTGGTTTCACGACTCATCCCAAATTTATATTCTCATTTCATGAAGAGAACAGTGAAAGAAAGGGTGAACTCAACTAGCCCAGTAAGAAATATTATGACTAAAATAATGCAGAATAAATTATCCTTAGCCTTCAACAGTATAATAACTGATAGATTATAATAGACAACAAGTTTTAGATCAACAACTGCAGCGGAATAAGCAATCCATTAGAAGAGTTAAGTAGAGCATACAATCTACTATCTTCTATGATTTAAAAAGTTTTTCATCAACTTTATCATTTGAGACTCAAATTTAATAAATAAAATTGAATCATCCTCGCACCACGCCAAGGATATTCATGTAATCATCAATGGTCATGATTATACTAGAATATAAATCCAGGCTCATCGAACAGAGTTCGACAACAGTTTATATATAAGTATATATATAATAACAATAAACGCTCCGGACGTGAGTCCAAGCTCAATCGAGGCATAGTCCATATATATATATATATATATACAAAAAGAAATAAAAGCCACTTGATCAAGTCAAGGGCATACACATGAAATCGACGACTCAGCGTGAAGAACATTATGTGCAAAATGTGGAGAAAAGGCTTTGAAAGGTGTAAGAAGTGTAACGCCCCCAAAATAGGTATACATCACACATCTTGAGTCGCCAAATACATGGTAAATAAATCAAATACAAACTTAATTATACAACTGTCGGGTAATATACAACAAAACATAGCTGAGAGTTTAAACAAGAATATTGCCTTCTTAGACAATAACCAATCTAAATGGAGTCCTCATTACAATTATTATTACACTATTTCACAAAATAGTGAGGACTACTAAAACAATCATCTGGAATCATCAATCCGTTCCACGACTCATCCCAAACTATATTCTCATTTCCTGAAGAGAACAGTGAAAGAAAGGGTGAACTCAACTAGCCCAGTAAGAAATATTATGACTAAGATAATGCAGAATAAATTATCCTTAGCCTTCAACAGTATAATAACTGATAGAATATAATAGCCAACAATTTTTAGATCAACAACTGTAGCGGAATAAGCAATCCATTAGAAGAGTCAAGTAGAGCATAAAATCTACTATCTTCTATGATTTAAAAAGTTTTTCATCAACTTTATCGCTGAGACTCTGCTTAATAAATAAAATCGAATCATCCCTGCACCACGGCCAAGGATATTCATGTAATCATCAATGGTCATGATTATCTAGAATATAAATCTGTGCTCATCGAGCGTAGTTCGACAATGCAGTTTATATATAAGTATATATATAATAACAATAAACGCCTCGGACGTGAGTCCGTGCTCAATCGAGGCATAGTCCATATATATATATATATATATATATATATATATATATAAAGAAATAAAAGCCACTTGATGAAGTTTGGGCATACACATGAAACACGACTCTCAAGCGTGAAGAACATTGTGTACAAAATGTGGAGAAAAGGCTTTGAAAGGTGTAAGAAGTGTAACGCGCCCCAAAAGCAGTATACATCACACATCTTGAGTCACCAAATACATGGTAAATAAATCAAATACAAACTTAAGTATACAATTGTCGGGTAATATACGACGAAAAAAACATACCGAGAGTTTAAACAAGAATATTGCCTTCTTAGACAATATCCAATCTAAATGGAGTCCTCATTACAATTATTATCACACTATTTCATAAAATAGTGAGGACTACTAAAACAATCATCTGGACCGTCAATCCGTTCCCTGACTCATCCCAGCTATATTCTCATTTCATGAAGAGAACAGTGAAAGAAAGGGTGAACTCAACTAGCCCAAAGAAGAAATATTATGACTAAAATAATGCGTAATAAATTATCCTTAGCCTTCAACAAGATTATAAGCGATAGATTATAATAGACAACAAGTTTTAGATCAACAATCGCGGTGAATAAGCAATCCATTAGAAGAGTTAAGTAGAGCATACAATCTACTATCTTCTATGATTTAAAAAGTTTTTCATCAACTTTATCTTTGAGACTCAAATTTTAATAAATAAAATTGAATCATCCCTCGCACCACGGCAAGGATATTCATGTAATCATCAATGGTCATGATTATACAGAATATAAATCAAAGCTCATCGTAAGCGAGTTCGACAACAGTTTATATATAAGTATATATATAATAACAATAAACGCTCCGGACGTGAGTCCAAGCTCAATCGAGGCATAGTCCATATATATATATATATATACAAAAAGAAATAAAAGCCACTTGATGAAGTCCCGCATACACATAAATACGACTCTCAACGTGAAGAACATTATGTGCAAAATGTGGAGAAAAGGCTTTGAAAAGGTGTAAGTATGTAACGCCCCAAAATAGGTATACATCACACATCTTGAGTCGCCAAATACATGGTAAATAAATCAAATACAAACTTAATTATACAACCTGTCGGGTAATATACAACAAAAACATAGTAGAGAGTTTAAACAAGAATATTGCCTTCTTAGACAATAACCAATCTAAATGGAGTCCTCATTACAATTATTATTACACTATTTCACAAAATAGTGAGGACTACTAAAACAATCATCCGGGACCGTCAATCCGTTTCACGACTCATCCCAAACTATATTCTCATTTCAAGAAGAAAAAGTGAAAGAAAGGGTGAACTCAACTAGCCCAAAGAAGAAATATTATGACTAAGATAATGCGTAATAAATTATCCTTAGCCTTCAACAAGATAATAAGCGATAGAATATAATAGCCAACAATTTTTAGATCAACAATCTGAAGCGGAATAAGCAATCCATTAGAAGAGTCAAGTAGAGCATAAAATCTACTATCTTCTATGATTTAAAAAGTTTTTCATCAACTTTATCATTTGAGACTCGCTTAATAAATAAAATCGAATCATCCTCGCACCACGGCCAAGGATATTCATGTAATCATCAATGGTCATGATTATCTAGAATATAAATCGAGCTCATCGAGCGAGTTCGACAACAGTTTATATATAAGTATATATATAATAACAATAAACGCTCCGGACGTGAGTCCAGGCTCAATCGAGGCATAGTCCATATATATATATATATATATATATATATATATATATATATATATATATATATATAAAGAAATAAAAGCCACGGACTGAAGTTCGGGCATATACATGAAACACGACTCTCAACGTGAAGAACATTGTGTACAAAATGTGGAGAAAAGGCTTTGAAAGGTGTAAGAAGTGTAACGCCCCCAAAACAGGTATACATCACACATCTTGAGTCACCAAATACATGGTAAATAAATCAAATACAAACTTAATTATACAATTGTCGGGTAATATACGACAAAACATAGCTGAGAGTTTAAACAAGAATATTGCCTTCTTAGACAATATCCAATCTAAATGGAGTCCTCATTACAATTATTATCACACTATTTCACAAAATAGTGAGGACTACTAAAACAATCATCTGGACCGTCAATCCGTTCCCTGACTCATCCCAGCTATATTCTTATTTCCTGAAGAGAACAGTGAAAGAAAGGGTGAACTCAACTAGCCCAGTAAGAAATATTATGACTAAAATAATGCAGAATAAATTATCCTTAGCCTTCAACAGTATAATAACTGATAGAATATAATAGACAACAAGTTTTAGATCAACAACTGCAGCGGAATAAGCAATCCATTAGAAGAGTTAAGTAGAGCATACAATCTACTATCTTCTATGATTTAAAAAGTTTTTCATCAACTTTATCACTGAGACTCAGCTTAATAAATAAAATTGAATCATCCTCGCACACCACGCCAAGGATATTCATGTAATCATCAATGGTCATGATTATACCGAATATAAATCGTGCTCATCGAGCGAGTTCGACAACGCTTTATATATAAGTATATATATAATAACAATAAACGCTCCGGACGTGAGTCCAAGCTCAATCGAGGCATAGTCCATATATATATATATATATACAAAAAGAAATAAAAGCCACGGACTGAAGTCCGGGCATACACATGAAATACGACTCTCAACGTGAAGAACATTATGTGCAAAATGTGGAGAAAAGGCTTTGAAAGGTGTAAGAAGTGTAACGCCCCCAAAATAGGTATACATCACACATCTTGAGTCGCCAAATACATGGTAAATAAATCAAATACAAACTTAATTATACAACTGTCGGGTAATATACGACAAAACATAGCTGAGAGTTTAAACAAGAATATTGCCTTCTTAGACAATATCCAATCTAAATGGAGTCCTCATTACAATTATTATTACACTATTTCACAAAATAGTGAGGACTGCTAAAACAATCATCCTGGATGGTCAATCCGTTCCTCGACTCATCCCCACTATATTCTCATTTCAAGAGAAAAAGTGAAAGAAAGGTGAACTCAACTAGCCCAAGAAGAAATATTATGACTAAGATAATGCGAATAAATTATCCTTAGCCTTCAACAAAGATAATAAGCGATAGAATATAATAGACAACAAGTTTTAGATCAACAATCGCAATGAATAAGCAATCCATTAGAAGAGTTAAGTAGAGCATACAATCTACTATCTTCTATGATTTAAAAAGTTTTTCATCAACTTTATCGCTGAGACTCAGCTTAATAAATAAAATTGAATCATCCCTGCACCACGACCAAGGATATTCATGTAATCATCAATGGTCATGATTATACCGAATATAAATCCAGGCTCATCGAACAGAGTTCGACAACAGTTTATATATAAGTATATATATAATAACAATAAACGCTCCGGACGTGAGTCCAAGCTCAATCGAGGCATAGTCCATATATATATATATATATACAAAAGAAATAAAAGCCACGGACTGAAGTCCGGGCATACACATGAAATACGACTCTCAACGTGAAGAACATTATGTGCAAAATGTGGAGAAAAGGCTTTGAAAGGTGTAAGAAGTGTAACGCCCCCAAAATAGGTATACATCACACATCTTGAGTCGCCAAATACATGGTAAATAAATCAAATACAAACTTAATTATACAACTGTCGGGTAATATACGACAAAACATAGCTGAGAGTTTAAACAAGAATATTGCCTTCTTAGACAATATCCAATCTAAATGGAGTCCTCATTACAATTATTATTACACTATTTCACAAAATAGTGAGGACTACTAAAACAATCATCCGGGACCGTCAATCTGCTCCCACGACTCATCCCAAACTATATTCTCATTTCAAGAGAACGGTAGAAAGAAAGGGTGAACTCAACTAGCCCAGTAAGAAATATTATGACTAAGATAATGCAGAATAAATTATCCTTAGCCTTCAACAGTATAATAACTGATAGAATATAATAGCCAACAATTTTTAGATCAACAACTGTAGCGGAATAAGCAATCCATTAGAAGAGTCAAGTAGAGCATAAAATCTACTATCTTCTATGATTTAAAAAGTTTTTCATCAACTTTATCGCTTAGACTCTGCTTAATAAATAAAATTGAATCATCCCTGCACCACGACCAAGGATATTCATGTAATCCTCAATGGTCATGATTATACCGAATATAAATCCAGCTCATCGAACGAGTTCGACAACATGCTTTATATATAAGTATATATATAATAACAATAAACGCCCGGGACGTGAGTCCGTGCTCAATCGAGGCATAGTCATATATATATATATATATATATATATATATATAAAGAAATAAAAGCCACGGACTGAAGTTCGGGCATACACATGAAACACGACTCTCAACGTGAAGAACATTGTGTACAAAATGTGGAGAAAAGGCTTTGAAAGGTGTAAGAAGTGTAACGCCCCCAAAACAGGTATACATCACACATCTTGAGTCACCAAATACATGGTAAATAAATCAAATACAAACTTAAGTATACAATTGTCGGGTAATATACGACAAAACATAGCTGAGAGTTTAAACAAGAATATTGCCTTCTTAGACAATATCCAATCTAAATGGAGTCCTCATTACAATTATTATTACACTATTTCACAAAATAGTGAGGACTACTAAAACAATCATCTGGACCGTCAATCCGTTCCCTGACTCATCCCAGCTATATTCTCATTTCCTGAAGAGAACAGTGAAAGAAAGGGTGAACTCAACTAGCCCAGTAAGAAATATTATGACTAAGATAATGCAGAATAAATTATCCTTAGCCTTCAACAGTATAATAACTGATAGAATATAATAGCCTACAATTTTTAGATCAACAACTGTAGCGGAATAAGCAATCCATTAGAAGAGTCAAGTAGAGCATAAAATCTACTATCTTCTATGATTTAAAAAGTTTTTCATCATCTTTATCGCTGAGACTCAGCTTAATAAATAAAATTGAATCATCCCTGCACCACGGCCAAGGATATTCATGTAATCATCAATGGTCATGATTATACCGAATATAAATCCAGGCTCATCGAACAGAGTTCGACAACAGTTTATATATAAGTATATATATAATAACAATAAACGCTCCGGACGTGAGTCCAAGCTCAATCGAGGCATAGTCCATATATATATATATATATATAAAAAGAAATAAAAGCCACTGATCAAGTCAAGGCATACACATGAAATACGACTCTCAACGTGAAGAACATTATGTGCAAAATGTGGAGAAAAGGCTTTGAAAGGTGTAAGAAGTGTAACGCCCCCAAAATAGGTATACATCACACATCTTGAGTCGCCAAATACATGGTAAATAAATCAAATACAAACTTAATTATACAACAATGTCGATGTAATATACGACAAAACATAGCTGAGAGTTTAAACAAGAATATTGCCTTCTTAGACAATATCCACTCTCAATGGAGTCCTCATTACAATTATTATCACACTATTTCACAAAATAGTGAGGACTACTAAAACAATCATATCGGATCAATCAATCCGCTCCCGACTCATCCCGCCTATATTCTCATTTCACGAGAGAATAGTGAAAGAAAAGGTGAACTCAACTAGCCCAGTAAGAAATATTATGACTAAGATAATGCAGAATAAATTATCCTTAGCCTTCAACAGTATAATAACTGATAGAATATAATAGACAACAAGTTTTAGATTAAGAACTGCAGTGGAATAAGCAATCCATTATAAGAGTCAAGTAGAGTATAAAATCTACTATCTTCTATGATTTAAAAAGTTTTTCAATAATTTTATCGCTGAGACTTAGCTTAATAAATAAAATAGAATCATCCCTACACCACAACCAAAGATATTCATGTAATCATTAATGGTCATGATTATACCGAATAATCCCTAGTCATAATCATTCCAACAACTGTCCATCAATGAACTACAGGCCAATGAGGACTTTTACCACATTATTCATCACATTATGTTCATGGTTATACCGAATAATCCTTGGTCATAATCATACCAAGTCCATCTATGCACATAAGCCAAAGATGACTTTAATCACAATATAAGCATGATGATGATGACAATGACATAATAATTCAATAAAACAAGTTCAAGGATAAATTTTAAAGATTTATAATTTAATTTATCCAGAAATCAATAACGTCCAAATTTTCAACATGATACTTCTTTGTAGAGTAAAATTCAAGAATAATATTCATGTACCAAAAATAATTTGGACAGAAAAGAAAAATATTTTTTGGGTGAATAGTACCCCGTGAATAGTATTTTGGGAATAGTACCCCGACACAAAAAATGTCTCGAATACCCGAGTGAATGATACTAGAGTGAATAGAAATTGGGTGAATAGTAACCCAAGAATAATAACTCGTGAATAGTACTCCGACATGAAAAGTGCCCTGAATACCCGAGTGAATAATACTAGAGTGAATAGTAATTGGGTGAATAGTGACCCATGAATAGTAACTCATAAAAGAAAAATAGCAAAGAAAATGATATTCCATGACAAGTACAAAGAAATGATATCTCATACGAGTATAATAGAATATACAAAACTATAAATGAATTTTCATCCGCCATGCGGTAATCCACGTAGACAGATCATTTCCACAATTTAATAAAGAATGAATACAAAATGTCATTCACCATGCACGCGGTAGTCCGCTTAGACATGTTATTCCAACAGAATAATAAAGAATGGAATAACAGAAGAATTCACCATGCATGCGGTAGTCCGCATAGACAGGTTATTCCAATTGAATAATAAAGAATGGAATAACAAAAGAATTCACCAGGCATGCGGTAGTCCGCACAGATAGGTTATTCCAGAATGGAATAACAGAAGAATTCACCAAGCATGCGGTAGTCCGCACAGACAGGTTATTCCAACAGAATAATAAAGAATGGAATAACAACCCTTACGAGTATTGAAAGAAAATAACTCTTCATGAATACGAAAAAATAATACCCTTTACCTCAGAAGAAAATTGGATATTGGAATAATGAGGTAGCAGACTTCTCTTCTTCTTTATCTCTATAATTTCTCTCTATAATAATTGCTCTTGTGAGACTTAGTGAATTGGTGAGAATGAAAGAAGAATGATCTTCTATTTATAGGAAAATATAGTTTTGATAATTACACATTTTGGGGCTCGAAATATTACAGTATAATACCTCCCTCTTTTTCTTCATTTTTAATTTAGTCCTGCAAGTATTATCAAACTTTCACCACCTCCCCTAATAGTAAATCATGTGAATTAATAGTTCATTCATGTGACTCAATAATATAATCGTGTGTAAAATACTAATTACAGTATAGTACCTTCAACTGTACCTCCATTTTTAATTTAGTCATGTATGTATTATCAATCTTGCACCAACTCCCCTAATAGTAAATCATGTGAATCAATAGTACACACATGTGAACACATAGTTATAAGCATGTGAATTAATAGCAATTAATTGCTCATTTATCCGGTTAATTACCCAAGTGGTCAATATAACCTCCAGACATCAATTATTATCGAAATAAATATTGATTTTCACTAACACTAATAATTCCAACACAATGGAACTATCAATTTCATCTTTTATCAACACGAATTTATTCATCATTAATATTATAATTCACAATATTTAACAACCAGGTTGTTTCCAGGAAAGAGGGGGCTTTCCGATAAGGATTTCTCCTTATTGGTGCATAATTAAGTGACCAAACCTATCCTTGATAGAACTTCTAGACACTGTCAATATTGCAAATAATAATATGAATAACTTTGTCGTCTCAATTATTGATTTAATAATATAAAATATTATGCAGATGTCACTGTGATAATAATTTAATCAATAATATGAGAGATATGATGCAGCAATTACTATAGAAATAATTGAGTATAACTGAGTGGCTTCTCACGTAAGCATCAATAATCAATACTGTGTGCTACTATGCAACCACGCATATTACTGTAATTTTACTACCGGGTAGTTCAACATTTTAACGGTAAAACTTTCGCTGTTATTTTTATAAAAAGATAATTCTGTCGTTTTCTAACTACGATAATAGTTCCGTTGTGGGTTCCACCAATGATTGTGCCGTCGTACGAAAATTCCCTGACAAAAAAGAATATTCCCCGACCAAACGAATATTTTATAACAACTTGCATACTTTGCAAAAATTTTCACATATCTTCCTTAACTTTAACCTTTTATCAATTTAACCATTTACGAAATAAAATAATAATTATAAGAAAATTGAATACTTTCATTTTATAAAATTTGGGGTCTTACAATCTCCCCTCCTTATGAAATTTTGCCCTCGAAATTTACGTACGTACTTGGTATGCCGAAGAGGTGAGGATAGCTTGACTTCATTTCAGATTCTAACTCTTGAGGTATAACCTTTGAGTGTCGAATATGATCCTTCTTATCAAAGATTTTAAAACATATCTCCTCATACGTTAAATCTTTTGCTATCTCGTCTAGTTCTAATTAAATAATGTGGTTCGTGTCGTCCCCATATTTACTTAACATCAATACATAAAAAAAATGTTATAAACACGCAACATACTTAGCGATAAGGCGAGTCTATAGGCCACAGTTCCTACTCGACCGAGGATTTCAAATGGGCCAATTAAATCGAGGGTTGAGATTTCCTCTCTTCATCAACTCTTGCTTATAGAATAACGCCCTCTTGAACCTTCTTCTTTACATTCATCAGCTCTGAGTTTGTAGCTTGAGTGGCTTTAACTTTATCGATTAAAGTCGATTTTGCTCGTATATTTGATATTACCACATGGGTCCCTAGATTCTTTAACTATACCTTCATAATTTGTAAGTTATACGAAATGGGTTTTTGTGTTAACAACATCGCACTCATAAACGCATACGATCTTCTACTCAACGCTTCAGCTACCACGTTCGCTCTTCCATGAGGATATTTAATGGTATGGTCATAATCTTTAACAGCTCGAGCCAACGTCTTTGGCACATGTTACGTTCATTTGGGGTGAAGAAAAATATTTGAGGGTTTTAGAAATGGGTTTTGTACTGGGGTCAATACAAAATTCGATTTCATGCTCTGGGGTAGGCCAAGAAGTCTTCGAGAATACGTTAGGAAATTTATTAATGATAGAAATATCATTTAAAAATTTTGACTCTCATCCAAGACTTGGATAACACATGAAATGAAGGTTTCTACTAACGAAGTTTCAACCAATAAGTCAAAGTCTAACTTCTCTAGGGTCAAATTTAAACGTTGAGGGCAAGCAAGAGAGATAAAAGAATGGGTATAACCAGTATCTAATAAGGTATAGACTTCGTAAAAAATTATAATTAACTAACCCGTGCTAACTTCGTTCGGGTTACTCACTTTTTGAGAAGTCACGAAAAATGCTCTTCCTGAAACCACCGACTTTGTTTTGTTCGTATCCACCTTTGGTGCCACCGTCCCACCTGGACTTGACTTTGGTTCATGACAAAATCGGGCTAGGTGACCTTCTTTTCCACAATTATAACATACTTTAGATTGCATCACGCAGTTTGGACTGATATGTCCCTCCCCTCCGCATTTGAAGCATACAATTGGTGGTCATTCTCCTTCCTTAAAAACGGTTATTGGTGCTACTGTCTTTCCATCGTTGTTGAACCTTCTTTTCTTGAAATTTCCACTCCTATAATCTTGGCCATGATTACCACCGAAGTGGTTACCATTCTTGGCATGATAATGTCCCCCATGATGGTTATCATTGTTTCGATGGCCGTTGCCACCGGTACGATTATTATTATGTTGCTGGTCGTTGCCTTTTGGTTGTGCTGACTCATTATCGCGCTCCAATAACTGAGCCCTATTCACTACATCTAAATACAAACACAATTTGTGAGAAATGAGGTATTGACGTATTTCGATTTTCAAACCTCTTAGAAATATTCACGTCATTCGCTCCTCATTATCGACCAAATGGGATGCAAACCAGGAAAACTCCACAAATTTAGCCTCGTATTGCGACACGATAATATTATTTTGCTCCAACTTGATGAATTCCACCTCCTTCATCTAACGAATACTTTCGGGAAAGTACTTGTCGTTGAACAACTCTTGGAACTTCTCCCAAGACATCTTGAGTGCGTCAGGCTGGGTACACTTTACAGATTCCCACCAATAATTTTCCTCTTCACGCAACATAAAGGTGGCGAAGGGAACCTTTTCCTCCTCTTAGCATTCCAAGACATCAAATATCTTGGTGATTTGCTTTATCCACGTCTCTACCTTAAGTGGTTCTGGCTTTCCAAAAAACTCTGGTGGTCCCAGCTCCTTGAACTTCTTAGCGGTGACCACGTGAGAGTTGCATGTATTTCCACCTACATTTTGAACAGAAGTCTCTCTCGCCTAATGTTGCATGAATTGCATAAAGCCTCTGAACATCCCATCGTTCATCATCTGATCGGTGTTGTTGTTTACCTGAGGATTATTATCTTCTTGTTGCACATTATCCTGGGTATTGATCGTTGGTGACTCAACGGTCTCATGTGCTTTATTGTTGATCTCAACATTTTCGGATGCCATTTTCAAACACTGTCATAAAACAAGGGTTAATTGACATGTCATATATTATCCATATACTCTGACCGACCAATTAAATACCAAATAAACTTAGGTAGGTCATACTAGAAAAGGAATTCCCCGTCTCTCCCCTCCTAGTTCTTGTCTCACATCTCAGCCAGGGATCATATCCCTAAGCTTTGATACAACCTGTGATGCCCCAAAACAGGTACACATCACCCATCTTGAGTCGCCAAATACATGGTACATAAATCAAATACAAACTTAATTATACAACTGTCGGGTAATATACGACAAAACATAGTTGAGAGTTTAAACAAGAATATTGTCTTCTTAGACAATATCCACTCTCAATGGAGTCCTCATTACAATTATTATCATACTATTTCATAGAATAGTGAGGAGTACTAAAACAACAATCTGAACCGTTAATCCGTTCCCCGACTCGTCCCAGCTATATTCTCATTTCCTGAAGAGAACAGTGAAAGAAAGGGTGAGCTCAACTAGCCCAGTAAGAAATATTATGACTAAGATAATGCAGAATAAATTATCCTTAGCCTTCAATAGTATAACAACTGATAGAATATAATAGACAACAAGTTTTAGATCAACAACTGCAGAAGAATAAACAATCCATTAGAAGAGTCAAGTAGAGTATAAAATCTACTATCTACTATGATTTAAAAAGTTTTTCAACAATTTTATCGTTGAGACTTAGCTTAATAAATAAAATCGAATCATCCCTCCACCACAGCCAAGGATATTCATGTAATCATCAATGGTCATGATTATACCGAATAATCCCTGATCATAATCATACCAACAACTGTCGATTAATGAACTACAGGACAATGAGGACTTTTACCACATCATTCGTCACATTACGGTCATGATTATACCGAATAATCCTTGGTCATAATCATACCAAGTCCATCTATGCACGTAAGCCAAAGATGACTTTAATCATAATATAAGCATGAACATGATGACAATGACATAATAATTCAATAAAACAAGTTCAAGGATAAATTTTAAAGATTTATAATTTAATTTATCCAGAAATCAATAACGTCCAAATTGTCAACATGATACTTCTTTGTAGAGTAAAATTCAAGAATAATATTCATGTACCAAAAATAATTTGGACATAAAAGAAATATATTTTTTGGGTGAATAGTACCCCGTGAATAGTACTTTGGGAATAGTACCCCGACACGAAAAGTGTCCCGATTACCCGAGTGAATGATACTAGAGTGAATAGTAATTGGGTGAATAGTAACTCATGAATGTAACTCGTGAATAGTACTCCGGCACGAAAAGTACCCCAAATACCCGAGTGAATAATACTAGAGTGAATAGTAACTGGGTGAATAGAGACCCATAAATAGTAACTCATAAAAGATAAATACCAAAGAAAATGATATTCCATGACGAGTACAAAGAAATGATATCTCATACTAGTATAATAGAATATACGAAACTGCAAATGGATTTTCATCCGCCATGCGGTAATCCACGTAGACAGATCATTTCCATACTTTAATAAAGAATGAATGAAGGGTCATTCACCATGCATGCAGTAGTCCGCGTAGACAGGTTATTCCAACAGAATAATAAAGAATGGAATAACAGAAGAATTCACCATGCATGCGGTAGTCCACGTCGACAGGTTATTCTAACAGAATAATAAAGAATAGAATAATAAAAGAATTCACCAGGCATGCGGTAGTCTGCACAGACAGGTTATTCCAATAGAATAATAAATAATGGAATAACAGAAGAATTCACTAGGCATGCGGTAGTCCGCACAGAGAGGTTATTCAAACAGAATAATAAAGAATTGAATAACAACCCTTATGAGTATTGAAAGAAAATAACTCTCTTCATGAATACGAAAAAATAATACCCCTTACCTTAGAAGAAAATTGGATATTGGAATAGTGATGTAGCAGACTTCTCTTCTTCTTCTCTCTATAATTTCTCACTATAATAATTGCTCTTGTGAGACTTAGTGAATTGGTGAGAATGAAAGAAGAATGAGCTTTTATTTATAGGAAAATATAGTTTCGATAATTGCACATTTTGGGGATCGAAATATTACAGTATAATACCTCCCTCTTTTTCTTCATTTTTAATTTAGTCCTGCACGTATTATCAAACTTGCACCACCTCCCCTAATAGTAAATCATGTGAATTAATAGTTCATTCATGTGACTCAATAATATAATCGTGTGAAAAAAACTAATTACAGTATAGTACCTTCAACTGTACCTCCATTTTTAATTTAGTCATGCATATATTATCAATCTTGCACCAACTCCCCTAATAGTAAATCATGTGAATCAATAGTACACTCATGTGAACACATAGTTATAACCATGTGAATTAATAGCAATTAATTGCTCATTTATTCGGTTAATTACCCAAGTGGTCAATATAACCTCCAGACATCAATTATTATCGAAATAAATATTGATTTTCACCAACACTAATAATTCCAACACAATGGAACTATCAATTTCATCTTTAATCAACACGAACTTATTCATCATTAATATTATAATTCACAATATTTAACAACCAGATTGTTCCCAGGAAAGAGGGGGCTTTCCGATAAGGATTTCTCCTTATTGGTGCATAATTAGGTAACCAAACCTCTCCTTGACAAAACTTCTAGACATTGTCAATATTGCAAATAATAATATGAATAACTTTGTTGTCTCAATTATTGATTTAATAATATAAAATATTATGCAGATGATACTGTGACAATAATTGAATCAATAATATGAGAGATATGATGCATCAATTACTGTAGCAATAATTGAGTGACTTCTCACGTAAGCATCAATAATAAATACCGTGTGCTACTATGCAACCACGCGTATTACTGTACTTTTACTACCGGGTAGTTCAACAGTTTAACGGTAAAACTTTCGCCGTTATTTTTATAAAAAGATAATTCAGTCGTTTTCTAACTACGAAAATAGTTCCGTTGTGCGGTCCACCAATGATTGTGTCGTCGTACGGATTTTCCCCGACAAAACGAATATTTTATAACAACTTGCATACTTTGCAAAACTTTTCACATATCTTCCTTAACTTTTACCTTTTATCAATTTAACCATTTATGAAATAAAATAATAATTATAAGAAAATTGAATACTTTTATTTCATAAAATTCGGGGTCTTACAAGAAGGCTTACAGTGGACTGCCAAGGAAGACTTCTATAGCTTTAAATGGATGAACACTTGGCTCCCACAAGTAAAAATATAGCAATATATGAGCTTGCAAGTGTTTAAAATGAGAAAGCACTCAGTTTATAGTGTGTATAGAGCAAATTGGACAATGCTTCCTCGCCATTTTCTATTACAAAATGGCTACCCCAAGCCCTCTATTTATAGAGGGGGAGTCAGAGGACACTGCTGGTGTGCAGATGCACACTGTGGTAGCAGGGGTGCCCAGTGCTCATGGTCCCGCCGTCTCAAGAAATGCGTGCGTGCACATCGTGCGCGTGATGTCTGCTCAAACTTTTAGAACTTCAATTCGGGCCTCCAATTGAGGTGTTTAAGACCTTTTACGTAGTGCTATTTTCGAGAGCTACACAAATGATATGGGATTAGAGGTTGTAAGAAGTCAGGAAGATTGCAGTTATTTGGTTCTTGTAGGACACTGCTATGTGGAATGTATGTTTAAAATGTGTAGAGATGGCTCGCATGTAGAATTGAGGTGGCAAAATGATGATTTTGTCCCTCATTATGGTTATCTCCGGTTTGGACTGATAAAGCAGTCGTTGCTCAGGGTTATCTTTGAGATTGGGCTACTGCAAGTATTGGATATCCTTGGGGTTGTCTCTAAGGTGTGCCTGACCTCCCGGGCTTGTCTCCGAGTTTGGGACTGAGTGCCTTGGGGTTATCTCTGAGGTTGAAACTGATTGCTGGGGGTTGAAACAAGCTTTTCTAGGGTTATCTCCGGAACAGTAACTGCACTCCTTAGTGTTATTTTTGAGGTTGAAACTGAAACTCCCTATGTTGTTTCTAGGATTGAATATCTCAGGGTTATCTCCGAGATAGAAAAGGCTTCTCCGGTGGGATTTTCAGAACTGGAACTGTCTTGTCCTCCAGGGTTATCTCTGAAAGACGATTCTGCCCTCCTAAAATGTTAGTAGTAGGAATGCAAAATTTTGAGTGTCTATAGATGCCCTTCTTTATCATATTTATGCAATGCAATGGCATACATAGGATAAAGAATACTAGACACTTGAAATTTTATAGGATAATCATGATGCAATGTACAGCAGCATGATACAAATGTATGTGGTTTGTTGGACTGTTCTCTAATAGGATGGGTTGACTGCTGGCTCCCATGACTTCTGCTGGGGTGCAGTCATTGCTAAAGTCCCTGACTGTCTTGGATGTGAGATCCAAAGTTCTCAAGAACATCTAGGATGTTGATGTTAGGGTTATCACAAAAGTCCTTAGTCTATGGTACAGACTTTCCACTGAAGATATATCTCTCATGTATAAGAGACTCTATGGGGATGTGTTTTGTCTGTTATGGATGTGTATAACATATTCCATCATCGGTCCTCCCCGATGAGGATGTTCTTCCCTAGTTTGTATCGCTAGGTCTTTTCGCCATTCTGTCGGAGTTACTGCCAACAGTCTGTGTTGCTAAGGCCATCTGACATTCGTTGTCATGTTCATCAACAGATGAGATCCCTCCTGGATAGTGTCAAGGTTGATTGACCTTCATTGACGTGTACATCAACGGATGAGATCATCGGATGGTTTCCGACGCTTTGCTGGATTTACTTTCCAGCGACTAAATGCCATCAAGGTTGCTTGGCCTCTATTGACGTGTTCATAAATGGCTGATTTGGATAGTGTTTGCAATGGGGAAGAAAGGTTTTGGGGTTCCGACCCCGTACATATAGCATTCAGACCTTTCGTGAGGCCTTGTCGAGTGTGGTTTGCAATTGTTATGATCATCAGTATAGTGAACCCTATATCTGGGCGAATACCAATGAGTGACATGTAGACCCATATTTTGGTCTATGAAAACCAGGATTTCAGGTTATTCTGCCCAATCGCATAACATTTTTATTACTGATTTAGCCTTTTTATCTTGTGAGTTCTCCTTTGCAACTCGAACTGGACTGAGCTAGATGAGTGGGCCCCACCTAGGGGAGCCATAGGTACACCTATGATAGCCGCAGGTACACCTGTGGCCAGCCGTGGGTGGCCTTTAAGGCACCTATGGTTTTCACAAGTCATTTCTAAGTTACGTCGCACAGGAAATTCGAGAGCTCTTCTTCAGATCTGCTGAGTTCGGGCATCTTTCTGCAAATTCTGTCACTGTACAAGTGTTCAACACTGCTGATAAGTGAGTTTTATACATACCTATTGGATATCAATTCACGAGAACTATGCTCATCTCAAGTACATTTTAGTGTGTTTTTAGTTGCATTTCATGATATTTTGCATTGCATGTACTGAGAACTCCTTTGGTGGAAAAGTGCAGGAAATGGCATGAGCTCGGCATTGGTAGATGGAATGTGATCAATGAAGGCAGAACATGAGGATCGAGTGGACAAAAGAAGCTATGCAGTGGTAAACAAAAGAGCAAAAGTTTCATGTTAAATCATCAGTAGCAGCATGACAAGGAAGAAGTAGCAGCAGAACCTGAGGACTCAAAGTTTAGAAGCCGCGCGGCCGCGCGGCTACACAGGCTAAAGGACGCGCTCCCACGCCATTAACCGGAAGGAACTGACATTGCACACTCGCGAGCCCGCACAGTGTTTACAAAGGGGCCGTGCGCATCGTTGACTGAAGCTGCTGACTTTTCACTAAATAGTGCGATTGAAGCGCAACTTAGATGGGGGTTGAATAAGGGCTTATATATTAGACGTATTTTCATGATGTAAAGGGATTCCACCCCTTGGGGGCTCAAGATACTGCTATTTTCTTTCTTCAATTTGGAATAATTAGATTATAGTAGATTAGAGTAGTGATTTCTAGAGTTGATTAGATTGAAGACTTGAAGCGATTGGAAAGCATTGAAGATTTAACCTTGGAGAAAGAGAACAGATTTGCACTACCATTCTCTATTCTTACTCTCCCTTTGATTCCTAATTGTATCTTATGATGTTTATTCAATATGTGGATGATAGCTTTAATTCAGTTATGATTTAAGCACTATTCTGAGATTGTAATGGAGTCTATGGATTAATTATTTTTGATATGTTTCATTGATAGCCTTATTGATTTCTATGGGTTTGTCTATTAAGATTCATGCTTAATTGCATAGTTGATTGGCCATCAATTATTGTGATAATCCATATGGACTTGAGAGATGAAGTATGGGCTTGGATCTGATCTTAATAGCTTATGATTGTGTATTCTACATTGTGTTGGGATGTATGATTTGTTCTTAGGATATACATATACCGACGCACCATTCGTAGTCAATTGAGAACTTGGGATTAAACCCTAATTCTTCATAAATCACATAGACATATAGTGGTTTAGGTAATGTGGGGGTTCATGTGTAATCTATCAACTGTGGATTATATGTGATATGGGTATGGTAAATTGAGAGATGGCTATACTTTACTTTTGTGTTCTCGACTAACAAACCGGTACAATTAGTTTGGCTTAACATGAAATGTATGGATTTGAATGAGTTAATAGATGAAATTATGATCTTAGGTTTTCATTATCTAGTCTCGCTCAAGGAATAGTTAGGTTTATTTTATTTCATAGTTTACATAAGAAAAATATAGTATCATTCGTTTAAATAAGACTGAAATGGTTATGGGCTAATGCTAGGTGAAATTTATTAGTTAATTCTCCGTGGGAACGATACTTTACTTACTCTTTATTACTTGTTGACCGTGTATACTTGCACGCATATATTGATCGGTAAAACGACCAACAAGTTTTTGGCGCCGTTGCCGGGGAATTATTTTAATTATTTTTTCCAACATTAATTTCAATCAAATTAGTCTTAATTTAAACATTTTTTTTATTTAATTATCTTCTTATATTTCTCTCTTTTCAGGTACCATGGGTGACTTTTCTTATCAATGGCCTTATGCAAATATGATTCAACCAAGGGATAAAAGCACTGAGGGACTCAATGTATTTTCTACATTGTCAGCACAAATTGCAACACTTTCGGAGAGGTTGGATATTCTTGCCTAACGCACTCGAGAGATAGTAGCTATATGTGAATGCTGTGCTGGCGAGCATCCGAGTTATCAGTACAACATCAAGGTTGGACAAGTGCAGTTTGGGGGTGATTACTTCAACAATGATGTTTATCCTGATTATCAATAAGGTTGGGGGTATCATCCAGATTCTGAATGGAGTTATAACTATCGAGACCAATACCGTGCCCCAAGTCCAACACATCCTTTGAATTTCTTATATCCACCTCCAATGCAATAAGAAGAAAATTCAAGGTTGAAGGAATTCATGTCAAAAAGCATAGCAGGCCATGAAGAGATGATGATGAGTCAGGAATTATCAAGCCAAAATCTCAATAGACAGATGGAACAACTCATTAACAACTCAATGAATGGTCCTCAATACATGGATTTTGAAATTGAACAAGATAATTCAAGATTGGAGGATTTGTGGTTCAAGTTTATAGCATCAACTGAGGAGAAGATGATTGCGCAAGAGAGGTCAATTCAAAATCTTCAGAATCATTTGGATCAAATGTTCGAAGCCTTGAACAATCGCCCTCCAAACAATTAGTTCTATGACATGGACGATGAAACTGATGGAGAACTAGAAGTGTACATGCCACTGAATGAACTGAAAGGAGTGGACATTGAGGAGACAACTGGGGGTATGGAAAATGAAGATCATGAGATGACTTGTATAATACCCCAAGTGCCTTCTTAGTTAGAGTTGAAAAATTCAGTGAATTTTTCACACCCATGTCCCCTTGGTAGTCACATCCAAAGCAAGAATTTCTGCGATTATGAGGCCTCTTACAAACCATGGTGGGCTGAGGAAGAGATAATAGAAGAAGAAAATCTTGTTGTATCTATCATGCCTCAATGCAAAAATCTATTCACAGATACAATGGAAGGAGCAGCTGGTTATGTAATAGAATTGGGGACATCATGTATAGGAAATATACTAGGTGGCTTCAATCCGAAGACTCTCATGATGGGGAACCTACCAAAGCACATAACGGTTCTAATGGATGGAGGGTTCCTAGATTATCGTAGATGAATTGGATAGTGGTGTCAAGAAAGGGGTCAAGCTAATTGACTATAACTTAGCGCTTGATGGGAGGCAACCCATTGTTTCTATCTCTACCTTTTAATTATTCTGTTTAGATTGTTTTTGTTTGTTCATTTTCATTTTTACTTATGATAGTTGGATTTGTTCTGCATAAGTGCGTTGGTAGCTGAATTTGCATTGGACTGTGTTTGAGCATAGTATAGAGAGTATGATGATTAGATGGTCATTTTTGCGTATTCAGTAGTTCATACTTTGACATGGTTAATTGGTGTTATGCAGGAGAATTGAAAAGAAGTCATCACTGTGTTATGTATTGGAAGATGCAGATTGGAATTGCAGGAAGAATGGTCGCGCGGCCGCGCGATGTATACCTTGAAAAACCGCGCGCCCGCGCTCTATGTCTGTGTAGAAAAAAAAAAAAACTGCTCGCGCGCCATGTCTCCATTGAAAAGCCGCGCGGCCGTGCCATTTGAACATTGAAAAAAAAAACTGCTCACGCGCCATGTCTCCTTTGAAAAACTGCTCGCACTTGTGAATTCAAAAGTGAACTTTGTCACGAACACATCATGTGAGCATTCTGACTTTATGAGTAAGGTAATGTGGTTTATATTGACATGAAATGCAAGAATAAAGTAATTCAACATACTAGCATACATGATTGATAGTTAAGACTATTTCAAAGATAAGAAATTTAGGACTTTTCAAAGTATGATGATTACATGACATTTTACGTTTTAATGACATATAAATTGTAAGTTAAACTTGAAGTAATGAATTAAAGTATGGTCATGAGCTATATATGAAACTCTAGCATGTATGTATGTTAAAATAGGTGTGTAATTAGTTTGTTAGAGTTAGACTGAAGTCAGGAGAGCAGAAGCTCAACCTTGAAGTGCAGCGAAGGACGGTATGCAATGCTGCCAGTCCCTAAGTTTCAGACCCAAAGCATTCTTGCCATCCCGCATGATCACAAATAGATTCTATTTTTGGTTCTGAAATTTAAGGCATGCTTATATGATTTCTTTATCTTGTAATATGTGACCAATGTGCCATATAATGTGTTGAGAAGCATGTTATGTGATGACTTGATTCTTTTATGTGTAGACTCGTACTAGTTTACACATACTAATTGAAAAGACCGACTTGTTAATATTAGGTCATTTCAACGCAAGTAATTAAAGCTAAAATTAATTGTAGCTGAGCAAACATGCAAGTTCCCTAAACTTACTCCAATTACTGTTGAGCAAGTTTTCTTTGAACTTCACTCTTTGATTATGCAAGTTCCTTGAACCCTACTTTTATTGTGTTGCAATGTTTCCTAGCTTACACAACTTTGTTTGTTGTGAAGGTTTCTTATCCTTCTCATATTATATTGAGAAGGTTATTGTTAAATTAAACGTGATTCATTTAAGGTTGAATCTTATTTCCAAGCATGCTATTAAGTGGTTTACTTACTTTATAATTATTCCACATTGATCTTATTGATATTCGCACTTGGTGCACTTGAGTTCGTACAATCTTGGACTTTTACATCATTTAAAGTTCAATAATTCATGAGCTATGTTAGATAGAGTCTGAAACTTTGTTCAGTCAGACAAACATATGACGTTGTATAAAAAATATCCAAACCAATTGATGGTAAGGATTCTTAGACTGAAAGAACATACCTTCTATGATAGGGGAGTACCCTAGGTATCTAATATAAAATACAAAGAGTAGATTTAAATGTTATGCATATACATAGAGTACATGAGGCTAATCCCCTCAAGTACTTATTCTGTAGCCAGTAACCAAAGGGTCAATTAGCTATTGATTCCATTGGAGTGTTATAGTTCAAAGTCTACTTGATTAGTAGTTATTCTAAGAGCAATCATTATCTTTGCTTCTAATATTCATATTGTTGAATCCTTTAAATATTCATATTGTTGAATCCATTGCCAGATATTTTTCCATTCATCATGATATATCCTTATTGTTGTATTTAAACTTTTTGAGCAAAATTGTTGCTCATCCTTGCTATATTATGAATATATTTCAACTAAGCCTGAGACCTAAGGGAAGGACAAGGGTAAAGGAAAGATGTAGAATAATGGCAAGGAGCAGACTTTACCTTACGCTTAGTTTAAATTACTGTTATGTATTATGAACCCTAATGATTATTTTAGGGTATGTTTGTAATATGATATTAAGGTTATCATATCTTGGGACTAGTAATACTTTTTGAATGAACGACATTCGTTTATTATATTCCGCATTTTAGATATCGTATGTTGTTTAGAGGTGGATGTTTATATTTTATCGTGATGATCGAACCAGGGTCAGAGGACCCAAATTCGGGGGCGTCACAGGTTGGTATCAGAGCTGTAGGTTATAAACATTAGGAATGCAAAACCTAGGTTATAACCTTAGTAGAAAACTCAAGTAGAGTATGTAGTGATGGGTTGGGGAAATCCATCGGGTTTTTTTTTGTGATACTGAAGTTGTTTATTTAAATTAAGAATGATTGATAGACGTCTTAAACTTCTTAATGCTAACATGAATGGCGTATCACATAAAGCCTAATAATTTTCTTCCTTTCCTCAGATCATGCCGCCTAGGAGAATTCAACGGAATCAGAGGGAGGAAGGATCCGTTAACAATGGTGGAGGGGCAAATGTTGATCCAATGCAGAACTTCGTTAACCTGTTAACTGCGACAATGCAAAACAGACCCCCATCAGCAGTAGGGCAGCCAGGATAACACCTGGCTATCTTTAAGGACTTTAAATTGGTAGGACCACCAGAGTTCCGAGGAACCCTGGACCCAATTGAAGCCCAGACATGGATAAAAGAGATGGAGAAGGTGTTCGAGGTCGCACGTGTGGCCGAACCACAGAAGACGAGTTTTTGCACTTTCATGATGAAGGGCGAAGCTAACTTATGAAGCCCCCAAAACAGGCATACATCACCCATCTTGGGTCGCCAGATAAATGGTACATAAATCAAATACAACTTAATTATACCACTTTCGTGTAAAATACGACAAAACATAAACTGAGAGTTTAATCAAGAATATTGCCTTCTAGACAATATCCACTCTCAATGGAGTCCTCATAGACAGTATACAAACTCATATTAAGTCCTCATTACATTTATTATCACACTATTTAACAGAGTAGTGAGGACTACTAATGTTATCATCTAAACTGTCACTCCGTTTCCCGACTAGTCCTAACTATATTCTCATTTCATGAAGAGAACAATGAAAGAAAGGGTGAACTCAACTAACCCAGTAAGAAATATTATGACTAAGATAATATAGAATAAATTATCATTAGTCTTCAACAATGTTAAACTAATAAAATACAATAGACATCAAGTTTAACTGCAGCGGAATAAGCAATCCATTAGAAGAGTCAAGTAGAGCATGATATCTACTAACTTCTATGATTTAAAATGTTTTCATCAATTTTTATCGCTGAGACTCAGCTTAATAAATAAACCACATCATTGAATTATCCCTGCATTACGGGCCAAGGATATTCAATAAATCATCAATGGTCATGACTATACCGAATAATCCTTGGTCATAATCCTACCAAAAACTGTCCATCAATGCACTACAGGCCACTGAGGAATTTTACCACATCATTCGTCACATTACGGTCATGATTATACCGAATAATCCCTGGTCATAATCACACCAAGTCCATCTATGCACGTAAGCCAAAGATGACTTTCAACACAATATAAGCATGAGAATGATGACAACGATATAAACATTAATCAAACAAAAACAAGTATAAATATTAAAGACTTTAAATTTATCCAAATATTATCAATCACATAATAAATTCATAATCTAATATTATTAATATTATAACAATATTTTAATCACTTCTTAAACTTATAAACAATTTATTTCAATTGTTTACACTTTACCAAATAATGCATTTAATCATTCAAAAATGTCATACTCATAATATTTCATCACGAATGATCAAATCCCTTATCAAGAATCTGCATATACCCTATATAGGATTCCCAAGCCTTAAAATCCTATTTTCCAATTTTGTCACTTCACATAACATATTTAACTCATTTACTCATAACTAGATTATTTTCATGAAAAATACCAAATTAGTCCCAAAAATATTTCTTTTCTGGAATTTAGCAGAATATAGTCCCATATTGAACATATAATTTCTCGGAATTTTTAAAATTCATTTACTATTTTTCAAAAATTAATTTCTAATTAATTCCTTAAGAAATTAGCTACCTCATGTTTTACTCCAGAAATTTCCAAATCTTGGCAGGATCTTACATATGTTAACGTGAGCTTCCAGTTTAAATTTCATGGTCATCGGAGTTATAGAACTCCGGTTATAGCGTTTTTCGTCCGAAAAACCTAAATATTGAAATAGTCATAACCTGCTCATTTTAAGTCGGAATGAGCTCATTTTTGGACAAGAGGTACTTTATACCATATATTTCCATGTCCCAAAAGGCCGGGATTTTTCTAACAAACTAAGTTTCCGAAAATGCCCTTTAAAATTTCTGGGCAGTAGCTATTTATTACTTTGCAGTTTTTGACTCCTTTGCTAAAATTAGTCTACACGAAAATCTACAACACCTTTTCCAGTGATTCAACTTGGATAAGTTAGAAAACTCATAGATCTAACTTTAGAACTTGACCACACTCAAAAATTCGAAATATAATAGGAGATATGGTCAATTGAATTTCATGTTCCATTTTTACCAAAATCTGATTTTCAACCCTTTGTGATTTCTAAGAAACTTTCATGTTTTCACATAATAACCAACATAACTCATCATAACACTTACTAATACTACATATACCCATGATTTTCATCAGTCCAATGCTTTTATTATGACTTTCATCATAATCCACGTAAACAGGTCATTTCCACAATTTAATAAGGAATGAATACAAAGGATCATTCACCATGCATGTGGTAATCCACATAGACAGGTTATTCCAATAGAATAATAAAGAATGGAATAACAGGAGAATTCACCATGCATGCTATAGATCGCACAGACAGGTTATTCCCAACAGAATAATAAATAATGGAACCAGGTCATGCGTAAACGCACCGACAGGATATTCCAACATAATAATAAATAATGGAATCAGGTCCGGCGTAAACACACAGATAGGAAATTTCGGCTTAATAATAAATAATGGAACCGAGTCCTACAGAATGCATGCAGACGTGATATTCTACGACGAATAATAAAGAACGGAATAATAGAAGAATTTCACCATATATGCGGTACTTCGAATAAACAAGTTATTCCAACATAATAATAAAGAATGAAATAACAGAAGAATTTAACCATGTATGCGGTACTTCGCATATACAGGTTATTCCAATAGAATAATAAGGGATGGAATAACAATAGCTCTCTTCATAAATACGAAAGAAATAATACCCCTTACGAGTACAACAAATAATATCCCTTACCTTAGAATAAAGCTGGATACTGGAATAGAGGGATAACAGACTTCTCTTCTTCTTTATCTCTATAATTTCTCTCTATAATAATTGCTCTATAGCTTTAGTGAATTGGTGAGAAATTAAGGAAGAATGAGCTTCTATTTATAGAAAAATATAGTTTCGATAATTGCACGTTTTGGGGCTCAAAATATTACAGTACAATACCTCCAACTTTTCTTTCATTTTTAATTTAGTCCTACAAGTATTATCAAATTTGCACCACCTCCCCTAATAATAAATAATGTGAATCAATAGTTCAATCATATGATTCAATAGTTATAATAATGTGAAAATACGAATTACAGTATAGTACCTCCATCTATACCTCCATCTTTAACTGAGTCATGCAAGTATTATCAATCTTGCACCAACTCCCCTAATAGTAAATAATTTGAATCAATAGTACACACATGTGAACAAATAGTTATATAAGCATGTGAATTAGTAGCAATTAATTGCTCATTTATCCGATTAATTACTCGATTTATCAATATAACTCCCACACATCAATTATCATCGGAATAAATGTCGATTTCCACTAACACGAATAATCCCAACACAATGGAACTGTCAAATTCATCTTTAATAAGCATGAACTTATTCATCATTAATACTATAACTCACAATATTTAACAACCAGGTTATTCCCAGGAAAGAAGAGGATTTTCAATAAGGATTTCTCCCTATTGGCGTGGAATTAGGTGACCAAACCTCTCTTTCACAGAACTTCTAGACATTGTAAATATTGCAATTTAATAATATAAATAACTTTATCATCTCAATTATTGATTTAAGAATATATCATATTATACAGATGATACTGTGACAATAATGGAATCAATAATATGAGAGATATGATGCAGCAATTACTGTAGCAATAATTGAGTATAATCGAGTGACTTTCACGTAAGCATCAATAATCAACAATTGCAGTGTGCTACTATGCAACCACGCCAGACATCGCATTTTTTACTACCGAAGTAGTAGTTCAACAATTTTAACGGTAACACTCTCGCCGTTATTTTTATAAAATGATAATTTCATTTTTTCTAACTACTAATAATAATACTTTCATTGTAGGGGGTCCACTAATGATTGTGCCATCGTACGAATATTCCCTGTTAAAATGAATATTCTCCGACCAATCGAATATTATATAATAACTTGCATACTTTGCAAAATTTATAAATACTACCCACAACTATAACATTATATCAAATCGACACCATAATATTAAAAAATATTTCAAGAAATTTAAATCTTTATTCATAAAATTTGGGGTCTGACAATCTCCCTTCTTTATGAAATTTCACCCTCGAAATTTACGTACGTACCTGGTATGAGGATACCTTGACTTCATTTCAGATTCTAACTCTTGAGGTATAACCTTTGAGTGTTGAATACGATCCTTCTTATCCAAGATTTTAACACGTATCTCCTCATACGTTAAATCTTTTACTATATCGTCTAGTTCTAATTCAATAATGTGGTTTGGGTTGTCCACATAATTACGCAACATCAATACGTGAAAAACGTTATGAACACGCGACATACTTGGTGGTAAAACAAGTCTATAGGCCACAGTTCTTACTCGATCATGTATTTCAAATGGGCCAATTAAATCGAGGGTTGAGATTTCCTCTCTTCGTCGATTCTTGCTTCTAGAATAACGCCCTCTTGAACCTTCTTCTTCACATTCATCAGATTCGGGTGTGTAGCTTGAGCGGCTTTAACTTTATCGATTAAAGTTGATTCTACTCGTATATTCGTTATCTTCACGTGGGTCCCTAGAGTCTTTAACTCTATCTTCATCATTTGTAAGTTATACGAAATGGGTTTTTGTGTTAACAACATCGCACTCGTAAACGCATACGATCTTCTACTAAACGCGTTAGCTACTACGTTCGGTCTTCCACCGTGATATTGAATGGTATGATCGTAATCTTCAACAGCTCGAGCCAACATCTTTGGCACATTATACGGTCGTTTTAGGTGAAGAAATATTTGAGGGTTATAGAAATGGGTTTTGTACTGAGGTCAATACAAAATACGATTTCACGCTCTAGGGGTAGGCTAAGAAGTCTTCAAGAATACGTCAGGAAATTTATTAATGATAGAAATATCATTCATAACTGTGACTCTCATCCAAGACTTGGATAACACATTTATTGAAGGTTTCTCTTAACGGAGTTTCAACCAATAAGTCAAAGTCTAACTTCTCTGGGGTCAAATTTAAACGTTGAGAGCAAGCAAGAGAGATAAAAAAAGGTAGAACCGGTATCTAATAAGGTATAGACTTCACAAGAATTTATAATTAACTAAATTGTGCTAACTTCGTTCGGGTTACTCGCTTTTTGAGAAGTCACGAAAAATGCTCTTCCTGAAACCACCGACTTTGTTTTGTCCATATCCGCCTTTGGTGCCACCGTCCCAGCTGGACTTGACTTCACTACACGACAAAATCGAACTAGGTGACCTTCTTTTCCACAACTAAAACATACCTTGCTTTCTTTTCGGATTGTACCTTCCCAGTTATTTCCTCTCTATCATGATTTTCCCATTTCTCATCTCCTGTATTTCAGATATCATTCTAAAATATAGTTTCAAAATAAGGGTTAATTAACATATCATATATTATCCCTATATTCTGACCGACCAATTAAATACCAAATAAACTTAGGTAGGTCATACTAGCGAAGGAATTCTCCGTCTCTCCCCACCTAGTTCTTGTCTCACATCTCATCCAAGGATCATATCCCTAAGCTTTGATACCAACTGTGATGCCCCCAAAATAGGCATACATCACCCATCTTGGGTCGCCAGATAAATGGTACATAAATCAAATACAACTTAATTATACAACTGTCGTGGAAAATATGACAAAACATAAGCTGAGAGTTTAATCAAGAATATTGCCTTCTAGACAATATCCACTCTCAATGGAGTCCTCATAGACAGTATACAAACTCAAATTCAGTCCTCATTACATTTATTATCACACTATTTAATAAAATAGTGAGGACTACTAATGTTATCATCTGGACTGTCACTTTGTTTTCCGACTCGTCCCAGCTATATTCTCATTTCCTGAAGAGAACAGTGAAAGAAAGGGTGAGCTCAACTGGCCCAGTAAGAAATATTATGACTAAGATAATACAGAATAAATTATCATTAGTCTTCAACAATGTTAAACTGATAAAATACAATAGACCTCAAGTTTAACTGCAGCGGAATAAGCAATCCATTAGAAGAGTCAAGTAGAGCATGATATCTACTAACTTCTATGATTTAAAATGTTTCATCAATTTTTATCGCTGAGACTCAGCTTAATAAATAAACCACATCATCGAATCATCCCTGCACTACGGGCCAATGATATTCATTAAATAATCAATGGTCATGACTATACCGAATAATCTCTGGTCATAATCATACCAAAAACTATCCATCAATGCACTATAGGCCACTGAGGATTTTTACGACATCATTCGTCACATTACGGTCATGATTATACCAAATAATTCCTGGTCATAATCATACCAAGTCCATCTATGCACGTAAGCCAAAGATGACTTTCAACACAATATAAGCATGAGAATGATGACAATAATATAAACATTAATCAAATGAAAAAAAAAGTATAAATATTAAAGACTTTAAATTTATCCAAATATTATCAATCACATAATAAATTCATAACCTAATATTATTAATATCATTACAATATTTTAATCACTTCTTAAACTTATAAACAATTTATTTCAATTGTTTATACTTTACCAAATAATGCATTTCATCATTCAAAAATGTCATAGTCATAAGATTTCATCACCAATGATCAAATCCCTTATCAAGAATCTGCATATACCCTATATAGGATTCCCATGCCATAAAATCCTATTTTCCAATTTTGTTACTTCACATAACATATTTAACTCATTTACTCATAACTAGATTATTTTCATGAAAAATACCAAATTAGTCCCAAAAATATTTCTTTTCTGGGATTTAGCAGAATATAGTCCCATATTAAACATATATTTTTCTCAAAATTTTTAAAATTCATTTACTATTTTTTAAAAATTAATTCCTTAAGAAATTAGCTACCTCAAGTTTTACTCCAGAAATTTCCAAATCTTGGCAGGATCTTACACATGTTAACATGAGCTTCCAGTTTAAATTTCATGGTCATCGGAGTTATAGAACTCCGGTTATAGCATTTTTCATCGAACAAACCTAAATATTGAAATAGTCACAACTTGCTCATTTTAAGTCGGAATGAGCTCATTTTTGGACAGGAGGTAATTTATACCATATATTTCCATGTTCCAAAAGGCCAGAATTTTTCTCACAAACGTGGCCGAAAATGCCCTTTTAAATTTCTGGGCAGTAGCTATTTATTACTTTCCAGTTTTTGACTCCTTTGCTAAAATTAGTCTACACGGAAATCTACAACACCTTTTCTAGTGATTCAACTTGGATAAGTTAGAAAACTCATAGATCTAACTTTAGAACTTGACCACACTCAAAAATTCGAAATATAATAGGAGATATGGTCAATTGAATTTCATGTTCCATTTTCACCAAAATCTGATTTTTAACCCTTTGTGATTTCTAAGAAACTTTTTTTTTTCACATAATAACCAGCATAACTCATCATAACACTTACTAGTACTACATATACCTATGATTTTTATTAGTCCAATGCTTTTATTATGACTTTCATCATAATCCACGTAAACTGGTCATTTCCACAATTTAATAAGGAATGAATACAAAGGATCATTCACCATGCATGTGGTAATCCACATAGACAGGTTATTCCAACAGTAAAAAATAAAAAAATGGAATAATAGAAGAATTCACCATGCATGCGATAGATCGTATAGGCAGGTTATTTCCAACAGAATAATAAATAATGGAACCGTGTACATGCGTAAACGCACCGATGCGGATATTAAATGTAATAATAAATAATAAATATAGAAAAATATAGTTTGGATAATTGCACGTTTTGGGGCTCGAAATATTACAGTACAATACCTCCAACTTTTCTTTCATTTTTAATTTAGTCCTGCAAGTATTATCAAACTTGCACCACCTCCCCTAATAATAAATAATGTGAATCAATAGTTCAATCATGTGATTCAATAGTTATAATAATGTGAAAATATGAATTACAGTATAATACCTCCATCTATACCTCCATCTTTAACTTAGTCATGCAAGTATTATCAATCTTGCACCAACTCCCCTAATAGTAAATAATGTGAATCAATAGTACACAAATGTGAACAAATAGTTATATAAGCATGTGAATTAGTAGCAATTAATTGTTCATTTATCCGATTAATTACCCGATTTATCAATATAACCCCCAGACATCAATTATCATCGGAATAAATATCGATTTCCACTAACACTAATAATACCAACACAATGGAACTATCAAATTCATCTTTAATCAACACGAACTTATACATCATTAATATTATAACTCACAATATTTAAAAACCAGGTCATTCCCAGGAAAGAGGGGGCTTTCCAATAAGGATTTCTCCCTTTTGGCGCGCAATTAGGTGACCAAACCTCTCCTTGACAGAACTTCTAGACATTTTAAATATTATAATTTAATAATACAAATAACTTTGTCGTCTCAATTATTGATTTAATAATATATCATATTATACAGATGATACTGTGACAATAATTGAATCAATAATATGAGAGATATGATGCAACAATTACTGTAGCAATAATTGTGTATAACTGAGTGACTTCTTACGTAAGCATCAATAATCAATACCGTGTGCTACTATGCAACCATGTGTATTACTGTACGTTACTACCGAGTAGTTCAACAGTTTTAACGGTAACACTCTCGCCGTTATTTTTATAAAATGATAATTCTGTCATTTTCTAACTACGACAATACTTCCGTTGTGGGGCCCTCCAATAATTGTGCCGTCGTACGAAATATTCCTTGTTAAAACAAATATTCCCCGACCAATCGAATATTATATAACAACTTGCATACTTTGCAAAATTTATAAATACTACCCACAACTATAACATTATATCAAATCCACACCATAATATTAAAAAATATTTCGAGAAATTGAGATCTTTATTCATAAAATTTGGGGTCTCACATAACTATTAGTGGAAAGCCAATAAGGGGGGATCAGACGAGGGAGTTATTCCTTGGGACAGATTTAAGGAGCTATTCCTCGAGAATTACTTCTCGAAGAATACGCAACAGGATATGGAGGTTATGTTTTTGGAACTGAAGCAAGGTAGTATGTCTGTCGTAGAGTATGCGACAAGATTTAATGAGTTAGCCCGATTCGCTTCACATCAGGTTGACACGGAGGCCAGGAAGGCAAGGAGATTCAATTTAGGACTGAAACTATGGGTGCAGAAAGCAGTGGCCGTACTAAAGATTAAAACTTACTTTGATTTTTTGGAAAGGGCTATCATTGCCGAAGGAGGCAATGAAGCCATCGCTCGATTCAAACAAGAAAAGAAGGCAGGTCAAGAAGGACAGAAAGGGGGAAGCAGCGGAGGCAGCAACCCCAATAAGCGTAAATGAACAGAGAGCCAATCCTCTGGAGGTAATAAGTCTAGGGGAGAGGCTAAGAAAAATATGAAGTGTAATAACTATGGAAGGAATCACTCGGGGGAGTGCATGAAGGGAAAGAGTGTTTGTTATCATTGGGGACAACCGGGGCACATGGCTCCTCAGTGTCTGAATAAGCAGAAGGGAGGATGTTTTTCGTGTGGGGCCACAGGCCATCAAATTAAGGACTGCCCAAAGAAAAAAGGGGGATGCAGCTAGCGGCAACCGCAACAACAACAACAATGGACTGAACATTGGATGGTCAACCAGTCAAGCCAACAGACCAACGACACGAACGTTCAACATGACCGTACAGGATGCGGTGGAGTCTAAGGACGCGGTGTCAAGTATAATTCTGATCAATGATATAGATGCATACATGTTATTTGATTCGGGTGCTACCTGCTCTTTTGTATCCGAAGAATTTGCTAAATAGTTAGATTTACCTCGTGAGAGATTAGAACACCCTATGAATGTAGAAGTAGCGAACAAGGAAATTATTCCCGTAGAATACATTCATAGGAATTGTTATACCGAATTGCAAGGATTTAAGCTCAAGGTGGATTTGATATCGATTCATTTGGGGGAGTTCGATGTAATCCTTGGAATGGATTGGTTATCGGTTCACGGAGCAGTTATAGACTGTAAGAAGAAGTGTGTACACCTTAAGACTCTGAATAAGTTGAAGGTTGTATTTTATGGTAGTAAATCGCCGAGACAATCTCATTGTCTAACGATGGTACAACCACAAAGATTGCTTAGGAAGGGTTGTATAGGTTATTTGGCTTACGTGCTTGATACTCGATGAGTCAAGGGTGAACTGAGTCAAATACCTATTGTAAGGAATTTCATTGATGTCTTCCCAGATGAGATTCCGGGATTGCCACCGGATAGAGAGATTGAGTTTGTCATTGATTTGGCACCAGGGACAGCACTGGTATACAAAGCGTCGTATCGTATGGTACCAGTAGAGATGAAAGAACTAATAGCTCAATTACAAGAGTTGTTAGATAAGGGATACATTTGACCGAGCGTATCACCGTGGGGAGCACCAGTCTTATTTGTAAAGAAGAAAGATGGGTCGCTAAGACTTTATATCGACTATCGAGAGTTGAACAAGGTCACCATTAAGAACAAGTACCCGTTGCCCAAGATAGACAATTTGTTTGATCAGTTGAAGGGGGCAAAGTACTTTTTGAAGATTGACTTGAGGACCGGTTATCAGAAACTAAAAGTGAGGCCGGAGGATATTCTAAAGACGACATTCAGAACTCGGTATAGACACTTTGAGTTTATGGTAATGTCATTTGGTTTGACGAACATGCCAGCAACATTTATGGATTTAATGAATAGAGTGTTCAAACAGTATTTGGATAAGTTTGTTGTCGTATTCATCGATGACATTCTAGTATATTCAGAAATGGAGGATGAACACGCCGAGCATTTTCGGATAGTGTTAGAAACATTAAGGAGGGAGAAGCTATATGCAAAATTCTCCAAGTGTGAGTTTTGGTTGCAAAGAGTGCAATTTTTGGGGCACGTTATTGACAAGAATGGTGTTTTGGTGGATCCAACGAAGGTAGAAGCGGTTATCAATTGGGAGCAGCCGAAGACGCCGATAGAAATTTAAGAGTTTCTTAGGATTGGCGGGATACTATCGAAGATTTATAAATGATTTTTTGAAATTAGCATCACTGTTGACCAATCTTACCAGAGAAACAGTTAAGTTCGTTTGGACGGAGAAGTGTAAAGAGAGTTTCCTAGAATTGTAGAAGAGGCTTAGTCAAGCACCTGTGTTGTCCTTACCGGACAATTTGGGAGGGTTTATAGTGTATAATGATGCATCACACAAGGGTCTTGGTTGTGTACTGATGCAACACGGCAGGGTCATTGCGTACTCTTCACGTCAGCTAAAAGATTATGAGAAGGGATATCCAACTCATGATCTGGAGTTAGCAGCGGTAGTTTTTGCCTTGAAGATTTGGAGTTATTATTTGTATGGCGATAAGTGTGAGGTATATACGGATCACAAGAATTTGAAGTATATCTTCACACAGAGAGAGTTAAATATGAGGCAGCACCGATGGCTAGAATTGATCAAAGACTATGATTATGAGATTCTATACCATCCAGGCAAAGCAAATGTAGTGGAAGATGCCTTGAGCAGAAAAGGCAGAGAGAAGTTATTGAAGTTAACCAATCAAGAAGAATTAGTGAAAGAATTTAAACGACTAAACTTGGAGATTAAGTATCCGATAGAGACCAACGAACAATTATTTACAGTGACAGCAAGTTCGACTTTATTGGACAAGGTTAAAGAAGCACAAGGGAAGGACGGAGATTGCATTAACATCAAGAAGCGATTGACTGAAGGTGATGAATTGAAATTTAAGATTGATAGCACTAGACTGCTAAGATTTGAAGGACGAATTTGGGTACCGTTAGTACCAGAACTAAGAAGAGATTTTGCAAGAAGCGTACAATACGAGATATTCAATACACCCAGGAAGCACGAAGATGTACTAAGATTTGCGTTACCACTTCTGGTGGCCAAACATGAAGAAAGAGGTTGCAGAATGCGTAAGTAGATGTCTAACTTGTTAGAGGGTCAAGGCAGAGCACCAACAACCAAGTGAGTTATTACAACCATTAGAGATTCCAGAATGGAAATGGGAGCACATCACAATGGACTTTGTGGTGGGACTTCTGGCAACGTAGAAAGGGCACGGCGCCATATAGGTGATTGTAGATCGTCTTACTAAGTCAGCTCACTTTTTGCCAATTAAGATTAATTATATTTTGGACTAGTTAGCCAAATTATATGTTAAGGAAATTATCTCGAGGCATGGGGTGCCGGTATCTATTTTATCAGATAGAGATCTGCGATTCACATAAAACTTCTAAGGAGTCTTCAAGAAAGAATGGGGACACAACTACAGATGAGTACCGCGTATCATCCACAAACCAATGGGCAAAGCAAGAGAACAATTCAAACACTTGAAGACATGCTTCGATCTTGTGTGATGGACTTCAAGGGTAGTGAGGAGGATCACCTTCCATTAGTAGAGTTTGCATATAACAACAGTTATCACGCCAGTATTGGAATGCCACCGTACGAAGCAGTGTATGGGAGGAAATGTTGAACGCCCTTATACTGGGATGAAGTTGGAGAACGTCGACTATTGGGACCAAAATTGGTACAACAGACGGTAGAAATCATCAAGGTGATAAGAGCACAATTGGTAGCGGTTCAAGATCGCCAGAAATTGTATGCGGATTTACATCGCAAGAAGAGAAATTTTGAAGTAGGGAGCTATGCATTTCTGAAAGTATCTCCCTGGAAAAGGAAGATTCGTTTTGGGAAGAAGGGCAAGTTGAGCCCTAGGTTCATAGGACCGTTTGAGATTTTGAGGTGAGTCGGTGAAGTGGCATACAAGGTAGCATTACCTCCTGAACTTGAGCACATTAACAACGTGTTTCACATGCTAGTATTATGGCCATATAAACTGGACTACAAGCACGTTATCTACTATGAACCGATCCAAGTCGAGAAAGACTTATCGTACGAGGAAGTTCCTATCCAGATACTAAATAGGAAGGAGCAGAAGTTGAGGAATAAGATTATCCATTCCGTTAAGATTCTCTAGAGGAATCACGCAGTAGAAGAAGCTACGTGGGAGCTAGAAGAGAAAATGAGAGCGAATTATCCGTTTTTATTTGAATAACCTTATTTTTATAATTCCGAGGACAAAATTTTTATAAGGGGGGGAGGGATGTAATGACCGTGAATTTTAAACTCCTTATTAATTAAATATGTGATTTAATTTTTAATGAGTTAGTTTTGTGAGTCTATTTAAACCTTATGTGGTTATGTGAATTTATGAATTGATTAAAGGGAGTCAGTAATAGTTATTTAAATTAGTGGACTAACCCTAAGGTTTTAATATCAAGAAATTGATAGGATTCTTAATAATTCAATATTCAATTTATTTGAATATAGTAACAAGAGTTGAACATATTGATTAATTGCAATTATGAGTAATTAATTGATAATGTGTTAATTAATAATTATTATGAATAAATAATAATTAATGTATAAAAGATTAATAATTATATGTTTACTTGATTAATTTGTGCAATATAATAAACCTTTATTATATGGTAGTTAACTATATATTTTACATAGTACAAGATGACACATTAATATGTCTATATATTATATATATAGACTATATAGTAAGAGTTATTTGCATTCATGTGAGTTGCATAATAATATTTTTATATGATATGAAGTGTGTGGGTAAATATTCATGTATATCCTATTGACATATAATAATATCAATTGTTAAATTAATAATGATTTCATTAAGTTATTATGATAATAACAATCATGATAATAGGACACTTCAAAAAAAAAGGGTCATTGCCGACGGGCTCACTACCGACGGCAGTGTTGCCATCGCTAATAAGGTCAATCTCGACGGGCTAGCCGTCGCGAATGAATCCAGTCGAAAAATTTGGTGGGAGAATTTTGCGGTGGAGGAAAAAGTCACTGGCGACGGGGGCTAGAATGAATGACGATGGGCTTGCCGTCGCCAATGACTCATTATCAATGGGGTTAATGGCGACGACATTGTCGTCGAGAATGACATTCTATTTTTAGCCCTACCCACGATGGCAACGACTCTAACTTTGTTCCCTCTCTATTTTTGATTTTTCACTCTCAGTTTCTCCCCACTTCTCGTCATTGATTAACATAACTTTCAATTGATTTGCCGAATTGATTGTCACCCCAACCATCATCATTTCACCTTCATCATCTCGCCCGTTTCATTTTTTGGCCTCTATAGTTGATTGCCCACTTCTCGCTTGCCATTTCATCATCTCTGTTCCCACTATATATGTGTGTGGAGAGGCGTATTGCTGAGCTTCTAAAGGTACCGTTCCTCCATCTTTCTATTGTTGCCATTTCCCAGTCGCCACTCTCACTGTCATTGCCTTTCGAGGTAAAAATTTTGGTCTCTATATGTATTTAGTTGCTATATTTGCTTATGTTGAGTTGCTTAGTGTTTATCATTTGTTTCAAATTCAAGGCCTACAATCAAATGTTAAGTTGTTAAGGGGGTAGGGTTGGCTGGGTGTATGCCTTGTATAGCAGTAAATGGCCGGGACAACTTGGGACTGGGATTGGAGTAGATTTTGACGTTAACTGGTGACAATGATTTTGTCGTTGCCTTTATGAAATTGTTATGTCTCTTAATGACTTTGGTAACGTTCTCACAAGCTAGCTAGTTCCAGTTCTTTACATGGTAGATAAACTTTAATTCCCTTTTTTATCATAACATATTTCAGTATAGCCAAATTGTTGAGTAGAATTAAAGTTTGTATATTTTTATATGGATTTTATCTGGTTTTGAAGACAGGCCTCATAGTTTTAAAACTTACTTTGTGTTCAGGTAAAGACTTCTGTTGCAAGAGGATTTCAGTTCAAGTTATAATATTATTCTAATTATTATTATCTGGTGTGACCAATGTATTCATTCATGTAAAGAAACTGCTCATTTTTTCTATGGTTCCTCTCTTTATGGGCATGTGGTCTTCTGATGTTCACTAATGGATAAAATTCTTTAATCATACACAATTTGGTTAATATATTTTCGTAGGTTATCTTGGATGAATTACTGAACAAACTACTTAAAAAAAACTTAAACCTAAACTAAGGGACATTGGATTTGTTAGTTGTGACTACGGACTTGCAAATACGACTTTCAGTTTAAGAACCTGGTATTAAAAACACTACATAGGGTTTTCTCTCTAAATCATAAACAATCTCTCAATCGTAATTTATGGGTTAAAATCCACAATTAGTTATAACGGCATAGGCATTAGGCACGTTTTGCAACTTACGGGACGCGATTCCGATATACGGATGCCGAGTTATCAGCCCGTTTGCCCGATGAACCAACAGTTAGGCAAAAAGCCGAAAAAGAGACCAAAACCCGCCTCGATCGTTCGAACGACACGCAAACACACACGTAGCACCGCATAGGCATTAGTTACGTGATATAACTTACGGGACTCGATTCCGATATACGAATGCCGAGTTATCAGCCCGTTTGCCCGATGAACTAACAGTTAGGCAAGAAGCTGAAAAATAGACCAAAACCCTCCTCGGTCGTCCGAACGACACGCAAACACACACATAGCACTACATAGGCAATAGGCACATGTTTCCACTTATGGGACTCGATTCCAATATACGGATGTCGAGTTATCAGCCCATTTGCCTAGTGAACCAACAGTTAGGAAAAAAGCCAAAAAAGAGACCAAAATCTGCCTCGGTCGTTTGAGCAACACACAAACACACACGTAGCAGCGCATAGGCATTAGGTACATGTTGCAACTTATGGGACTCAATTCCGATATACGGATGCCGAGTTATCAGCCCGTTTTCTTGATGAACCAACAGTTAGGCAAAAAGCTAAAAAAGAGACCAAAACTTGCCTCGGTCGTCCGAATGACATGCAAACACATATGTAGCACTTCATAGGCATTAGGCATGTGTTACAACTTATGGGACTCGATTCCGATAAATGGATGCCGAGTTATCAGCCCGTTTGCCCGACGAACCAACAATTAGGCAAAAAGCCAAAAAAGAGACCAAAACCCACCTCGACCGTTCGAACGACACGCAAACAAACATGTAGGATCGCATAGGCATTAGGCACGTGTTACAACTTACGGGACTCGATCCTGATATACGGATGCCGAGTTATCAGTCCGTTTGCCCGATGAACCAAGAGTTAGGCAAAAAGCTAAAAAAGAGACCAAAACTCGCCTCGGTCGTCCGAATGACACGCAAACACACACATAGCACCGCATAGTCATTAGGCACATGTTGCAACTTACGGGACTTGATTCCAATATACGGATACCGAGTTATCATCCCATTTGCCCGAAGAACCAATAGTTAGGCAAAAAGCCAAAAAAGAGACGAAAACCCGCCTCGAACGTCCGAATGACACACAAACACACACGTAGCACCGCATAGGAATTAGGCACATATTGCAACTTACAAGGCTCGATTCCCATATACGGATGCCGAGTTATCAGCCCATTTGCCACACTTGTAGAACACAAACTAAAATAATTTACATATGCTTAGTTTTTGACTTCGTTTTTCATATTTTCCTTTTGTAGGGTCTTGTTGAGGAGACTCATGGGGGTGGAGGCTGCGGCACAGGCGATGCCCGTGGCGGAGATGGTGATGACCGCCGAGCTGATGCTGATGAGACTATAGAGGGTGGGACCGTTGGTGGGACAGGCGATGGGATCGGTGATCGTACGATAGATGGCGGTGATGGTGACACTGACATTCCCGATCTTGGGCTGTAGTTAGTTTATGTTTATATTTTGACTTTTATGTATGTATTTATATACCTTTTGAGTTGTACAAACTAGACTTTTTTATCTAACTATTGATTGTTGATGGTAGAAGATATGGTTGTTATTGATATGCGTACATTGTCATTATTTGTTTTTCTTTAATTTTTAACAGGTACAATTATATATATGTAAATGAACTGGGGAATTTTTCAATTTTTCAATTTTTGTTAAACAGGTCATTGGTGATGGGGGGGCCGTCGGCAATGACCTGAAGGTTATTTGCAATGGGAATAAACACTCATTGGCGATGGTCGCCCGTCGGTAATGACTGTTAAATTAAAATTCGATAATGCTTAGTGGCGACAGCATATCCGTCGTTATGGCCATCAGCAATGACTCATTAATGACAGCGTGCCGTCGACAATGACCCCATCGGCAATGACCAACTTCCTAACAGCGAGCAATGGGAGGCAGGGCGACGACACTGTATGACGGACAATGACATCTCGCTTAATGACCTCATCATTACTGTGCAAGAAGAGAATCGTTAAGCGATTAGTAGTAGCCGTCAGCAATGACCTTTATTTTTGTAGTGGGAAATGTACATGGATTATATGTATGTGCACTACTTGATACCTTGTAATTAGGAAATACATTGTATGCTCTTTAAATCATTATAAACTTGTTATATGAAATGAATTGTGTATACATATTTTATAACAAAATTTTATATTATGTGTATATAAGGTATTAGCCAATTGTTGCATTCCATTTTGTGCAAATGCTGAGAATTATTCTCTTGTCCCATAATAAGAGTCCCATTTCATCCTCCCACGTGAAAAGCTAGCAAGCCTAGCCTAACTTCATCTCAAATTCATCAAACCTAGATCAATTAGTGGATGGGGAGTGAGATTCATGAGAGAATTCACCAACTCTCTCTTAACCCTTATACATTCTTGAAATCCAATGTTTTGATTTATGAGGTAATGACATTGTATAGTTAACCATTCTTCTATAAATAAGACCTTCATCTTCCTCATTATAATTTGCTGAGAATTAGTTTACTAAGAGTGAGTAGATTGATAGGAAGCAGCTGAATTGAGTCACAAAGGTATAACTTCCATTCCCATTCTTCATTTTTGATAAATTGTTTAATGGGTTAATTCTTTGAATTAAGCATGTATTGGTTGATAGTTGATTTGGATTATGTTTCTTAGTGTTATACATACTTATAAATGTGTTGGGTTATGTTAGAAACAATTTGTATGGGAGAGTTCTTTGAATCGCTTAACGAGAGAAAGTTATTGTCTCGATATGAGCATATGCAATTGCACCCTAATTGTACTAGGCAAAGGTGCAAGTAGTACTACGCTGCAAACCCAAAATTAGTTTCTATTTCTGGCATGGCGCAGTTGCGCCCTATTTGTAATGGGGTGCAGCGCAGCTGCGCCATACCTACACCAGGTCTGATGTTTTCTGTTTAGTTTCTGATGTTCTAACTTGTTGGTACACTATTAAAGCAAGCTTGTAAACTATTTTAGCACGCACATGTAAGCACATGCATATAGGATGAACAAGTATAGCAATGATTGACACAACACTTGTGGTCTTGAAATGAAATTTGTGATTTCAAAAGTGAACTTTGTCACGAACACATCATGTGAGCATTCTGACTTTATTAATAAGATAATGTGGTTTATATTGACATGAAATGCAAGACTAAAGTAATTAAACACACTAGCATACATGATTGACAGTTAAGACTATTTCAAAGATAAGAAGTTTAGGACTTTTCAAAGTGAACTTGACCAATGCTTTTAACTTGTAAGTTATGACCATTTGAGAATGTATATTAGGACTCATTATTCCTATAGACATATTGGCATGAACATCGTTTGGTTAATGTATGGTTTTCACTTATTTCACACATAGTCATAAAAAAGGAAATTTCTAAAATATGAACCATGTGAGTAAAGTATACATGTGTTATCTATATACAAAGCATGATGATTACATGACCTTTTACGTTTTAATGACATATAAATTGTAAGTTAAACTTGAAGTAATGAATTCAAGTATGGTCATGAGCTATATGTGAAACTCTATCATGTATGTATGTTAAAATAGGCGTGTAATTAGTGTGATAGAGTTGGACTGAAGTTAGGAGAGCAGAAGCTCAACCTTGTCAGCTAAGGACAGTACCTTGTTATGGTTGTCCCTAATCCTAGACTAAAGCACAATGCGCGCCATCCTGCGATCAATGAGATAGATTCTATTTTTGGTTCTGAAATTTAAGGCATGCTTATATGATTTCTTTATCTTGTAATATGTGACCAATGTGCCATATAATGTGTTGAGAAGCATGCTATGTGATGACTTGATTCTTTTAAGTGTAGACTCGTACTAGTTTACACATACTAATTAAAAAGACCGACTTGTTAATATTAGGTCATTTTAACGCAAGTAATTAAAGCTAGAATTAATTGTAGTTGAGCAAACAGGCAAGTTCCCTAAACTTACTCCAATTATTGTTGAGCAAGTTTTCTTTGAACTTCACTCTTTGATTGTGAAAGTTCCTTGAACCCTACATTTATTGTGTTGCAATGTTTCATAGCTTACATAACTTTGTTTGTTGCGAAGGTTTCTTATCCTTCTCATATTGTATTAAGAAGGTTATTGTTGAATTAAAAGTGATTCATTTAAAATTGAATCTTATTTTCAAGCATGCTATTAAGTGGTTTAATTACTTTACAATTATTACACATAGATCTTATTGATATTCGCACTTGGTGCACTTGAATTTGTACAGTCTTGGACTTGTACATCATTTAAAGGTCAATAATTCTTGAGCTATGTTAGATAGAGTCTGAACCTTTGTTTTGTCAGACAAACGTATGAAGTTGTATAAAAGCTATCCAAACCAATTGATGGTAAGGCTTCTTAGACTGAAAGAACACCCCTTCTATGATACTGGAGTACCCCAGGTATCTAATATAAGATACAAAGAGAAGATTTAAATGTTATGCATATAGATAGAGTACGTGAGGCTAATCCCCTCAAGTACTTATTCTGTAGCCAGTAACCAAAGGGTCAATTAGCTATTGATTCCATTGGAGTGTTATAGTTCAAAGTCTACTTGATTAGTAGTTATTCTAAGAGCAATCATTATCTTTGCTTCTAATATTCATATTGTTGAATCCTTTAAATATTCATATTGTTGAATCCATTTCCAGATATTTTTCCATTCATCATGATATATCCTTATTGTTGTATTTAAACTTGTTGAGCAAACTTGTTGCTCATCCTTGCTATATCATGAATATATTGCAGCTAAGCCCAAGACCTTAGGGAAGGACAAGGGTAAAGGAAAGATGTAGAATAGTGACAAGGATCAGACTTTACCTTGCGGTTAGTTTAAATTACTGTTATGTAATATGAACCCTAATTATTATTTTAGGGTATGTTTGCAATATGGTATTAAGGTTATCATATCTTGGGATTAGTAACACCTTTTGAATGAACGACATACGTTTATTATATTCCACATTTTAGATATCGTATGTTTTTTAGAGGTGGATGCTTGTATTTTATCGTGATGACCGAACCGGGGTCAGAGGACCCGGATTTGGGGGCGTCACATCAACATTCTGATTATCGAGTGATTATGCATGGCTGGGGCTTTGGGGAATTCTTTTCCATCCTTCCATGTCATTGTCCCTGGGGTTACCTCAGTGCATTGTCTGAGCGCCGGTTTCTCTAGACTCATTCTCTCCATTTATTGGATTATGAAGTGATGATGACGGATTGGATGGCCTGTGTCAGAGATCCGACTCATTTGACACAGATTGACAATTTGACCCGACAGTTGGACCGAGCACATTTTTTTATCTGACATTTAGGCAGAGATCCTTCAGAGGCAAATACTTTTAATCCTTCCATCTCAGGCGCTGGCCCCTCAGGTGACCAATATGGTTTTGCCGGTGCAGATCCTCCATTGTATAGGCCTGACATCCCCGTTGATGGAGATTCTATGACTCAGGAAGATTTACATCAGGTGGACAGGATTGATGATGTAGACATTGACACCATTATCTTCTTCTGATGTATATTCTCGCTATATCTTTTGATAGGGCTCTGTTAGTTGTTGGGCGTCTGTGCCCTATTTCAATGTATTTTCAGCTGTACAGAGATGTATTAGATGATGATGTACTTAGCAATGTATATACTATTTATCTTTTGATCCTTTGTTGGTATAACTGACCATGGAAGATAACATCACTTCACCTTTCGTCTATTAGAGACAATTAGTGATATTTGTCTTGTAACTATTGGTCTTCATCCAGCTGATCATCAATCAACACTCTGAGGGATTCCATTTCTACTTCTATAGGGAGCACTGCTTCCATCCCATAGGTCAATGAGTATGGGGTTACCCCAGTGGATGTATGCATTGAAGTTCTGTAGGCTAATAGAGTCAGAGGCAAGAGGCCAGACCATCCTTTATGATTGGCGGACATCTTCTGCATGATCTTTTTGATGTTTTAAGTAGCCACTTCAATAACACCATTCATCTTTGGATGGTAGATGACGAAGTTAAGGTGTTTGATATGGAATTTACTGCACAACCCCTCCATCATTTTGTTGTTGAGGTTCTTAGCATTGTCTGACACAATCACCTCTGGTTGTCCATATCGACAAATGACATTATTTCTGATGAAAGAAATGATGACTTCTTTGGTAACCCGGGGGAAGGAGGCTGCTTCTACCCATTTGGTGAAGTAGTCGATTATGGTGAAGATAAACCGATGCCCATTACTGGATTTGGGCTCGATGGGCCCGATCATGTCCATTCCCTACGTTGATAAGGGCCAAGGTGAACTCATATTGTGGAGTTCCCTCAGAGGGGCGTGGATAGCATTCCTATGAATTTGACATTGGTAGCATCTCTTGACGTGATCATCACAGTCAACTTTAAGCGAGAGCCAGTAATATTTCCCTGTTCTGAGGATCTTTTTAACAAGTACGGGGGCGCTCATGTGTGGGCCATATACTTCATCATTGATTTCATCTATGATCCTCTGAGCTTGGTCCTTGTCCAGACATCTGAGGAGACCTATTCCTTCATCTCTTTTATAGAGTGCATCTCCGCTCAGGTAGAACTTTATAGCCAGTAGATGGATTCACCTTCTTTCAGTTGGGCTCGCCTCAGCGGGTGTAGATCCATCTTGCAAGTACTCCTTGATATGTTGATACCAAGGGTGTTGGAAGGGAGGTAGTTCATCCGATACTTCTCTAATATAATTCCCATAGGCTGGAGCCTTTTATAGGGTAAATGGGATGCTTGGCATGTTTTCCTTGTCAAGTATGTTCATCAAGGAGGCCAAAGTTGCTAGCGCATCCGTAAAATCATTCCTATTCTTAGGAATGTGGAGGAAGGAGATTTCTTCAAACTCTGAAGCCATTTGTAAAACTTGCCGATGGTAAGGCAACAAATATAGCTCTATGGTATGATAGATTCTTGTGGTCTATCTGATTACAAATTATGAATCCCCAAAGACAGCTAACCACCTTATACCCATTGATTGGGTAAGTTTGAGTCACATAATATAGCCATTATACTCAGTTGTGTTGTTGGTGCTGACAAACTGCAATTTGACGGTGACGGGATCTCGTTCCCCCGTACCGAATACTAGAACTTCTCCAGCTCCAGAACCTTCCATGTTAACAGCTCTATCAAAATACATTTTCCATGACTAGTGTGTATAGTACTGATGGTGTTGCTGCACTTTCATTACCCCTTTATCGGGAAAGTATCTTTCTAAAGGTTTGAAATCCCCTGAAGGTGCAGTGGCAATTGATTCGCAGTTCCTTTGCCTTTAATGGACTTTTGCATCATGTAAACAATGTCAAATTGTTGTAGGATCAACTGCCATCTAGACAGCCTGTAATTTAACATGGGTTTATTAAACACGTACTTGAGAGGATCCACGCGGTATATGAGATGGGTTGTGTGACCATGAAGGTAATGCTGTAACCTCATTGAAGCCCATGCTAAAGCACAATAAGTCTTCTCAATCAGAGTGTACTTGTGTTCACTGCTGCTGAATCTTTTGCTAAGGTAGTAGATAGCTCGCTCTTGACCTCTATAGTCTTTTTGTCCCAGCATGCAGCCCATGGCATTGTTATTAATGGACAGGTACATGAACAGGGGAACAACATCCCTGGGAGGTACCAAAATAGGACCATTAACCACCTGCTATTTGATTATAAGGAAGGCTTTTTGACACTCATCGTTCCATTTCATGGAGGAGTTCTTCCTTAACAACTTAAAGATAGGCTCACAGGTTGCTGTGAGTTGGGAAATGAACCGGCTAATGTAGTTGATTCTTCCCAAAAATTCTCGTATTTCCTTCTCTATCTGACGAATGGGCATTTCTGTAATGGCCTGGATTTTGGTGGGATCCAACTCAATCCCTTTGTGGCTGACTAGGAAACCTAGCAACTTGCCTGATTTAACGCCAAAGGCACACTTGGCTGGATTCAACTTCAAGTTGTACTTATGGAACCTGTTGAAGGGCTTTCTGAGATGGTCTAAGTTGTCTTCTTCCCTTTGGGATTTGACAATGATGTCATCCACGTAGATCTCTATCTCTTTATGCATTAAGTCGTGCAAAAGAGCCATCATATCTCGCTGGTAGGTAGCTCCGGCATTGATGAGGCCGAAAGCTATCATATTGAGCAGTATTGTCAATAAGTATGTGGATAAATGGCATGGGAAAGCTATCTTTAAGGCAAGCTTTATTCAGATCCTTATAATCCACGCAAACTCACACCTTTCCTCCCGGTTTAGGCAAGGGGACTATGTTGGATAGCCATTCAGGGTATGTGGACACCATGATGATACCAGGTTGAAATTGTTTTATAATTTCTTCTTTAACCTTTAAACTCCACTCAGGTTTTAATCACCTGAGCTTCTGCCTGACTGGCTTGAATCCCTCTTTAATGGGAAGGCGATGGATGATGATGTCCATGGACAAACCCACCATGTCGTCGTGAGACCATGCAAAGACATCCTTGAATTGTGTTAATAATGTAACTATGTCTTTCCTTTACTTTGGGGGTAAGATCTGTACCAATCTGGATTAGATTATGGTTTTCTAAGGTTCCGAGGATGAATGAGGTGGTTTGATCAAGATTTGGTTTGGGTTTTTCCTTGACCCATTTCTTGATCTCCTGAGGTATCTCAGTGTCCGCTTGTATTTTTGTAACGCCCCAAAAAATCGAACCTTTTATAAATACTTTTAATAATGAATAAAATAATATTATTTATTATTATTACGTGTTGATAAGATAAATGTCGTTTTATAACCTAGAAACATTGGAACGTCGTAGTATTTTAACTACGTGAGAGAATTAAAGTGTTTGAATTTCTAAGCGAAAATAAAAGCTTTCTGAGAAATTTTCTGAAAAACACTATTCATCGATTTACGCTTGAGAATTATTTTTGAACTTCTGAGAAATACGTAACTTTACAATATCAAGGTGAGATGGATTATGTAATAATAATCTAAGTATGGAAAATGTAATATTTCGCATGCGAACCTAAATTGGGAACGTTAGGTTTATTAAGCGTTAAGGAAAGGAAGTTGTAATCGTATGATGCGTATGCATTATACGAGATAATGAACGTAAGTATAATATGACGTATTATACCATTATGTATGGAGAATGAAATAACGTATATTACGAATAAATATACGAGCTAGCATACGAGAATTATACATGAGGTATGTATGTTAAGTTGTTTAATTAAAGGTAATGGACTTGTAGGAATATTAGCTTAATGGTAGAAGTCCAATTAGTAAGTGATATTCAAGCCCAAGTGTTTGATATGTCATGAGTCCAAACTATTGTAATGCAAGCCCAATAAAAAATTAGCTAGATTAATTAGCAAGCCCAATGTGATTAAGCCACGATCCATGGAGCAATCCAAGTGTGATATGGGTAGTCATGATGGGCAAGAACTTTATGTGATAATCAAGCATAAGATAAGTGTTTTGTTAATAAAGTAATAGAAGTGTCTAGCAAGTAGACTTGGTTGATAAACAATGAATAGTAAGGAGGTGTATTAAGGAGGTGATTAAAGGAGGTGGAATGTCCAAATGACTAAAGAACCCTCACTTTGCCAAGCCTATAAATAGAGAGCTCTCAATTCATTTGTTGCTTGATAAAATTCCTCCCAACTTCTTTCATAGATAAGTGCTTAAGTGTTAGAGAGAATAAGCTCACATAAGTTAAGAATAAGTCAAAAGTTCTTTGTTAGTTTCCAAAGAGAAGAGAAGTACAAGTGCTTCTAGGGTAAGACTCTTGTCTAATATATATTCATCTCTATCATTATAAGGTGATAAGAGAAGTATGATTGTATGCTGAGAACATATAAGAAGTCATTGACGAACGAACTTAAGTCGAATAAATTAAATAAGCAACTTGAACCTAAATAAGTTGATAAACTTGTAAAGATCTTGTCATATGTTTGTCATATAATGTTACTATGTTCAATATAGTATGAGAACATTGATTGAAGGAATTAAGTTCATAGTAAGTCATAAGCATGAGAATTTGTAATTTATAAGTTAAATAAGTCATTGACTTATGAGAATAAGTTAAAACCTACTTTGATAATAAGTTGGGGTAATAAGTAACTGGAAATGTTCATGTGTTGGTTAAAATCCATTTAGAATGTTTAGTAATGAAGCTTTGCCCGAATTCACACGATTGGACGATTATCGTCGAGTTCGTGAAATTCTCGGAATGGAAGTCATATTTTGTGTTTGAAGTCGGAAATGTTGGTTTTCGATGGAGACAAGTCATATTTGGCATTATAGAGTTGTGGACTCGAAAATGACCAGATTTCAACTTAGAACGAAGAAACGAGCGTTGAACATTCACGGACGTTTATCGTTTTTGTTAAAAATGAACTAATAGGTGAAATTTTAGAAAACGAAGTTCAATAGATAAAATTCTTGCATGAATGCATAGAGTATGTAATTTGTGAACTGAAGGCTTTTGAACGAGCCAATTCAGAGTTATAACGAAGAAGTTATGTGTCCAGGAGTTTCGCAAAATTTTCAAAATCTGCAAATTATCTGAGGCACAAAGTCCGCTTGCAATGAAGCGACTAATGATTTCTTTAAAGCCCATCTTGCAGTCATGAGGCTAAAACCGAGCACACTGCTAACTGGCGTCGTAGCGTGACTTATAGAGCAATGGGTGGCGCCACAGCGCCAATCCTAGGAAGTGGACAGTAAAGAATGTTTATGAGTACAACTTGAACAGTAACTCAGTAATAATAAACTGAGGAACTTAAAAAGATATTGTAAGGTACTTTAAAACTTTATGTATGATGATTAGAGTTAATAACTAATTGAATGTGAACGTAATGTGAATGACGTAATGAAAAGCCATAAACCATAATAACAGATCTAAGTCAGAATTTAGATTGAGATGAAGGGTAAGATATAATAATATACCTACTTGTTTATATAAGACCTAATGTGGTACGTTATATGATCATGTATTGTAGAGACTTAGAGACTTAAAGTGTACGTGTGATAATCAGTAAGCAGATGCTGAAGGCAAGTATTCTAACCCTTGTTCCTGTTCAATCTGGACAAGCTTTGTAATTCATGTATTCTTTCGCATGAAGTCTTGAATGATGAAGTCAAAGCCAATTCTTTCTGCTAGACTTATATTATGAATCTGTTAAGCATGATTAATGTCTACCGAGTTATATTGGTATAGTTTTCAATCGAAGACTGAGTATGCTAAAATGTTTTTGTCGTTTAACGACAGGCAGGCGAGGTTGCCACAAGTTAAATGTATACACATTTAATGAATGTAGTGTTGATCAACATAGAGTACTATGGGCTGATGACCAAGAAGTGCTCGTAAGTAATGTCGCACTTACGAACTTAGTGTTGGGATGTCCTTTTCAAAAAAACTTATGAAATGCTAAAGGTCTTGAACTGAAACTGATGTTTTACTGAATATTGTTGTTGTAAAACGTTTTGAATGAAAAGAAGTGCTATTTTGAATTATCAATAGTACTTCGTAGCTATTGTTCAGTTATTGAAGATATATGAGTTTTATGTTTCAAGCATGTTGTTTATTAGAATTGTAGTACTTGCTGAGCTAGTCATGCTCACTCTTGCTTAAACCATATGAACACAGCTAAGATCGAACGGACCGAAGGCTCCGGCAAGGATAAGGGCAAGGTGAAGACGAACCCGTAGAATACTTATGTAATAGTATAGGATGAATGTTTGTAATATATTTGAGATTATGACAAGAACAAGTGGAAGGGTTATAAAGAACCTGGGAATTGTAAATATTATTTTAATATATAGAAGACATATTCGTTCTTTTGAGGCATTTCAATTGAATTTATATATGAATGGTAGTACTGTGTAGCACCATCTGTCGGGTTGGAAGAGACCCGGATTTAGGGGCATCACAATTTCCATCAAGTCTGAGTTCAACTTTTCATCAAAGTTACAATCCTTGTGGAGAAAAGGCACCTCAGCAACAAGTATAGGCATATCTAAGTTCATAGTCCTGAAACAAAATATGCTTTCACTTAATATATGAAATTGTTCAATCATACAAAGTGTTAGCATGTACTAACAAAATAATTGCTAATACTATACAGTAAAGTAAGCAATTAAAGCTATCTACAGGGCATAGGGGGTTTCTACCCTTTTTACTCTTGGCGACAAATGCAAGGAGTGCTACTACAATTGGCAAGGGTGAACTCGTGATGGACGACAATGATGAAGTGGCTATCATCGTCCTCCTTCTCCCGAATAATGACCATAATATTGGGACAATCATCATTGGGAGTGTATCTATTTGTGTGCTCATCATGTAAAATGATGCGTAAGTAAGACAAACTCATTGAGATGTCTTGTTTACGTCTCCGTTCATTTTCTTCCAATTCGAGATCAAGAATCAGGACCTTTTTTACTCTAACCGGTATCAGTTTGGGAAATAATATAGCCATAACATGGGCTAGAACCTTTACCGGATGTACATGGTCAAGATCTGTAGGTGAAGATAATCGTCGTATGGCTGAAGATGAAGGAATCTATTTGTGCTTGTGAGGATTTCTGTGACTGGAGCTAGCAGAATAGCCTAATCAAGTTGTCCCTATTTAACTGGGAACTTAAATTGGGTGCTTAATGCCCTGATGATCTTTTCCCAACACTTGTCAAGGTTGATGACCCAATGACATCATCTCTTGAGTGGCCGACATTACCTCGGCATAAATCTTGGGTGTCAGAGGTGGATCAGCAATGGGATGGTAGTGAGTGTTGCTCACCTTCAGGGCATGAAAATTGACCGGTTCAACTTCTGAATTGAAGCTGATGAGTGGCATGTCACCTTGTTTAGGACATTCCGGCTAAGCATTAACAGTGATTAGGCTATTATTGATAATATACTTGAGTTGATGATGAAGGGTGGAAGGGACAACTCCAGCCATATGAATCCACACTCTTCCCAACAGCAGGTTGCATCCTGTGCCGATTTTAAGCACATGAAAGGATACACTAAATGTATGTGGACCAATCTCCACAGGTAACTTAATCTCCCCAACTACATTTCGTCGGGACTCATCAAAAGCTTGATAACCGTATGGCTGCTTTTGATCCTCTTGGGGTTGATATTCATCTTCTCTAAGGTGGCATAAGGACATATATTCAAAGATGACCCACCATCTATAAAAACTCCTCCCACCATGTATCCGGAGGACAGAACCGCTATGTGCAACGATTTCCAATGACCAGTCCCTTTATGAGGTATGTCGTCATAAGTGAAAGATATCACAGTGTTATTAAAAATGTGATCAACCAGATGTTGGAATTTTTCCACATCCATTGATTTTGGTAAATGGGCTTCTTCCGAGACCCTTAGCAAGATCTTCTTGTAATCTTCGGAAGAGAAAATGAAGTCTAATATGGAAATTTATTATGTAGCTTCTCTCAAGCTTAAAACCACCTTGAGTTCATTCTGGCCCATAGTACGGAGGAACTCTTCAATCCTCTCAATGGGAACTTTCCCCTTTGATTTGATGGTAGGCTTCATCACCCGGTGGGGAGGATACAATGGATTCTCCTTTGACACTGCAGTAGTTGTGTGTGATGTAGATCCTTTAGCCTACCCATAGTTCTATAGGACTTTTTAGGCTGAAAATAGGATATTGTGGCCTGTATGGAAAGAGAATTGGCTCTGGTGCAGCCACTTTCAAAGGATTGTCAACACCTTTGAGTTGAATTACTTGTATTGTGGGCGGTCTGGCAGCCAAATTAGCCTCAGTGGATATAACTGCTACGTTGTCCTTCCATTTGTAGGACATGTGTTCCCTTGAGTAACAAAGTGTCATCATCTACCATTTGTAGGACAACGCTATCAATTAAATTCTGAATAAGGTGGTGGAGTGCCCAACATTCTTCTGTGTTGTGTCCGCGAGAGTGGGAGTGATACTGACATACTCCATTAGAATTGAACCATATAGAACAGGGATTGATTGGAGGTAAAAGGGATGTAATTCTTCCTTCATTGATCAGCATCTGAAATATCTCCTCCATAGGTTGGCCATGTATGTAAATTCCCTTTTATTGGCAAAATCCCGACTGGCTTCAGCACTTGCTCTTTTTGCAACTTTATCCTATAGTGTTTCACTTTCTGAAGGTGATGATGGAGTATTCATTACAAAAGGAAGGAGACTAGCATGCTCTTAACTGACTAATTGGTGTGTGACTTGGTGCTGATGGATCACCAGTTCTGCCAATTGGTCTACTTTCTTACAAAGAGCCTTCATCTTTCATTCCATCATGAACTGGAACTGTGCGTAATCCCATTTGTCAGCACCATCTTTGCTGGTTTGGGAAGATTTAACAACGTAATTGGAACTTTGTCCTTTGCTCCAATTAATCTTATTAACCTCTTCTTCTTTGTGTTTAGGAAGAAGGTTTCTTGCACATGAGATTGGTCGGGTTTACTCACCATAATCTCCCCGTTGTCGATTAAATCCTGGATCTTGTGTTTCAAGGACCAGCAGTCCTGAGTATCATGTCCTGGCGCTCTATCATGATAGGCACACTTCCGTGTAGCATTAAAACCCTTCTCATTTGGGTTGGCTGGTGGAAAAAGATGTATAATTTTCTGCTGAGTAGTCAGAAGATTGAGAACATTCTCGAGTGAATCCCCTAGGGGTGTGAAAACTCGATTGCGTCAGACTTCTCCACCCTTTGGTAATGTGGGGTTGGAAGACTGTGCTTGAAAAGGGGAGTAGTTTCTCCTCTGGATAGGCATGTTATAACTGCCTTTCTGACCTTGTAGTATCAAGGAAACATCCTCCTCTTTCTTTTTATGGACCCTCCGCGGATTGTTTCCATAAGTTCCGGACTGGATGTGCTCAGTAACAGCTTTCAGAGCGGCTAGGTCTTGGATCTTTCCTAACTTCAATAACATCTCAGCCATCTCTCCATGCTTAATCATTTCAGAAAATGGCTTGCCAATGCCAGCTAAAACTTTCTCATAGAACGGAGTTTCTTGAATATCTATGAAGGTCATCACTATTTCTGACTCCGTCATAGAAGGAATAACTTGAGCAGCAAGGCGCCTCCACCTTTGAGCATACTCTTGGAAAGACTCATTAGATTGTTTCTTGACCTTGGTAATTTGGTACCGGTTAGGAGTTATCTGAGACTGGAAGCTGTACTGACTGAGGAAGGCATGAGCTAACTCTTCCCATCTATGGATCTTAGAATTATCTAATTTGGTATACCACGATCGGGCTTCTCCAGTTAGACTCTTTTGGAACAGCTGCATTCTAAGCTTCTCATGCTCGATATAAGATCCGAGTTCTCTAATAAAAACCTTCAAATGTGTATAAGGATCTCCCAACCCATCATACTTTTCAAAGTCAGGAGTTTTGAGTTCTCTGGATAATGGACACTAGGGAATATACAAAGGTCGGCATATGAGACACTCCCGTGTGCTCCAATCCCTTTTATAGATTGAATGGTCTCTTCCATTTGAAGGACTTTTTTCCTGATATCACCGGTGTCTAGATCTTCTTTGAGATGGGTGTTTTTAGGAATTTTGTTGGATTTATCCAACTGAAGCTCTTGTATTGGATTTGCTTGATCCGCACCATGTGTTCCTCCATGTGCAAAGGATTTTGTATGTACTGGTATGCGTAGACCCTAAGTAGACTGGTGTAGTTCTTTAAGCTGAACAACCAAATCTGTAATTTGTTTGCTTAGTCCGTCAAACTCCTCACGAGAGACAGGAGCAGGATTAGACTGGTTAGATGAAGACATAATTGGCTGTAGGCTAGTGGCCTTCTTGGACTTTGATTGGGTAACAGGCCCAATTGTTTCCCTATAAAAACTTATGCAGTTTAGTCACACAGAATGTATAAATGTTTACATGCTATCACAATGTGTCCGTTTTAGGAGTATTATCCTACAAAACAGATGTCAGTTGTTTGTAAGATAGCTTCTCATGCTTTAATATGTATGTGCACAAATATTTCATATTTTCCATTACATAGAGATTGACATGGAATGAAATTACAAGTAATTATTTTTACAAGTAATTGAAAAATGGAAAGCATGAAAAGACTTTCCTCCGCGTTTGGTTTATTAGAGGTTGACCGATCTTAGGTTACTCTTGCGACTTTTTGGCATGAAGGTTCCCAGATCATCGCAATTTACTTGATGGGAAGTTAATCCAGTGTTTCAACTGGACTGAATCTATGTGGTGCCTTTCCTGAGCCTCATTGGAATTAGTCTCCCTACGAGTCCAGTAATTAAACACCGACAGGATAGCCTCCTGGTGGAGGAACCACACAACATACATTCACATGCAACGTGTCTCACTGTTATGGGGAGGACATGTGCGGAGCACTAATATCATATGCAAATATAGTGTAAAGCATTAAGTGTAGTAAGTAAATGCATTCGTACACATTCATCAAAATGTAAATGCAACATCCACACACAAGCATATAACAGTTTTGAAATGTTTGTAGTAGCAACTTAAGTCCTTTTATTGGATTCCCCAGTAGAGTCGCCACCTGTCGACGTTAGGATTTTTACTGTCCCTCTTCTGTTCTTGTCTTTTGGTGTTCTCATGTTAGGTGAGATTTGTTTGAAAAAATAAGTTCTTGAAAAGGTCCAAACATTTATATGTTTGTGATTGATTTGTAAAGAGTCGCCAGTTGGTATTTTTAAATGGTTGCACCAATTCAACCGAGAAAAGGTTTGCACATTGACCACGTGATGTAACACTGTTAAACTGGTCTGTGAAACCCAGATTCATTAGGGTTCAGGGACTTGCTTATGCGGAGGGAAGGTGTTAGACACCCCCGCCCACTTACCCTCACATCCGTGTAGTGTTACCACGACGATCGTCACTTTTCAATTAAACTGTTATATGGATGTGTGTGTGTGTGTGTGGGTCAATGTGCAATTATTTGGAAGTAGTGTTATGCCTCGTTCGCACCTATATACAAAGGGTTTGAATTTGTGTAAAAATTGAGTTTTAACAAGATATAATAGTGATGTTTTGTAAAAGAGGTTTTTTAAACCCTGCACTCAATAGTAATTGAGGCCTTTGATACTTCCATTTTATTAAATGTTCAGCTTAATTGCTTTTATTTTCGAGATGCGAAGCAACTTCGAGAAAATAAGATATATAGCAGTGCCGAACTCCTTGTGGGCATGAGAGCCATCTAAGAAAATTCAGACACCGTTAATAATGTAAAAGCTGTTTATAGCCAAAAATGTCCATCACGGGAACCGAATCTAGATTAAGAGAACTGAATCTGTGATTGCATGATTCCTAGGCTCACATGATATAGCAGATTGTATGAAAGTTGTAAGTAGTTATATATATAAAAGCTATAAATATATATATACAGACTGTCAACCACCACGAAGCGAACTTCATGGGGGACTATAAATGTAAATATATAAAAGCGGTAATTATATATATATAGAGACACGATCAACCACCACGAAGCACCTCCATGGGAGATCAGAAATATAAATAAAGCAGTAAATGCGATCAACCGCCATGAAGTAAACTCCAGGCAGGGACAAAATGTAAATAAAGAACTAAAAGGCCACGAAGTAAACTCCAGGCCTGAAAGAAATGTAAATATATATATATATAAGTATTTATATATATATAAGCAGTAAACGCTCCGGATATAAAATCCAGGCTCATCGAATAGAGTCCGATAACAGTTTATATATATGTATATATATAAAAGCAATAAACGCTCCAAATATAAATCCAGGCTCATCGAACATAGTTCGACAACGATTTATATATATATATATATATATATATATATATATATATATATAATAATAATAAACGCTCCGGACGTGAGTCCAGGAAAAATTGAGGCATAACTCGATAATGTTAGTCCATGTATGTATATATATATATATATATATATATATATATATATATATACAAAAATAAATAAAAGCCACTTGACCAAGTCAAAGCATACACACTACAAACACGACTCTCAACGTAAAGAACAATGTGTACAAAATGTTGAGAAAAGGCTTTGAAAGGTGTAAGAAGGCTTACAGTGGACTGCCAAAGAAGACTTCTATAGCTTTAAATGGATGAACACTCGGCTCCCGCTGGTAAAAATATAGCAATATATGAGCTTACAAGTGTTTAAAATGAGAAAACACTCAATGTATAGTGTGTACAGAGCAAATTGGACAAGGCTTCCTTGCCGTTTTCTCTTACAAAATGGCCACCCCAAGCCCTCTACTTATAGAGGGGGGAGCCGCAGGTGCCGCAGATGCACCTGCAGCTGCCCGGGGTGGCCCGAGCTCCGCGGGTCCCGCCGTCTTGAAGTACGTGCACATGTGCAACATGATGTCTGTTCGAACTTTTAGAACTTCAATCCAGGCCTCTGATTGAGGTGTATAAGACCTTTTACAGAGTGCTATTGTCGAGAGCTACACAAATGACATGGGATTATAGGTTGTAAGAAGTCAAGAAGATGGGACCATGCCCTTGGTCTTCAAGCTTCAAATTCTATCTGGTGTGTTGTCCTGTGTAGTGGTCACGCAGGATTGAAGTTATTTGGTTTTTGTAGGACACTGCTGTGTGGAATGTATGTTTAAAATGTGTTGAGATGGTGCGCATATAGAATCGAGGTGGAAAAATGATGATTTTTCCCCTCACCGGGGTTATCTCCGGTTTGGGGCGTCAGCGATGCGTTGCTCGTGGTTATCTCTACGAGATTGAAATTGCTTGCAAGTACTAGATGTTCTCAGGGTTGTCTCTGAGATGTGCCTGACCTCCTTGGTTTTTCTGTGGGTTTTGGACTGAGTGCCTCGGGGTTATCTCCGAGGTTGAAACTGAGCTTTTTTGAGGTTAACTCCGAAACTGCAACTGCACTCCTTGGTGTTATTTCCAAGGTTGAAATTGAAACTCTCGACATTGTTTTTGGGATTCAATATCTCGGGGTTATCTCTAAGATGGAAAAGTGAAATTTATCTAGGCACACTTAGAAGGGGGGTTAAATAAGTGTGAGAGCAATCTATGACCAATTTTTAAACTTTAAACTAAACTATTAATTTCAAGTTACTATAATAATTGAAATCAGCGTACTAAATTAATATAGCCTATTTAGAAAATCTCTTGCTGAATTTATATCTTAAATAAAATACTTGATGTTAAAGAATTATCTTAATATAATGCAAGTATTCAAATTTTAATTATTAAGATAATTAAATAGCTTATGTGATTTAAAAGTAAAGTAAATAATTAAATCAACACCAAGATTTTTTACGTGGTTCAGCTATTACCCTCTATAATAATAGCCTAGTCCACGTCCAATACCAACTAGTATTGGAGACTCACTTTATTTATTTCTTTATAAACAATCACAGATTATAAAATAGATTCTTACAAAAATTAATTAACAATTAATTTCCCTTGAGCTCTCTTGCTCCTTGTGCACCTATGAACTCTTCAAGAACCTTTTCTTCCTTGAACCTGTTTGTAAATCTTCTTTTTAATCCACTAGGATTAACACCTTTAGACTACACTTAGTCTAAACAGAAAATTCAATACAAATATAGAGGTCTATGATCAATGCAAGAATAATCAATTTAACAATTAAAGGCTCAACTATATGCAATGATCAATTAGCACACAATAAATAAACAATTAATTTCTTACCAAATACCAGCTAAAAAGATATCAAAAAAATTAATTGTCGAGCTGATCAAGATTGCACCAATTAAATCAAGTTTAATAATATAAGTGATTTATGCAACAATAGTATTCTATGAGTCGTGTTTTTCCATACATGAGATTACTGTTTTTATAGCCAACCATATATTACTGTTAATAAAAAATAACGTTATATGAGTCCACAAAATCTGGCTTGATTACAACATCTCCTAACGGTAAAGCTTGAATTAGTCCACATCTTTAATATATATCTAGATTTAGAAAACATAATCTCGTTAGTGGAATAAATCAAAGAAAAAACCTTTAAGAGATAATAGTTTTGACTTATTCTCCTCACTCAAAAGTGGCGTGTAAAAGAGAAGCACACTAGTCAATTATCTTTCCAGGACTCAAGATCTTTAAGAGTCCAAGATAATCATAATTGCTTTTCCTTGAAACTCTCACATACATCTTATCAATAAATGGTTAGCTAGCATGTATAAACCGGATATCAATTTATGCTTGATAAATAATTATTCCTTGAAAAACGCACATGCAACAAATCTCAATAAAGTCTAGCTGCTATTTTTAAATATCCACGTGTAGCATTATTTCAAATACACACATATCATATTCCAAAATTTTATGGCTAATATGCTCATAATATGACAGAATATTTAATATATGTATTACTCCTCAAAAACCTTTTTCATAAGATTTATTTAAAACATTTTTCATTTAAGACATGCAAATAATATGTCCTAGAGCCTTTAAAAGAAAAATCAACTATTATGCAATTGACCTTACATTTGTCTCTTAGAAAGAGAAAACTTCTTCATCCACTGAAAAATCCCACAATTGTTCTTTAATCAACGAATACCTGAAACACCATAAAATAATTGAGTATATGAACAGTTCATCATCAAAAATCAAGGATAGAATATGACAAAGTCAACATTCTCCCCCTTTTTGATGATGACAACCCAAAATTGTTTAACTCTCATAAACTCCCCTTGAATATATGCATAACATAAGTCACTCCCCCTAAATCCATGCAACAACATTATTTCAGGATTCTGAAAATTTATTTTCAGTAAAGTTTTAAAATCCTGAATTTTGTAAACAATTACAAACAACCTGTTGCCTGCAGTATTTGTTAGTTCATCAAATATCAAAATATTTACTGTTAACAAATATATCAAATATTAAAATTTAATTTCCAAATTAAACACAAGTCTTTTGGTGATGCACACCAAACAAAAACCAACATTTAAAATCCGTCCATAATCATATAAAACATTAATAAAAACTCTCCCCCTTTGTCATCAAACAAAAAGGAGAGCATGTCATTCGTCGAGATCCACCACAGCTATGCGCTGAGCAGCCCTTTGTGCGAAATAAGGTCGGTGATTGGCATGATGAACTTTCTTAGCAATGCTTAGGTCAGTAGCAAATTGGGGAGGCCTGGGAATGACAGTTGTAGGTGGTAGAGGGACGTCAAGAAATTCACCTTGATACTCGGCCAACCAATTACAATGCACTCACTCCGGAACAGTGGATTGTTTACGCTGCATATGGAGTTTAGAACCAACATCATTAAACCTCAGAGCCATAAATTCAGCTAACTCCCCAACCTGATTACTAACAAACTTAATTTCCCGACTCAACTGACAAGAATTTCGATTAAGTCATCGTTGCATCAACTCAGCCAAGACAGTTGTTTGCACCTCAAAACCGGCTTGCAAATTGATAAACTCATCTTCAATGTTATGATAGAGTTTATTGATTTCAGGTGCACCCAATGGAAACTTACCTTTTTCCAATAAAGACATACGGTTATGAAGGACAGACATCTCAACTTGCATTTTCTCTTGATTATTAAGAATTACTTTCAATAGATCAACAACTTTAGAAGAGGATTGAGTGGGGGCTGAATAGGAGAGGATGGAATTAAGATTGGAGGAGTAGGATTTTCAGAAGTGACACGAACAAACATACCATCAAGTAAACTGATACGTGACATTTTCAGGGAACCAACACTGATGGAATCAGTAACTGAAACAGAGTTTACATTTTCAAAATAAATTTTAAAATGAGTAAACAGGGTAGTGAGAGTAGCACTGTAAGGCAAACATGTCTTGGTTTTTTTCAAACAGGTGGTCATGTGATGAAGCATCATTTGAGACAAGTTAAAAGAAACACCTCTTAAAATCATGGAAACAATTATCAAGTCTTGATAGGTAAAATCTGCTCCTCCACCTAAACGAGGCAACAAATTGTATCTAACAAGATGATGGAGGACACAAGAGATAGGAGAGACATCCACTGTTTTAGGAATAAAAACAATATTTAATAAATTGATGTTCATCACAATTTGTAACTATTCCAGAGGAGTGAATGGAAAATGAACTGCACCTTTCTTTATAAAAGGACAAACACCAGAAGATGGAATATTCAAAATACTACCAAAATCCATGACTGTAAAATATAAAGATTTTCCTTTGACAAAAGTTGTATAAAAATCTCCATTACATTCTAGATTTGTGTAAAATTGTTGGACAAGTCTAGGGTATGCCACAAATGGAGGAAAAAGCATGGAAGAAATACCACAAGACTCAAACAATAGTTTCAAAGGAGATTGTTGAAAACATATCTGATCAATAGACTTTTCATAAATAAATTATTTTGGAAAAATGACTGTTTTAAAACGCACCTCATACGCATTACTGTGAAAGTAGTTATCAAGCAAATCAGAGGAAAGGTTAGGGTTTACCGAAACCTGTGGGGGTGTAACCTCCAGCTTAAAAGATGAAGTCGTTGGTTGACGTCACCGAGGGGGTCCAGTAGATTTAGGCAGAGAGGGATTGAAAGTGGACTCTTTAGAGGACGAAGAGTCCACGTACTCTGTCTCTGACGACACAACCTTCTTCAGTTTCCTTTGCTTGCGAGATGGTCCGACAGTCGATTGGGGAGGAATTATTGTCTGTTCGTCGTTGGAATCCATCATCGAGCGTTTATGTGATCGAGTTCTCATGATTTTTGAAGGTAAGATGAGAATAAATGAAAGTATAAGAAAAGAGAAAGAGAGACTGAAACACAAACCATAGTTAAAAAGAGTTTGAGAATGAGACGTGATGCATATAGAATGAGATTTAAAAAGAACAATTATGTACACTCCCACCTACTTACGTCTTCCAATAAACTCAGCCGTGTTATCGTTTCAATCTTCAATAACCATTATGAGATGCATGTACGCATACGTCTCCCAAGAAACCCTTCTTCTGTCCAGTCTTTTCAGTTTTCAAAAAAAATTATGATATACTCCTTGATTTGCGCGTCCATGAATTAAGGAATTTAAGTAAGCAACCGAAAACATAATTATCCTAATTTATCAATTAATGAGATATACATGCAAGCTAGGATAATGATAACACCTATTTGAAAATAAATTATGCAAGACACATCCCAAGTTCTCTTCGCAACATGCAAAATCTATCTTCACTTAATGGTTTAGTAAATATATCTGCAATTTGATTTTCAGTTGGAATAAAAATCAATTTAATTAAACCTTTTGACACATTGTCTCTTAAAAAATGATGTCTAACTTCTATGTGCTTTGTTCGTGAATGTAACACAGGATTTTTAGATATATTTATAACACTAGAATTATCGCAATAAATAGGCTCACAATCACATAATATATCAAAATCACATAGAGTTTATCGCATCCATTATATCTGAGAGCAACAACTTCCTGCAGCTAGGTATTAACCCTCAATAGTTGAAAGAGCCACTGAGGTTTTCTTTTTACTATGCCATGATACGAGACTCTGTCCCAAGAAAGTACAAGCACCACTTGTACTTTTTCTATCAATTTGACATCCTGCATAGTCAGCGTCTGAATAACCTATAAGTTCAAAGTGATTGGAAATTGGATAAAAATCTCTAAATTTATTGTACCACTTAAATATTTCAAAATCCTTTTAACAACATTTAAATGTTATTCATTGGGTTTAGCTTGAAATCTAGGACACAAACAAACACTATACATTATATCGGGTCTAGAGGCAGTTAAGTATAATAAGCATCCAATCATACCTCGACATTTTGTTATATCAACATCAATACCTTTGTATCAGTGGTGAGCTTTATTGATGTGCTTATAGGTGTACCTTTTGAGTTAGATCCTTCAAAGCCAAATCATTTGAGTATTTCTTTTGTGTATTTGGTTTGATGGATGTAAATTCCATCCTTCGTTTGCTTGATTTGAAGTCCCAAAAAGTAGTTAAGTTCTCCCATTAAGCTCATATCAAATTCTTTATACATGCACTTTGAAAACCACTCACAAAGATGATAATTAGTAGCACCAAAAATTATATCATCTACATATATTTGAACAATAATGATATCTATATTTTTATGCTTAATAAATAATGTAGAATCTATTTTACCTCTAATAAATCCATTTGATAAGAGATATTTACTTAACCTATCGTACCACGCCCTTGGAGCTTGTTTCAAACCATAAAGAGCTTTCTTTAATTTATAGACATGATTAAAATACTTTTCATGCTCGGATTCAGGAGGTTGTTTCACATAGACCTCTTCGTTAATGTATCCATTGAGGAAGGCACTCTTTATGTCCATTTGATACAGCTTAAACATTTTGTAGCATGCAAATGCCAAAAAAATTTGGATTGATTCTAACCTAGCCACTGGTGCATAGGTTTCTTCATAGTCGATCCCCTCTTGTTGGTTATACCCTTGAGCTACTAGCCTTGCTTTGTTACGAGTGATTTTACCGTGCTCATCAAGCTTGTTTTTGAATACCCATTTCGTACCAATGATAGATGCATCTTTTGGAGGAGGCATAAGTTCCCAAACTTGGCATCTTTCAAATTGTTGAAGTTCTTCTTGCATTGCCAATAACCAATTTTCATCAAGGACTACGTCCTTTGCATTCTTTGGCTCAACCTGTGACAAAAATGCAGAGAATGCACAATGATTTTGTAAACCACTTCTTGTGGTTACACCTTTGTTGATATCTCCAATGATATTCTTCGGTGGATGATTCTTGACATATCTAGCTGTTTTTGGCATATGAATATCGTGTAAAACTTCTTCTTGATCATGAGACTCATCTTCAGTATCCTGTAAATTTTCAGGTTCACGTTCCTGCTGGTTGTCCATTTCAGTATCCTAAAACTGCTCATTTGGTCTCTCGTTTTGTTCTTTTCAGTTTTGCTGGAATTCTATCTATCTCTAAATTTCCTGCATCATCTTCACTTTCTCATGGAACATCATTGTTAGTCTCGTTGAAAGTGATATGAACAAATTCTTCTACACATGACTTTCAAATATTGAAAATACGATAAGCCTTACTATTTTGAGAATAACCAATGAAAATTCCTTCATAAGACTTAGCATCAAATTTTCCCAAATTATCACTTGTGTTTAAGATGAAACATTTAGAACCAAATACTTTGAAATAACTTATGTTTGGAATTTTATTATTTAGAAGATCATAAGGTGTTTTCAAAATAATAGGACGAATGAGTACTCTATTTAAAACATAACATGATGTACTTACTGCTTCGGCCCAAAATTTCTTTGGAAGCTTACTTTCTTGTAGTAGTGTTCTTGCCATCTCTTGTAGAGTTCTATTCTTCCTTTCCACCACCCCATTTTGTTGAGGAGTCCTTGGGGCTGAAAATTCATGACTAATACCTTTTTGATCACAAAAGGTTATGAAATCTTTTTGAAATTCAGTACCATGATCACTTCAAATTCTAATGAGTTTGTAGCTATATATAGTTTCAAGATTCCTTATTAATCTTTCAAACTCTTTTAATGCTTCATCCTTAGTTCTCAAAAATAATACCCATGTGTATCTTGAAAAATCATCAACAATTACAAATGCATAAAATTTACCATTAATACTAAAATGTCTTTCTGGTCCAAATAAATCAAGAAGAAGTAGTTGCAAATGAGAAGAGGTTGATACCATATTCTTTGCTGAAAAAGAAGTTCTTACTTGTTTTCCCAGTTGGTAAGGAATATATATTCCTTTCTTTTCAAACCTGATTCTTATCAATCCTTTGACGAGATTCTTTGAAGATAGTTTCTTGATTAAGTCCATGTGAATATGTCCCATCCTTTTTATGCCATAAATAAGCTTCATCTTGTACTGAAGTAAGACATAGTTCTTCCTCATGTTGCTCAAAATCAAGAGTATATATATTTCCTTCTCTTTGTACAACTAGAGTAGTATTGTTAGTACCATGAAATATTGTGCATTTATCTTTTTCAAAATTAACTTGATGACCATTATCCATTAATTGGCTAATACTAATTAAATTCAATTCAAGACCATTAACAAGATGCACATTATTTATACTTACCTTGCCATTACCAATTTTACCTTTTCCAACTATCTCGCAGGTTTTATTGTCTCCAAACTTGACCGTTCCATTCTTCATCTTGATATTTAGTTCTACAAATTTTGATTTATCACCGGTCATGTGCTGAGAACATCCGCTATCAAGAATCCATTTTTGAGATGGAACTCTTGCCTTTAAGCATACCTGTCAAGAAAGAATAATTTATCCTTTTGGTACCCATATCTTTTTGGGTCCACTTATGTTAGTAGCAAGCAAACCACTCTTTTTAATCCATACCTTTTTAACCTTGTTTCATTTCTTAAAACAATTTATATCTAAATGACCTTTAATACCACAATGTTTACAATTTGTGAAAAGAGAGCAATAATTTAAACTAAACCGTGACTTTGATTTTAGCATTTTTATATTACTCTTTTTATGCATAGGATCATAACCAATTCATTGTCTTTCAAAACTAGGTCTTTGTTTACCTAATATGACATTTAAATTTTCTTCACCTTGGACAAATTTAGCAAGAGATAATTTTAATGAAGCTATTTCTTTTTGAAGTTCATTATTAGGAAGGGTCTTAACATGAGATTTATCACTAAATGCATCAATACACACATCTCTCATTTTTAGCTCATTAGTCAATTTTTGGACTTCATTATTCAAGAAATTTACCTTATTGAAAAGTATTTTTTTATAATTATCTAAATAATCAATCTTAGCAATCAAAACCTTTTCTTCTTTACAAGTTGATTCCTTTTCAATTTCTTTCTTTTCATCTATTAGTGAATCGACTTCATTCATTAAAGTATTAACTAAATCTCTTAAGCATTCATTCTTTTCTTTTAACTTCTTATTTTCTTGCTCTAATAAGTTCATTTCATTAAAAGATACCTGATTAGATTCACCTTCAATTCCCACGAAGCATACTTGTGCTATCTCATCTTCAGTATTGATCTCCACTTTGGATTCCTTATCACTCCAAGTCACAAGGGCTTTGTTCTTTTTGTTGTCTTTGTAGTTTGTCTTCCCTTTGTTTTTCAATTGAAAACAATCTTTCTTGAAGTGACCAAGACGTCCACATTTGAAGCACGTCTCTTCAGTTTGCTTTCCTTTAGACTTATTTGAATTGAAAGTATTTATTCTTTTATTCTTCCTTTGTAGTAGCCCCTTGAGTCTTCTTGACATCATTGCTATTTCTTCATCCGAGTCATCATCAAGCTCCTCTTCATTATCTGCATTAAGAGCTAAAACCTTTCTTCGAGGAGTTTCCTCCTCATCATCATATCTCTTTAACTGATGTTCATATTCTTGTAATTCACCAAACAAAGTTAAAGTATCCATGGAAGAAATAGTTGCAGAATCTTGAAGAGTAGTGATTTTAGAAGCAAACCTTTTGGGCATAGCCCGGAGCAACATACGGTTGATCTCACTTTGAGGAATAGTCTTGTCCAGTAATTTCAATGAGTTTACAAGGACTAGAAATCTTGCTTGAGCTAGCTTAATAGTTTCATCTTTTTCGAGCTTGAACATTTCATAATCGTGCATAAGCATGCTTAGCTTGACTTCTCGTACTTTGGAAGTACCTTCATGACTTACCACTAGAGTATCCCAAATTTCCTTAGCTGTGTTGCATGAGGAAACTTTGTCTATCTCGGATTGTACCATGCCGTTGAGAAGCGTGTTCATTGCCTTGGAATCATATGAGACCATGTAGATTTCGGTTGAATCCATTTCTAGTAGAATCTTTGGTGTCCCGTCATCTCTTCGCGAAATAACTAGACCGTTCTCCATAACGCACCATTCCCAAGGATCTCTTTTAAGATAGATCCTCATTCGAAATTTCCAGAAGTTGTAATTTTCCGTTCCAAACAGCAAATGAGGTGTATTGGTTGATTGTCCTTCTTGATTGTTGTTCCCGAACTGTGCCATGCCAGAATCTTTCCCTACAAGTCACCTTTAAGACAAAGATAAGTAGAGCCAAGATTTGATACCAAATGAAATTTGTCTAAGCACACTTAGAAGGGGGGGGGGGGGTAAAATAAGTGTGGGAGCAATCTATGACCAATTTTTAAACTTTAAACTAAACTATTAATTTCAGGTTACTATAATAATTTAAATCAGCTTACTGAATTAATATAGCCTATTTAGAAAATCTCTTGCTGAATTTATATCTTAAATAAAATACTTGATGTTAAAGAATTATCTTAATATAATGCAAGTATTCAAATTTTAATTATTAAGATAATTAAATAGCTTATTTGATTTTAAAGTAAATCAAATAATTAAATCAACACCAAGATTTTTTACGTGGTTCAGCTATTATTCTCTATAATAATAGCCTAGTCCACGTCCAATACCAACTAGTATTGGAGACTCACTTTATTTATTTCTTTATAAACAATCACAGATTACAAAACAGATTCTTACAAAAATTAAGTAACAATTAATTTCCCTTGAGCTCTCTTGCTCCTTGTGCACCTATGCACTCTTCAAGAACCTTTGCTTCCTTGAACCTGTTTGTAAATCTTCTTTCTAATCCACTAGGATTAACACCTTTAGACTACACTTAGTCTAAATAGAAAATTAAATACAAATATAGAGGTCTATGATCAATGCAAGAATAATCAATTTAACAATTAAAGGCTTAACTATATGCAATGATCAGTTAGCACACAATAAATAAACAATTAATATCTTACCAAATACCAGCTAAAAAGATATCAAAAAAATTAATTATCGAGCTGATCAAGATTACACCAATTAAATCAAGTTCAATAATATCAGTGATTGATTCAACAATAGTATTCTATGAGTCGTGTTTTTCCATACATGAGAATACTATTTTTATAGCCAACCATATATTACTGTTAATAAAAAATAACGTTATATGAGTCCACAAAATCTGGCTTGATTACAACATCTCCCAACGGTAAAGCTTGAATTAGTCCACATCTTTAATATATATCCAGATTTAGAAAACATAATCTCGTTAGTGGAATAAATCAAAAAAAAAACCTTAAAGAGATAATAATTTTTACTTATTCTCTTCACTCAAAAGTGGCGTGTAAAAGAGAAGCACAACAGTCAATTATCTTTCCAAGACTCAAGATCTTTAAGAGTCCAAGATAATCATAATTGGTTTTCCTTGAAACTCTCACATACATCATAGCAATTAATGGTTAGCTAGCATGTATAACCGGATATCAATTTATGCATGATAAATAATTATTCCTTGAAAAACGAACATGCAACAAATCTTAATAAAGTCTAGCTGCTATTTTTAAACATCCACGTGTAGCATTATTTCAAATACACACATATCATATTCCAAAAATTTATGCCTAACATGCTTATAATATGACAGAATATTTAATATATGTATTACTCCTCAAAAAGCTTTTTCATAAGATTTGTTTAAATCATTTTTCATTTAAGACATATAAAAATAATATGTCCTACAGCCTTTAAAAGAAAAATCAACTATTATGCAATTGACCTTACATTTGTCTCCTAGAAAGAGAAAACTTCTTCATCCACTGAAAAATCCCACAACTGCTCTTTAATCAACGAATAACGGAAACACCATAAAACAATTTAGTATATGAACATTTCATCATCAAAACTCAAGGATAGAATATGACAAAGTTAACAAAAAGGCTTCTCCGGTGGGATTTCCGGAACTGGAACTGTCTTGTCCTCCAGGGTTATCTTTGAAAGACGATTCTGCCCTCCTGCAATGTTAGTAGCAGGAATGCAAAATTTCGAGTGTCTATAGTAGATATCATGCTCTACTTGACTCTTATAATGGATTTCTTGTTCCGCTGCAGTTAAACTTGATGTTTATTATATTTTATCAGTTTAACACTGTTGAAGGGTAATGATAATTTATTCTGCATTATCTTAGTCGTAATATTTCTTACTGGGCTAGTTGAGCTTACCCTTTGCTTTCATTGTTCTCTTCAGGAAATGAGAACGTAGCCGGGACTAGTCGGGGAACAGAGTGATGGTCCGAGTTGGTGGCTGTAGTAGTCCTCACTATTTTATGAAATTGTTTAATAATAATTGTAATGAGGACTCCATTTGAGTTTGGATATTGTCTAGAAGATAATATTCGTGTTAAAACACTCACCTATGTTTTGTCGTATGTTGTGACGCTCCCAAATTTGAGTATCCTCCAACCCGACATATGGTGCTACACGGTACTCATAACTATACAATCATTCCATTGAAAACACACCATAATGAATGTAATTACTATCTTCTTATTACAATCAAAGTGAAATCCTTTCCCAGGTTCATGAACCGATTACATCATTCGTTGTTCATAAGTATAATACATACAATCATACTAATCTATTACAAGATGGTTAATTATCCATCTTAGCCTTGCCCTTATTTCTCTTTGCATTCTCAGTATGCTCAACTTTAACTGCAATCATATAATTCACGCAAGAAGTGAGCATAACAAGTTCAGCAAGTCTAACAAAGAATAATATCAATACCACATTCGTGAATTATATGAAAATCTTACATAACCGACCAAATAGTTATAAAGTATTATGAAACATTAATACTTAATAATTCATAACATCAATTCCCAAAGTATATAATAGTTTAGGAATTCTGAACTGGTTGAAAGACCATGAACAATCTCTTTCTGTTTTCATACTTGAAAAGGGCATCACAACACTAAGGCTGTATATCCGGCATTTCTTACAAGCACTTCTAGGTGATCAGCCTATAGTACTCTATGTTGATCAACATTCATCCGTTAAACGTATTTACGTTTAAGTTTTGGCAAACTCGCGTTCCCATCGAATAATCGATGAAAAATACTTTTGTTTGTTCATAGACAAACTTACCTTTAAATCCGTACCAAATACTTGGCATGGGATAGCGTTATCATTTCTATATAGAAAGACATGTATACAAATCAATCTATCTCTTACGAATAGTCTAGCCGAGTTAAAACTGGCATTAACCCTTTCTTTAAAATCATTCATGCAACTCATTACAATGAATCACATAAAAATCGACTAACATAAAGGTTAGACAAGTGTTAAGAAAAACTTGCCTTCAAGCGTTTTCAAATAATTTATTCGACTGTTCTCAGCCTGTACAGAATCTACATGATATATTCACATATCACACTGTAATTAGCTATCAAACAATCAATCACATATTTTCTACCAACTTCTTTCTCTTCTATGTCTTAGTTGACTTTATTTCATTAATAATGTCAATATGACTTACTACCTTCCATCCTGGATTGTTAATGATCTTATGTGATTAACTAGACTCAATCATCATTGGTGAAGTACCAATGTCGATTACCATTCATTGTTTATTTATTAACACTTCGTGTTATTCGTTACCATACTAAGAACTCGCTTCAATTCCTAAGTTCATCACAATATACACTAGTATATGTAACATGGGAATAGTTTTAGTATGTTCATTAAGTATATAAACTTATCTCATATTAGTCTTGAAACAATTGAATTCAAAACCTAACTTGTTAAACAACTCCCCCGCCTTTCGTGTCCACAAGGCGTGGCTCTATACATAACACATCTGCATCGCTGGGCGCCGGTTCTGAGACCTAAGCCCCGGTCCCAGTACTGCAAATACTGAAACCTATACCTGTGAATGGCGTTGCAGCACCACTCTTCAGTAACTCATTACACTGTGCACGGCGCTGCGGCATGACACAATAAGCTTTGTCTGGCGCCACGGCGCCAAACCTCAACACCAGAAAATTTTTACAGATAAATTTTTTAGTGAATTTCCCGACTTCATAACTTCTTCGTTATAAGTCCGATTTGGTCCGTTCAAAAGCCTACAACTCCCATTTTACATACTATACGCGTTCATACAAGAATTTTACAATTTTTATTCTATTAACTCAAAATTCACTTCTAAGTTCATTATCGAGAGTTCGTTAAACGCTTTCGAGCGTTCAATATTCGTTTTCTTTGTTTTAAGTCGGAATCAGACGATTCTTGAGTCCACGACTTTTAAATACCCTATCTCACGTGTTGACATTGAAAACCAACATTTTCAAGTCTCACAACAACTTTCAACTACTAATCCGGAATTTCTACGTTTTCGACGTTTAACGTCTAATTCCGTAAAATTCACCATAACTTCGTTACTAGTGTTCTATATGCCAAATCAAATGGAACACTCCATTGATTTCATATCTACATCCTGACCAAGCAAGATGCACATATTCTAATAGTGATGGAGTTCAATTTGTCCATCAAAAACCATGATTATAAATCAATATTTCCTACGGTTTAAACGTGAACCCTTATAAAGGTTTTACATATTACAAGCCATCCTTATTCCTCCATAAGAGGCATGCTCCACCAATTTATGATTCTTTATAACAAAGAAATCAAAGGGATGGAAAACTATTATTAATGGAATATTACCTTCCCGGTCTTTGTGTTCTTGCTAAAATCTCTAATAAAAAGCTTCAAAGTGAGATGATTTCTTATGTCTAGCTCTTTCTCTCTCTCAATATAAGTTAGATGATCTCTTGGAAACCACCAAATGACCACATATGTCTTCTATTTATAGGAAACTCAAATGGAGGGCTTTTTGGTCAATTCTCCCCACCTCCTTATTATTCACTACTTCATCACCAAGTAAAATACTTGGTGATCAAGTAATTCACTTTACTTGGCAACCAAGTGGCCGGCCCACATGCCCATGGTTCATCCCCATGGGTTGCCCTATGGGTTTTACCCATTCGATGACCCATCGATTCGTTCCACGGTTCATTTTCTTAGATCGGGCTTAATTAAACATAACGTTGGGCCTTGATTACTCAATTAATTTGTCTTGGTGTAATCCAAATCTAATTGGATCATATTAAGTCCTTAAACTATAAATCCATAACACCAATCGTATTCTACACGTATCATTCACGTATTCTCTTCGTATAATACTCGTACGATAATCATATTATACTTCATATTAAATCTTCATACTATACTCGTATACTAAATCGTATCACACTCGTATAACGTACACATAATCATTATCGTAATTCATTATACGAATCTCACTTCCTTCCCAGAAATCATTCTTCTCAACCCTTAGGTTTTAAGTTCACATGCGAAAACTTCGTTTGCCATAAATGAAATATTATTAAATATTCTTTCTCGTCTTCATATTCTATCATTATGTGTTTCTCGGAATTTCAAACTTAATCCCCGAGCAGAAATGGATGAATAGTGTTTTAACAAAAATTTCTCGAATTTATTTTATTTTCGTCTTGGAAATTCAACACAATTAATTCTAGCACATAGCCAGAATACTAACCACATTCGTACATTCTAGGTCATAGAACGACCTTCACATAGCTTACTCACATAAATAATCAATTAAATTCATTTAATTGACATAATCAAATAAAAATTTAATCCTCATACAAATCTAATTTTCTCGGGCATTACATTCTCCCCCCACCTATAAGGATTATGTCCCCAGAATCTCACTTATAATTACATAAACAAATGAGGAAAATTTTCTTTCATTTTACTTTCGAGTTCCCACGTTGCTTCTTCCGCATTGTGGTTTCTCCATATTATCTTCACCGAAGGTATTATCTTATTTCTCAAAACTTGTTCCTTCCTATCAACAATTTGAATTGGAAGTTCTTCATATGATAAACTTTCTCTATCTGAATAGATTCATACTCTATTACGTGTTTATAGTTCGGTTTATAGGGACACAACACAGATATTTGAAACACATTATGTATACGTTCCATTTCTGGAGGTAAGGCTACTTCATACGCTACCTCTCCTACCCTTCTTAAAATCTCAAAAGGTCCTATAAACCTTGGACTTAACTTCCCTTTCTTCCGAAAATGTATCTTCCCTTTCCAAGGTGATACCTTCAAAAAGACATAAGACCATACTTCAAATTCTCTCTTTTCTCTGTGAGGATCTGCATACTTCTTTGTCTATCTTGAGCTGCTGCTAATCAAGTACATATTAGCTTTACCATGTCCACCGTTTGTTGTACCATCTCAGGTCCCAACATTTGACGTTCACCCACTTCATCCCAAAATAGTGGAGTTCTACACTTCCTTCTATACAACGCTTCGTAAGGCAGCATGCCTATACAAGCGTGAAAACTATTGTTGTACACAAATTTCACCAATGGTAGATGGTCGTCCCAACTCCCTTTGAAATCCATAACACAAGATCTTAACATATCTTCAAGCATTTGAATTATCCATTCACTTTGTCCATCCGTCTGAGGATGATACGCCGTACACAATCTCAACTGTGTTCCCATTTGCTCTTGAAAACTTCTCCAAAAGTTCAATGTTAATCGTGGATCACAATCTGAGATAATTGAAATAGGTACTCCATGTCTTGAAATAATTTCCTTGATATAAAGCTTAGCTAATTGGTCTAGGTTATACCTAATTCCTATTGGTAGAAAATGAGCCGATTTCGTCAATCGATCCATTATCACCCAAATAACATCGTATCCTTTCCTTGTTGTTGGAAGTCCTACTACAAAGTCCATTGTGATGTGCTCCTATTTCCACTCCGGAATTTCTAATGATTGCAACAACCCACTAGGTCGTTGGTGTTCAGCCTTAACTTTCTGACAAGTTAAGCACCTACTAATATATTCTGTCATCTTACTTTTCATGTTCATCCACCAAAAGTTCTGACGAAGGTCTTGATACATCTTCAAACTATCGGGATGTATCGAGTACCTCGAACTATGGGCCTCACTCATTATCTCCTCCTTCAATTCAAAATTATTTGGAACCCAAATTCTTCCTTCAAAATGAAGTAATCCCTCCTTATCGAGGTTATACCTTGTCTTTTCTTCATCTTTTATCCTCTTCTTCGTATGCTCGCATTCCTCGTTGCTCAATTGCACTTCCTTAACACGTTCCACTATGGTTGGTTGACTCTCCATGGAAAATAACATCTCCTCTGCTTCATCTGGTAATTTAACTTTTAATTCCATTTTCTCCATCGCTATTACTAACTCATTCTGAGTCGTTAACATTGACAGTTTTTCTCTACCCTTCCTACTTAGCGCATCAGCCACTACATTTGCTTTCCCCAGATGATATAAGATATCACAATCATAATCTTTTATTAGTACCAACCACCTTCTCTGCCTCATATTTAACTCCTTCTATTTGAAGATATATTTCAGAGTTTTATGGTCCGTGTATATCTCACACTTCTCACTGTATAGATAATGCCTCCATATCTTTAAGGCAAAAACTACAGCTGCTAATTCCAGATCATGAGTAGGATAGGCCTTCTCATAATCATTTAATTGACGTGACGTATACGCAATGACCTTGCCATGCTGCATGAGCACGCAACCCAGTCCTCTATGCGAAGAATCACTATACACTACAAACTTCCATGTATCATCTAGCAAAGACAATACAGGTGCCTCACTTAACCTCTTCTTTGGTTCCTGAAAACTATTCTCCCATTTTTCCGTCCACACGTACTTCACCGACTTCCTCATCAAATTTGTCAGCGGAGTAGCTATTCTAGAAAAGTCATGTATGAACCTTCTATAGTATCCCGCTAACCCCAGAAAACTCTGAACCTCAGTTGGCGTTTTCGGTTGTTCCCACTCATTTACTGCTTCTACTTTTACTGAATCCACAGAAATGCCATCTTTATCAATAACATGTCCTAGAAACTGCATTCGTTCAAGCCAAAATTCACAATTTGTGAATTTCGCATATAACTTTTCCTTCCGTAGTGTCTCCAACACTATCCTTAAATGTTCAGCATGATCTTCTGGCATCTTTGAATAGACTAGAATATTATTAATGAACACTACGACGAACTTATCCAAATTTTGTTTGAACACTCTATTCATTATATCCATAAACGTGGCTAGCGCATTAGTCAACCCAAACGACATAACTAGAAACTCGTAATGACCATAACGAGTTCTGAACCCCATCTTTGGTACATCCTCCTTCCTCACTTTTAACTGATGATACCCCGTACGCAAATCTATTTTAGAAAAATACTTTGCCCCTTTCAACTAATCAAATAGATCATCGATCCTGGGTAACGGGTATTTATTCTTAATCATTAACTTGTTCAACTCTCGATAGTCAATACAAAGTCGTAACGACCCATCCTTTACCTTTACAAACAATAGCGGTGCTCCCCAAGGAGACACACTCAGTTGAATGTACTTCCTGTCTAATAGTTCTTGTAATTGAAACATTAACTCTTTAATCTCAACTGGCGCCATCCGATATGGTGCCTTAAAACTTGTGATGTACCCGATAACAAATCAATCACAAATTTGACTTCCTTATCTGGTGGAATACCCGGTAACTCTTCCGGAAATACATCCACACACTCATGAACTATAGGTATCTGGTCCAAGGATGTTCCCACTCTTTGGGTATCCACAACATGACACAAATAACCTACACACCCCTTTCTTAACATCTTTATAGCTTGTGTCATCGATAGACAACAAGAGCGTCTCGGTGATTTACTTCCGAAGAACACTACCTTGGTTTTCTTAGAAAGTCGAAGGTTCACACATTTTTATGGCAATCTATTATAGCCTTGTGGTTAATCAACCAATCCATACCAAGAATTACATCGAATTCTTTTAACCTTACCGGTACCAAATCTATCGATAACTTATTACCTCTAATATCTATGCAACAATCCTTATAAATATGTTCAATGGGGATTATCTCTTTGTTTACTACCTTAACATCTAAAGGTATTGCTAACTTTTTAGGGATTAAACCTAATCGCTTAGCAAATTCACATGCTATAAAAGAACAAGTAGCACCCGAGTCAAATAACACATAAGCATTTATTTCATTGACTAGAATGATACTTGCTACAACATCCGATGATGCAACCGTATATTGGACAAACATATTAAACGTACGGGCTGAGGGTCTACCCATAAATGGTGTTGGTCAGTAATGGCTAATTTACCACTACTAGAACCCTTATTTTCCTCTAACCCTTTCTTCGGGCAATTTCTTGCCATGTGGTCCAACGATCCACAAACAAAACACCCATGATTTTTCTTAGAGTTAGGACAGTTGGGTGATAAATGTCCCTCCTGCCCACAGTTGTAACAAACTGATTTCCCTTTTCAACAGATTCCCAAATGATTCTTTCTGCATGTCTTTCATGGCTCCATTCTACACTTAGGATCTCCTTGTTTAACCCTAGTATTCCCAGTCTTAAATTCTTCCTCTTTGGCATAGTGCTACTACCGCCGGAAACCTCTGCCTTATTTCATCCCTCACTCTTATTCTTATTCTTCCTTTCCTTGTGGTACTGAGACAACGCCTCACCACCACCTTTAGCTATTATTGCCTTTTCCAGAATGGTCCCATATGAAGCACTCTAAAACACCAAAATCCTACTGTAGAGCCAGGGTTTCAGGCCTTGCTCAAACCTACGAGCCTTCCACTCTTCTGTGTCCACCTAATGTGGAGCAAATCATGCCAATTCATTAAATTTGGCGGCGTACTGGGGAACTGTCATATCCCCTTGCTTAAGTTCTAAGAACTTAATCTCTATTCAACCTTGCATGCTAGTAGGAAAATAGTTCTCAAAGAATACCTTCTTGAACTGTTCCCATGTAACTACTTTCATTCTAGCCCCACCCAGGTGAGCTTCCCACAAATAGTTGGCCTCCCCTTTCATCATGTAAGTCGCAAAAGAAGTCCTTTGTGCCTCACCCACGTTCGTAATAACAAATGCCTTTTCTATCCCTTTCACCCATGTTTGGGCCTTTAAGGGGTCCGTCGTTCCTCGGAACTCCGGAGGACCCACACATTTAAATTCTTTAAAGGTAGTTTTTCTAGATACCCTAGGTGCTACGGGAATCCCTCCCCCAACTTGGTTAAATGTTTCCATTAATAAATTAGCGTACTCTTGCATAGGGTTATTAGGACCCCCATGATTTTCATTATGTGACTCAGCCTCTTGGTTACGTTGTCTCCTTCTTGGTGGCATAATTCTGATTAAATAAATAAAGTTTCATTATTATCTATTTAACTACTTAGTTATCATTCCCAAATAAGGACTCATATCACAACAAGCACATTAAACACAAACTTCATTTTATTAATATGCTTTCATAGTCAAAACTATTTACACTTTGCTTCCATAGCCAAAATGTATTACATTATTATCCCGCGATTAACTTCTACAAAAATTGAGATTTACAAAAAGACTACCCTTTAATTATACAAAAGAGGGTTTTACGTCACTACATATATACCAAAAAGATCTAATGATCTACTAACACTGCCTTACGGCATTCTCATGTTTTTGACTTGCTAAAATCAAAATAATATCTCGACTAATTGTATGTCGAGTCTGCCATGACTCAGTAGAATAACAAGTGATTTTTAGCTTAAAATCCTCGTGAGTACATTCATGGATGTACGACATCCTATCAATCTTCTGGTCTTTTTCAACTAGTTTCTTTCGAAGCTCTACGGCCTATTCCTTATAATCTCTAGCTTTATCTGTCATCAGCACTTTCTCATCGTGCTCTGACTCAAAATCTACCTCTGCAGACTCTTTCGCCTCATATAGGGCGGTAATCTCCTCGTTCTGTGTCTGCAGCAAAGTGCGCAGATGCACATTCCTCTCAAGCACGACCAAGTACAATGATCTCATTACATCTGGAGGTGTTGACTACTAAGTAGGTACCACCGTATTAATCGATGTTACCTCCATATCCTCCTCCACATCTATCATCATATTTAGATATGATGTTATTCCCATTGTTTCTTCAGAGTAATCCTCCCCAGAAATGTACTCCTCTGGATCAAAATCTTCTAGAACCACTATCGGTACCTCCGCCACTGGCATAGGTACTATCTCCACTCGGTTCACTGACTCTTCACTCACCACGTGAATGTCTCTATACATCAAGCTATCGTTGGACATCTACAAAACACATATCATGTTGATTAGTACATAATACACAATAGTGTAGGCACAAATCACATTTAATTTATTTAGGATTAATTTCCATCTTTTAAATCTTTCAGTACTGAGTTTTCTCAATACTTTATTAATTAATTTGACTCGAATTTCTTTCTTTGGATTTTACCTTCCTTACGAGGTTATTAGCCTAAGGTTATTCCCCCCTTAAGTTTTATAACCTAAGGCTTTGATACCAACCTGTGACGCCCCCAAATTTGAGTATCTTCCAACCCGAGATATGGTGCTACACGGTACTCATAACTATACAATCATTCCATTGAAAACACAACATAATGAATGTAATTACTATCTTCATATTACAATCAAAGTGAGATCCTTTCTCAGGTTCATAAACCGATTACATCATTCGTTGTTCGTAAGTATAATACATACAATCATACTAATCTATTACAAGATGGTTAACTATCCATCTTAGCCTTGCCCTTAATTCTCTTAGCATTCTCAGTATGCTCGGCTTTAACTGCAATCATATAATTCACGCAAAAAGTGAGCATAACAAGCTCAACAAGTCTACAAAGAATAATATCAATACCACATTAGTGAATTATATGACAATCTTCCATAAATCAACAAATAGTTATGAAGTATTATGAAACATTAATACTTAATAATTCATAACATCAATTCCCAAAGTATATAACAGTTTAGGAATTCTGAACCGGTCAAAAGACCATGAATAGTCTCTTTCTGTTTTCATACTTAAAAAGGACATCACATCACTAAGGTTGTATATCTGGCATTTCTTACGAGCACTTTTAGGTGATCAGCCTATAGTACTCTAAGTTGATCAACATTCATCCGTTAAACGTATTTACGTTTAGGTTTTGCCAAACTCGCGTGCCCATCGAATAATCGATGAAAAATACTTTTGTTTGTTCATAGACAAACTTACCTTTAAATTCGTACCAAATACTTGGCATATGATATCGTTATCATTTCTATATATAAAGACATATATACAAATCAATCTATCTCTTACGAATAGTCTAGCCGAGTTAAAACTGGCATCAACCCTTTCTTTAAAATCATTCATGCAACTCATTACAATGAATCATAGAAAACTCGACTAACACAAAGGTTAGACAAGCGTTTAGAAAAACTTTCCTTCAAGCGTCTTCCAATAATTTATTCGACTCTTCTCATCCTGTACAAAATCTACATGATATATTCACATAGCACACTATAATTAGCTACCAAACAATCAATCACATTATTTCTACCAACTTCTTCCTCTTCTATGTCTTAGTTGACTTTATTTCATTAATAATGTTAATATGACTTACTACCTTCCATCCCGGCTTGTTAATGATCTTACGTGATTAACCGTACTCAATCATCATTGTTGAAGTACCAATGTCGATTACCGTTTAGGGTTTATTTATTAACACTTCGTGTTCTTTGTTACCATACTAATAAATCGCCTTACAACCAAATATGTCTCGTGTTCATAACATTTTTCACATATCCATGTTATGTAAATATGTGAAAGACCCGAACCACATTATTGAGTTAGAACCAGACGAGATAGCAAAAGATTTAACGTATGAAGAGGTACCTGTTAAAATCTTGGATAAGAAGGAACATATTCTACTCTCCAAGGTTATACCTCAAGTTAAAGTTTTGTGGAGAAACCATGATGTTGAGGAAATGACCTGAGAGTTAGAATCTGAAATGAAATCAAGGTATCCTCACCTCTTCGACATACCAGGTATGTGAAAGCCCCAAATCCGGGTTCCAAATCACCGCTGATCTGGTATAAACATTCTACAACTATTACGGAAGATATAAACATAAATTGTTTATACAATAAACTTTACACACTATTCCCTAAGGTCGAGTAACCTTAACTTATACCCAATTCATAACTTACTTGACTTACAACAACATTAATATACAATACTTATACAAATTTAGTTGCACACATTATCATAAAGCTGGAACTGTCTTTAATCTTTCCTTGTATCCGAAGCATTCGTCTTAATATGCAATGTTTTATCATGATATAGCAAGGGTGAGCATGAAAGTTGCCCAACAAGTTTAAATTTATTTAAGGATATATCATGATTGAAAGAGTCTGAATAATAAGCTGGCTATAATTCTTCAATATAGTTGAGAACTAGCACGAACAAACTTTTGACTGAACAAGTATTAAACATTAACAAATATATCTGGACCGAATAGTAATGAAGGTGATCAGCCTTTTATACATAACTTATACATACAATACATGCCTGTTTCATTGATTATCGTTACACATTTTAATAAGCTTTGTCTGAAGAGCTAATATATAAATAATATTGATATACAAATTAGAATAATATCATCACAGTAATTAAAATAACCTAAACACATTAACACATAATCCTATCAGTCTATACAACACATAAGACCTAGTATCAAATCAAAGTATTTCAGTCTGTACTGAATCCGACACAATTCTAACATCCCGACGGTCTAGTCGGACAATTCACGAGTTTAAGTTCAATTAAACTCCGCCTTAACACTTAACAAGTATCTTAGATAATCATATTATTAATCATAATAATTTTCCAAGTCTCATAATAATTTTGAAATAATTAATATCATTTATCTTGATTTTTCAATCATTAAAATCTTATTTATATGATTTAAATACCACAATATTCTAATATCATTAATATTTATTTAATATTAAATACTAATGAAATACATGTCATAATATTATAACATATTTATAATATTTCAAAGTATTTTTAATACTTTATTATTTCCTTTAAATGTTTTTAAAGTAATTAAAAACATTATTCAATAATCATTATTAGTATAAATATCACATTATTCTCTTTATCATTAATATTTATTTAATATCAAATATTAATGAAAATGAAAATCATAACATTATAATATATTTATAATATTTCAAAGTATTTTTAATACCTTAAAATCATATTTATATAATTTTTAAACACTTAAATCAATTATCCGATAATTGATATTAATATTTTTATGGCAAAATATCAAAAGTTATATTTTATAACTCAAAATATTTTTCTAACCCTTAAATCATTTTTTATATGATTTTTAAAGCATTAATTCTAATATTCCATAATTTATTTAATATATGCATTAAATAAATCAATTACAATTAATAATAATTTATTAATGAAATTCATCACAAAATATCAAAAGTTGTTAAAAATAACGTAAAATATTTTCTAATCACCATAATATATTTGTAAATGTTTTTAAAATATTAAAATTATTTTTAAGTAATTTATTTAATATTATATTTAAAAAAATTAAATACCAGTTATATTCCAAAAATTTTAAATATTTATGAAATATACTCAAATAATTAAAAATAAATTTTTAGGCTTTAAAATAATTTTTCATAATTTATTATGTATTTTTAATAATTAAAAACCATTTTTATCTATTTATTAATTAAAACAATTAATTTTCTAAATAAACTGTCGCTAAAAGTGGCTTATAGCGACAGAACTGTCGCTATAGGTGTTCTTGATGTTCTTGAGCCTAAACCCAGATTTCTTGTCAGACCACAAGGTACATACTTTGACCGGTTCTAATTTCTTGTTCTTTATGTTTCTGGGCTGGCTAAAGTGTTACTGTCATAGTATAAATGTAATATTACAACCACAAACTGATTACATGACCAAACAATAACACCACTGAGAGATCTAAGCTCTCAAACTACTTGTTAGAGGCTGCTTGGTTCGTTCTGGGTTTTCCAGAATTACAGGTACCTACTTAGCCGCCTTAAATATTTGTTTTCTGGGCTTAGTTTATGTGATCTAGAGGTTCTATCTTACAGTTCTGATGTCAGGGTACAACATTATAACACTTTTATAGCTTTACCACATCACCAGCTTAAGATCTGAGCCGGTCAAAATACACGACATGAACTGTTCTTCAACGAATTCTGGGTTTTCCAGAATTTGTCTAAGGCAGTTAGTCAACGACGTTTTGACCGTGATTAATTTTAATTATGTTAACTTTATGGGTGATCTAAAGGCTTTGTTGTGTAGTCCTTATACCAGACTACCACATGAAAACAACAGCATGGCCAAACAAACAAACAACAGCAAGATTCATGGCCTAAAAGAACTTGTCAGACTTTCTGGAAAATTTGGGCCGCCCAGATTTTCAGTTTTCGTGGTCGGTTAACTGACTTTGACCACTCATAACTTGTAATCTACATATGATCTGGACTTGATTCAAGTTCCAGATCATAGTCCACATAGCAAAGAACAAATATATAACATAAAACACCATATATCATTAAAACAGAAGAATCTAAAGGCACTGACATATGGCTGTCAGGCCATATTTTTCAACTTTTCCAGATTTTAGAAAACATTAAATTCGTGTATTTAGATGTTATGGATCCATGTTATTATGACCCAGATCACTCAATAACATCTTAATACACAATTTTAAACAATCAAGAACAACAAATAACATGAGATCATCTGATTTTTAAAAATTAGGGTTCTATACAATTTTGAGCCTTGATCCTTGAATTTGAGCCTTGAATCTGTTATGAGAAAGCTAAGAAATGATATTGTCTTAACTTCTCTCTCATTCCCACTCTCATACCCAAAATCTTAGAGAGAGAAGGGACTTGGTTGGTTTGAGAAAAAAGTAAGTGATTTTTCTTACTTTTCTCTTTTTATTCTAGTTGATTCATTGTATCTAATTGCTAGGTGTCACCAAATATCAGATTTGGCTGAGATATATGCACATGGCTAGGGTTAGGTTTTGGTGAACAACTCACCTAAAGTCAAAACCTACATACCAACATATTAAAAAATATAAAAAGGGCAAAATGGTCATTTTGCTTCCAATTTTAAATCTAAAATTGTCATTTGATGCAATTCTTAGGGTTTGACCTTTAGGGTTAAAACCTAAGGTTTACAAAAATCACATTTAGGATTTCTAAATTAGGTTTTAAAAATGGAAAAATTAAGATTTTTAAAATTACAATTAGGATTCTCTAATTATACTTAGATTTCCAAATCATAATTCAAGTTTGCTAATTAGGATTAATATTTCCTAATCAAAATTACTAATTTAGCAATTAAATCACAATTGTACATTAGGGTTTTTGATGGAACAATTAGGGTTTAAAATTTTGAAATTAGGGTTTGCTAATTAATTAAGCTTTACCCTAATTAATATTATAATTAATAGCACTTAAGCATTATAATTATCCTTTAAGTTCCCAGATTAGGGTTTCAAATTCTCGAAATTTGAAATTAGAATTTTCGAATCTGGTATTAGGGTTTTCTAATAATCAATTAGGGTTTCAAATAATTCATTAAGGTTTTCCCTAATAAGTTATAATTAATGATGTTTAAACCGTATACATAGCATTTATATTCCCAAATTAGGGTTTTCACTTTCCGAATTAGGGTTTTGAATTCCCGAAACCGAAATTAGGGTTTTAGAACCAGTTTCTAGAGTTTCTTATCAATTGCTAGGGTTTTCTAACTGAATGTTGATGTTCTTAATACAATATTAAGGTTTGACACTGATAAAATTTATCTGGTTAACCCTTGACCCTTAATCACATTCGATACACATACATAACCATATTCACAGAACATACACACATATACACTTAATCCTGAATAATTTACCAAAAGCCTTCACATAATTTTGAAATCCTCAAAATTTCTTCCCAAAAATATCAAACGCATACACTTATTTTCTGTCTAGATGTATTATTTGACCTTAAATCTATCATTTAAGAATTTAATAAATTGTCTAATTTCTTGGGTTGTCACAAGGTACGTACCCCAATTTCGAGGATGAAATTTCATAAGAAGGGGAGGTTGTAAGACCCCAAATTTTATAAATAAAGGTGAATTTTCTCAAAATATATTTTTGCATATTATGGTATGGATTTGATATAATTTTATAGTTGTGGGTAGTATTTATAAATTTTGCAAAGTATGCAAGTTGTTATAAAATATTTGATTGGTCGGGGAATATTCGTTTCAACAGGAAATATTTGTAGGATGGCACAATCATTGGTGGACCCACAACGAAATTATTGTTAGAGTTAGAAAACGACAGAAATATCTTTTTATAAAAATAACGGCGAAAGTTTTACCATTATTTGCTAAAATACCAGGTGATAAAAGTACATTACTACGCGTATTGCTACAATATTGATTATTGATGCATAGTAGCACACAATATTGATTATTGATGCTTATGTGAGAAGTCACTCAGTTATACTCCATTATTACTACAATAATTGTTGTATAGTATCTCACGTTATTTGATTCAATTATTGTCAATATTTTATTTTATTAAATCAATAATTGAGATGACAAGTTATTCATATTATTATTTGCATTGTTGACAATGTCTAGAAAATTATGACGAGAAAAGGGGTTTGGTCACCTAATTACGCGCCAATAGGGATAGGTTATATAAACATGTGTGTGTGTGCCTTTTCCGTAAGGCAAAGGTTATATATATATTTTATATTTTATTTTTTATATAAAATAGAATATATTATATTTTATTATTTGCATAGTGCCGCATAGTACTGCATAGTGTTGCATAGTGCTGCATATTGCATCATAGTAAAATCAAAAAATTTCTTTAGAATTGCGCCCGTGAATTTGTCCGTGAAATCCTTCAACTATTCAACCGTGATTATTTCTAAATAGTATCCTTCCATTATTCTGTAAATAGAATGCTTAGTTTAGAATTGAAAATCACACCAGAATCAAAAATTCTTCTTCTATAATATTGAGCGTATTATGGATAATTCTTCTATAAAACATGAATATCCTTTGCCTGTAGTGCATGGATAATTCGTGGTTGTGATACTAATGAATATCTTTGGCCCGTAGTGCATGGATAATTCAGTGATATGGATTATTTATTAAGCTGAGTCTCAACGATAAAATTGATGATAAACTTTCTAAATCATAGAAGATAGTAGATATCATGCTCTACTTGACTCTTCTAATGGATTGCTTGTTCCGTTATAGTTAAACTTGATGTTTATTATATTTTATCAGTTTAACAATGTTGAAGGCTAACGATAATTTATTATTCATTATCTTATGCATAATATTTCTTACTAGGCTAGTTAAACTCATCCTTTGCTTTAATTGTTCTCTTTAAGAAATGAGAACGTAGCTGGGACTAGTCGGGGGACGGAGTGATGGTCCGCATTGGTGGCTGTAGTAGTCCTCACTATTCTATGAAATAGTGTAATAATAATTGTAATGAGGACTCCATTTGAGTTTGGATATTATCTAGAAGACAATATTTGTGTTAAAACACTCACCTATGTTTTGTCGTATGTTACACGATAGTTGTATAACTAATTTTTTATTTGAATTTTGTACCGTGTATTTGGCGACTTAGAATGGGTGATGTATACCTATTTTGGGGGTGTCACAACATATCTCTATTAGCCTTGTGTAGCCTTGAGACTAAGCTTAATGACCCTAGTCTATTTATTTTCACCATAGACATATTGTGATTCATCTAGCTAAGGATGTGCATTTGGCCTTCGAAAGAAACTTATGTGTAGTTACTGTTATCGGTTGATCGTTCCTTGATTCATTTGTAATGTGGAGAGTTAGGAGATTAAGCGACGCATTAGGGGAATTGTTATCCTAACTTGACTTCCTTGTACAACTAAACCTCTTATTCCTACAGTTTTAATCATATAGCTTAACACACCATCTCTATTTACTTGTTTAGTTAAGACAGTGTAGAACTTAGCTTAGTACTTGATTAGCACTTAAGACTTCGTCCTCATGGGTACGACACTCTACTTATGTTATATTACTTGTGGACCGCGTATACTTGCGCGTGTTTAATCGATTTCTAAATCGATCAACAAGTTTTTTGGCGTCGTTGTCGGGGACTTAATATTATGTGTTTATCAATATTAACACTAAGTAAATATGATCTTAATTTAAACTGATATATATATATATATATATAACTCTTTTTTCAGGTAGTCTACACTATTTATGCCACCTTGAAGGGGTCGAAACATAATACCTCTCGATCCCGAGGTTGATAGAACGTATAGACGACTGCAGAGAGAAAAATCTTGGGACATACCTACTCCTATTATAATGGTTGTGGAACTTCAAAAATCTTTAAGGGAGTATGCCATGCCCCACATCACAGATCTACAAGCGAGCATTCTCAGGCCCGCAATCCAAGCAAACAATTTTGAGATCAAGTCGGGCACCATCCAAATGTGCACCAATTTTAAATTCAGGGGAATTGCCAAACGATGACCCGAATGATCACTTGATAAATTTCTTGGAGATTTTCGATACATTTAAGTGAAACGGAGTGTCTGACGATGCCATTAGACTCTGACTATTTCCATTCACCTTGAGGGACAAGGCCAAAAGCTTGCTACATTCACTTCCGTTAGGCTCCATCACCACATGGACTGACATGGCTCAAAAGTTCGTGGAGAAGTTCTTTCCACTAGCTAAAACTGCCAGGCTCAGGCACGACATTACATCCTTTGTCCAATTTAAATCAGAGTCTTTGTACGACTCATGGGAGCGATTCAAGGATCTTTTGAGAAAATGCCCCTACCATGGACTGCCAGAATGGCTTCCCATCTAGACATTTTATAATGAGTTATCTAGGTCTACTTGTTCGAGTATAGATGCCGCTTATGGCTGGGCCTTCATGTCGAAACATCACGTAGAGGGGCATCAATTAGTGGAAACAATGATGGCCATTAATTATCAATGGCCAAATGATAGGCAGGCCCCTAGAAGAGAAGCAGAGGTATATGAGGTTGACTCAGTCACAACATTAGCAGCTCAGGTTGCAGCGCTAACAAAAAGGCTCGACACTATGGGAGTGCAAGCATTGCAGAATGTTTAGAGTGTCGCAGTGCCGTGTGAATTATGTCAAGGGAGCCACCCAACTGATCAGTGCGCCATAAGCCCTAAGTTAGTTCAATTTGTTTCCAACTATGGGTGGCAGAAAAATGCAAATGTCCCTACTCATTACCATCCAGGATTGAGGAATTGTCGACGTCGGGATTTTTATTTGTCCATTTTCTATTTTTATTCTTTGGTGTTCTCATGTTAGGTGAGATTTGTTTGAAAAAACAAGTGAAAAAGGTCCGACATGCATATGTCGACGATTTGACTGTAAGAGTCGCCAATTAGTGTTTTTAACTGGTTAAACCAATGCAACCGAGAAAAGGTTTGCACATTGACCTAGTGATGTAACACTGCCAAATGAGTCTATGAAACAGAGATTCATTTAGGTTCAGGGACTTGATTATGCGGAGGAAAGGTGTTAGGCACCCCCCCGACATCTGTGTTACCATGGTGACCGCCACTTTTCAAGAAACTATTATATGAATGTGTGTGTGTGGGTCAATGTGATGTTAGTTGGAAGTAGTGTGAGGCCTCATTCTCACCTATATACAAAGGGTTTGAATTTGTATAAAATTTAGTTTTAAACAAGATACGGAAATGATGTTTTGTAAAAGAGGTTTTTCAAACCCTGTGCTCAATAGTAATTGAGGCCTTTGATACTTCCATTTTATTAAATGTTTGGCTTAGTTGATTTTATATTTGACATGTGAAGCATCTTCGAGAAAAAAATATATAACAGTGCCGAACTCGTCATGGGCATGAAAGCCATCTAAGGAAATTCAAACAACGTGAATAATTTACAAGCTGCTTATAGCTGAAAATGTCCATCATGGGAACCAAATATAGATTCAGTAGACTGAATTTGTGATCACATGATTCCTAGGCTCACATAATGTTGCAATTTATATGAAATCAACAAGCAGTTATATATATATATATATATATATATATAAGTTGTAAATATATATATATATACAGACATGATCAACCATCACGAAGAACCTCCATGGGGGATCAGAAATGTAAATATATAAAAGTGGTATATATAGAGAGACATGATCAACCACCACGAAGCACCTCCATGGGGGATCAGAAATCGCAAATCGCATTTACCTTTACTGGTTGTTGCTGATGGCTATGTTGGTGTTGACTCCAATGGTTTGGGCTTTTTATCGGTGTTGCTGATGCTTGTTTGATGAAGATAAGTTGAGATGTTTTCTACATCTCTATTGGGGATGAAGTTTTAAAATCATTGGACCTTCCCGATGCATCCGCTGGTAGTTTACAACGGTACCTACCCTGCTGGTATTTTTCTACGCTGACATCGCCAAACAACTTTGGTTCCCACTCGAACGGTGGTATACAAAGCTTTCATCCCTGAAATGGCTCAATGTTATACATAATTGATGCTAATGGTTTAGAATACTGGTTCTTCCGATACCTTCATTGAAGTAATATTCAACAACTTAATTCACCACACTCCGCCTGATGTTACGCTAGATTGATGATAACTAACTGATGTCTACGATGGAAATTTTCTCTAATCTAGACATTTAATGTGGGCATATTTAAATCTATAGGAGATGCATGCTAAATGTTGATGGAGATGCACGCTGATGTAGCGCTTTTGCACATGTGCAGATCATGCATGATGTGATGACCTAGTTTTGTCCTTAGGAGTCTATTATCCTAGGTTGATGCACATTTTAAATTGTCTGTAGTAGAAACTTACTTCACCCTTTCTGAGGTGATTTGGAGTTTCTTTTCGCTGTTGGGATGCTTGTGCCCCATTCCCTTAAGCTTTTGATTCGCAACCTGGCTGAACTGATAACCTGAATGCTGCTGACATCCCAGGAGGGTACAACCCGTTCTTTAGCTGCCCAGATTTGAACTTTGGTTTAGAGGTCTCGACTCGTGAGGACTTGACGCAGGTTGACACATTTATTGGTGAGGATTTCATTCGCTAGACCTTTTGTCATTGGCCTTCTTCTCTTGAGTTAAGGACTTTTTTGAAAAATTTCCCCTTCTTCTGTAGGGGCAAGCTTACGTTGCCATGATTTCCTTCAGGAGTTCTCTCCTTTCTTTTGATGAGAAGCTTGATCTCGCCTTAAACTCCTTTAATTTCTTGGAATTAGAAAATGCCCCAGTCCTTTCGCATGTTGTTGTCGGGGATTCATATGGGAAACTCTCTTTGTTGACTAAGTCGCGAGTGAGCAATATCCTGCACATCAAAAGAGAAAAATGTACGAAAAGTTTAACGGCTTAGCCGTCATGATTAGTGTACTCTTGTGAATAAGGCAATTGAAGTACAAATTATGAAATGGAATGAGTTATGAAATCGGAAGGAAATTTGTAAACATCCATGGTCATTATTCATGGGCAGGATTAGATTTTAAAAGACTTATCTCCCTTTATCATAGAAACTTCATCTTCGCTCTAGACATTTTCTCTGTAGAATTGAATTTATGTGACACACACACTATGAGTGATGCAACTCTTAGTAGGGGTTTTACTTTTATGCCTTGGCAAATTTTCTTTTTTCTCGCCCAATCTTGTCTCATTTTCTTAGGCTATTCAGAATTACCCATGTAATGAGTTTTGGACCAATGACTCCCCAACCGGAGGGCTTTAGGGCACCGGGTGTTAAGACACCCCTTCCGGTTTACTGGCTCGAGTAATAAAGGCCACGCTTCGAGATAAGTCAGGCGATAATCTATTTGTTTCTTTTCCTGAGTTTTCCAGGTCCGTTTTCTTAGGCTCTAAGTCACCCATATAGGGAGTGTTGGGCCAGTAACTCCCAAACCAGATGGCTTTAGGGCACCAGGTGTAAAGACACCCCTCAGGCTTAATTACTCGAATAACCTACGCCACGATTTGAATATGCCCAGGTTTTGCCATTTCTTTTTTTTTTCAATGCTCATTTTCTTAGGCGCTAAGTTACCCAATGTAATGAGCGTTGGGCCGATGGCTCCCAAAACAGATGGCTTTAGGGCATCATGTGTAAAGACACCCCTCAGGCTTAATAACTCGAGTAACCTTGGCCATGATTCAAGACATTAGGCTGGAAAATTATCTTTTATCTTTTCATTAATTGCCACTATTTTTTCCATAGCTTCATACCCCACAACTAAGAGTCAGGGCAATCACAAAGCGCAGACATGCATATAAGGTCAACTTTGTTCCAAAAAGCGCTTTGAACTAAGATGTCATGCCTAATCAAAAGGTTGAATAGTCTTAATTCTCTAAACGTTCCTGTGATTCTCACTACAAAATTAATCCCATTCATAATAAGTTAAGAAAAAACCTCTTTCTAAGAATACTTAACATGTATATTATCGCTAATGCATGTAAATGGAGACTAAATGCTCATAAAGAGATGAAAGAGTCATACCTCACATATGGATTATTAATTCTGAGAACAATATGATAGGAAAAGACCAAATGATCATACCGAATATCTAGTGAGACGATTTGAGGGAAGCTCTGATGATGATGTACCATGTTGATGGTGCTAAGTGGTGCATTTTCCTCTTTAGGATGGTTGATAAATTCCCTAGTGTTAAGTTATCGCTGTTTTCGACACTTCCCTGGTCTTGTTGTAAGGGTCCCAATATCTGGTTGTTGCCAATTTTGAAATTACCCCAGCCTTGCTTGTTGTCTGGGATAGTTGCTTTGACAGATGGGCTGATAAGATGAAGAGATCGCAAGAGGCTTTTACCTCTTTACCAGATGGTGAACAGGCAATGGGTTTTTATTTATTTTGACCGCACTATAAATGGATGCCTACGTACTCCCATTGATGAGGAGATCAAGTCTTTCGTAGTTCAGGCTATATGAGCAGAAACCTGACAGATTTGATTTTGATTTTTTTTCCAATATTTACATGCATGGAAAATAAAAGGTATACTGCGAAGAAAGTGATACCGTCCCAACATCTTCTGTAACTCACAACTTTAACCCCTGGATCTACATCTTCTTGGCTAGTTGAGGCCTGATAGTCTAGTTGTCAGTGGTGATGTTGCCCCTTGATGCAGTACATCCCTCATGGACGCTTGAACTGGACCCACCGCAAAAAGGGATGAATTCTGGATTCTTTAATGGGTTGGCTTCCTCGAAAATCTCACCATCTTTTCTTTCATCTGTTCCTTCGCATTTTTCCTGGGCTTGAGAGGATTTGACCATGAAATCTCCCTCGAACTATAGTTGCATTGTAAGGAATTTTCCTTTTTAGCTTTTCCTTCCTTGGAAAGGATTAGTATTTCCTCCTCATCATCCAAGGTGATAAAATTAGGAATTTGGTTGCTACCTTTGGACCAGAAGATGTTTGATGTTGGCGAAGGAATATCCTTTGGGGATTCCTGTGTCTCCTCTGTTATGCGATGCATTAGGATCAGCCCATTATGTGTTCTGCCAAGATTGGTGCTCATGGCCTTTACCTCCTCTGAACTGCCTGTCTCGAGTGGACATATTAAGCTTTTTATTTCCTTTTCTCCTTTTCTGGTCATGAGGAATTCTATCTTCAGCTCTTCATTTTCAATGAGATCCTGGATTTTATGTCACAAAGACCAACATTCCTCAGTCATACATCCAAGTGAGTTATAATGGTAGAAACACATCTTTGTGTAATCATAACTCTTTATCTTGGGATTTATATGAGGCAAAAACTCAGTAATCCATCCTTCGCTTATCAAAAAGTATAGCAGTTCTTCATTTGATTTGCTCAAAGGGGTGAATTTTCGGGCTCTTGTGGAGGTTGTTTGATCTTTCTTCTTTGAGAAATCGCATTCCCCCAATCGATTTTTTCGTTGGCGAGATCTTCTAGCTATTTTATCAATCCCCTTTTCTTCTCCTTTTAGCCTGCTTTGATCTTCTTCATTTAGCTGGCTCATCACGGAGAGATATGGGTTTGCATTATGGTTGACATCTTTTTTCTCTTGGCTTTCTGATATTTGAGTGAAAAACAACATTGTATCCTGATGTTGTCGCACTATCAGCTTAGAGATTTACTTGATTCTGGATCGTCTCTAATTTTTGCATTATTATCATACCCTCCTTTGAGTTTTCCCACTTTAGGACATTTGATCTGTGCCTTTGGTGGTATTCCTCTATCCTTCGTATGTACTTATGATTTGGATACATTTCAGCGCTTCCTGACCCGATCATGTTTACTTCCTTCGTATCATGCTGCATCGGAAGGTTAGTGTTGACATTTTGTTGGTCAGGTTGTGGGAACACAATACTGTAACTTTTAATCATATTATGAATTTTATGCTTTAAGGACCAACAATCTTGTGTATCGTGTCCTGGAGACCCTGAGTGGTAAGCACATCTCTAGCTTGGATTGTATCTTTTTCTCCCTATTTCTAGAGGTGGAGCTAGTTCGGTAATTTTCTTATGATCCATCAATATCGCCAATACATTTTCAAGAGAATTGCCTAGTGGGATGGACACCCAATTTTCCGTTCTCTCAAATTTTCTTTTCCTGTCTTGGAATTGGTTAAATGTAGCCTGTTATTGAAATGGAAGATTGTCTCACTTTTTCTAAATGGGGCACCTATAGGTTGGTCTACTAGCTTGCCCCTGTACAACAAGGGATACATCTTCAATGCCTTTATCGGGTACCCCCTTAGGATTGCTCGCATACTTTCCAGTCTGTATATGCTTGGTGACTGCTTCCAATGCAGTGAAGTCTTTAATCTTTCATGCCTTTAGACCCATCTCTGCCATTTTACCGTGTTTGATCATTTCTGAGAATGGCTTTCCTATGCCTACTAGGATTCTCTCATAGTAAGGGGCCTCTTGGATATCAATAAACATCATTACCATCTCAGTTTCTATCATTGATGGAATGACTTGCGCTGCTAGATGTCTCCACCTTTGGGCATATTCTCGAAAAGATTCAGTATTTTGCTTTTTGACTTTAGTCACTTGGTATCGATCTAGTTCCATTTGTGACTAAAAACAGTACTGATTTAGAAAGGCGTGGGCCAATTCTTCCCACTTTTGGATTTTGGCATTGTCAAGTCGGGCATACCAGGCTTTAGCCTCTCCAGTGAGACTTTTTTAGAAAAGTTGCATTCTGAGGCTTTCATCTTCAGCATAAGACCCCAGATAGCCAATATATACTTTTAGGTGCGTATAGGGATCACCTGGCCTATTGTACTTTTTCAAACTCTGGGACTCTGAATTTATTAGGATATCGAGCTTCTATGAATATGCAGAGATCTGAATAGGTGACACTATCATAATTTCCAGTCCGTTTGATTGACCGGATGGTTTCCTCCATTTGTTGGACATTCTTTCTTATATCCCCAGTTTCTCGATCATCCTTGAGTTTTGTGATTTCAGGGGTTTTGTTGGTTCCTTTATTGGAATGAGGTTCAGGTATCTGGGATTCCATCTTTTTGCCAATACCCTGACTTCCCCCTGGTATAAATGCCTCTGATTGAGTAGGCATTGTTTGGCCCTGGGTTCCTCCATGTGCAGAGGATTCTTTGAGCATAACCGCCAACTCTGTAATTTGATAGCTTAATCTTTTGAACTCCTCGCGAGAGAGATGAGTAGGATTTGGCTGGGCACTTTTAGCCATGTTTGGCTGTGGGCTTAATGCCTTTCTGGACTTTGAACGGGAAACGGGACCAATTGCTTCCCTATAAAAATTTATGTAGTTTAGTCTTAGGGAATGTATAAATGTTTACATGCTATCATAATGTGTCCATTTTAGGAGTATTATCCGGTAAAACGGGTGTCATTTGATAGCATGTCAAGCCATATTATGCATGTACACATATTCTTCATATTTTTCATTACATAGAGATTAGCATGGAATAAAATCACAAGTAATTATCTTTATAAGTAATTGAAAATGGAAATCATGAAGTGACTTTCCTCCGCGTTTGGTTTATCAGAGGCTGACCTATCTTAAGTTACTCTCGCCGCTTTTTGGCTGAAGGTTCCCAGATCATCGCAATCTACTCGACGGGAAGTTAATCCGGTCTTTCAACTGGAGCGAATCTGGGTGGTGCCTTTCCCGAGCCTCGTTGGAATTAGTCTCCCATCGAGTCCAATAATCAAACACCGACAGGATAGCCTCTTGATGGAGGAACCACACAACATACATTCATATAGAACGTGTCTCACCGTTTATGAAAATGATGACATATGCGAAGCACTAATATCACAAGCAGATATAGTGTAAAGTATTAAGTGCAGTATATATATGCATTAGTACACATTCATCAAAAAATTTAAATGCAACATCCACACACAAGCACATAACAGTTTTGAAGAGATTGTAGTAGTGGCTTAAGCCCTCTTACTGGAGTCCCCAGCAGAGTCGCCACCTATCGACGTCAGGATTTTTATTTGTCCTTTTTCTGTTCTTGTTCTTTGGTGTTCTCATGTTAGGTGAGATTTGTTTGAAAAAAACAAGTGAAAAAGTTTCGACATGTATATGTCGACGATTTGACTGTAAGAGTCGCCAGTTGGTGTTTTTAACTAGTTGCACCAACGCAACCGAGAAAAAGTTTGCACATTGACCCAGTGATGTAACACTTCCAAATGAGTGTGTGAGACAGAGATTCATTTAGGTTCGGGGGCTTGATTATGCGGAGGGAAGGTGTTAGGCACCCCTCGACATCCGTGTTACCACGGTGACAATATACTTTTATTTGGAAGTAGTGCGAGTCCTCATGTGCACCTATATACAAAGGATTTGAATTTGTATAAAAATTCAGTTTTAAACAAGATATGACAATGATGTTTTGTAAAAGAGGTTTTTCAAACCCTGTGCTCAATAGTAATTGAGGCCTTTGATACTTCCATTTTATTAAATGTTCGACTTGGTTGATTATATTTTCGAGATGTGAAGCATCTTCGAGAAAATAATATATAACAATGCCGAACTTCTCATGGGCATGAAAGCCATCTAAGGAAATTCAAACACCGTGAATAATTTACATGCTGCATACTGATGAAAATGTCCATCAGGGGAACCGAATCTAGATTCAATAGACTGAATCTGTGATCACATGATTCCTAGGCTCACATGATGCCGCAATTTATATGAAAGCAGGAAGCAGTTATATATATATATATATATATATATATATATATATATATATATATATATATATATCTGACATTATCAACCACCACGAAGCACCTCCATGGGGGATCAGAAATGTAAATATATAAAAGCGGTAAATATATATATAAAGACATGATTAACCAACATGAAGCACCTCCATGGGGGATCAGAAATGTAAATAAAGCAATAAATATGATCAACCGCCACTTAAGTAAACTCAAAAGGATGGAATGTAAATAAAGCGAAGAAAAGGCCACGAACTAAACTCTGTGTTCGACAGAAATATATATATTTATATATATATATATATATATATATATATATATACGCACTAAATGCAATAGGATGTAAAATTGGGCTCATCGAACAAAGTCGATAAATGCTTTTATATATATATATATATATATATATATATATATATAAGCAATAAATGCTCTAGAATGTATATCCGGGCTCCTCGAATAGAGTTCGACAATAGTTCATATATATATATATAATAAGAAATAAGCGCTCAGGATGTAAATCCGGGCTCATCGAAACGAGTTCTAAAAGCAGTTCATATATATAAGTATATATATATAAGCAAATAAACGCTCCGGACGTGAGTCCAGGCTCAATTGAGGCATAACTCGATAATGTTAGTCCATATATATATATATATATATATATATATATATATATATATATATATATATACAGTACAAAAATGAAAAGCCAGAGATCAAAGTAAAGGGCATAATCGTATGCAACACGACTCTCAATGTGTAGAAAAGTGTGTGCAAAGACGAAGAGAAAGGCTTTAAAGTGTATAAGAAGGCTTACAGTGGACTGCCAAAGTAGACTTCTATAGCTTTAAATGGATGAACACTTAGCTCCCACCTATAAAAATATGACTGAATATAAGCTCACAAGTGTTTAAAATGAGAAAACACTCAATTTAGGGTATGTATAGAGCAAATTGGACAGGGCTTTCTCATTGTTTCTCTTATAAATATGATCACCCCAAGCCCTCTATTTATAGAGGGGGAGCTGCAGGTGTACCCGTGGCTATCTGGGGTGCCCTGGGCAATGTGGGTCCCACCATCTCAAAGTACGTGCACTCGGATGACGTGCTATTCGCTCGAATCTTCATAACATTCAATCCGGGAGTCCGATTGAAGTGTGCCATACCATTCCAAAAAGCTCTTTCTGAGAGCTATGAAATGACATAGGATTTGCCCTTTTTTGATTCTAAGAAGATGGGTCGTTGACTGAAATGGCATTTTCGGGTTTTCGTCAGGCAGTCCGTTGAGCTGTTTTGCGTAGTTTGCGCTCAAAATTTAAGATATGGTTCTTGTGGGACTTCTTTTGAAGAAGTTTAAAATTATTTGATGTGATTTGAGTTGAAGTTGAAGTTGAGTTGGAAAAATAACCATTTTGCCCCTCCCGGGGTTATCTCCGATTTTGGCGCAGTTGTAGCAGTCTTTTCTCAGGGTTATCTCTGAGATTGGCCTACTGTCGACTCTAAATGTCCTCAGGGTTATCCTTGAGGTTAGCTTGACCTCCCGAGGTTGACTCCGAGCTTTGAACTTTATCTCCCGGGGCTATCTCCGAGGTTAGAATTGATGTTGTGGTCCTCTAAGGTTATCTCTGGAGTGTGAAAACGACGCTTTTGTCCTCCTGCATAGTTAGTAACAGAAAATTGAAATTTTGAGTGTTTACAGCAATCATCCAAACTTCGCCTGGGAAACACCAATAGCAATCAAGCACAACCGTCTACCACTAGGCCTAATTTTTCAAAACCTCCGGGTTTCCAAGCTCAAAATCAGTACAACCAACAACCACGGAGTTCTAAGAATCAATTCCACCATCTACTACCTCAACAGGAAAGAAAACCTAGTTTGGAAGATCTCCTATCATGATATATTACCCAAAACGAAACAAGGAGCATTAATCAAGAAGCTTCCATTCGGAATCTTGAAGTCCAAGTGGGACAGTTGGCCTCTGATTTGAACTGTCGTCTGCAATGCACATTGCCGAGTGACATTGATGTCAACCCAAAATGGGATGGAAAGGAACAATGCAAAACAGTTACATTCCAAAGTGGGGGGACTATAAATGAAAATGGTGGAGAGAATTCTAAAATGCAAGAGGAAGTGACTAAAAAGGCTCCTGTTGTGGAGCCGTGTGATGATAAGTTTGGGGGAGAGGAAAATACTTAAGAAGAACCTACAACACCAACCCCTACAGTGAATAAAGCTAGTCCTCATATCCCACAGTTTCCATTCCCCCAGTGCTTGTAGAAACAAAAGCTTGATAAACAATTCTCTAAGTTTCAAGAGGTGGTTAAGAAGCTTCATATAAACATCCCATTTACAGAGGCATTGGAGCAAATGTCGAGCTACGTCAAATTCACGAAAGATATTTTGTCTAAATAGTGGAAAATGGGGGATTATGAAATAATGTTTCTGACAAAGGAATGCAGTGCCATCTTACAAAACAAGCTTCCATCGAAACTAAAAGATCCTGGAAGTTTCACGATTCCATGCACTATCGGGGATCAATTCATTGGCAAGACCTTGTGTGATTTGGGGGCTAGTATAAATTTGATGCCTCTGCCTATATATAAGAAGCTGGGACTGAATGAAGTGAAACCCACAAGCGTTACCTTGCAATTGGCGGATAGATCTCTTACTTACCCAAATGGGATAGTAGAGGACATGCTTGTCAAGGTGGAAAAGTTCATATTCCCTGCAAACTTTATTATCTTGGATTTCGAGGAAGACAGGGAGGTCCCTATAATACTGGGCAGATAATTCTTAGCAACTGGGAGGACCCTTATAGATGTGCAGAAAAGGGAGCTGACGATGTGAGTACAGGATCAGGAGGTAACCTTCAATGTGTTCGGGTCAATTAAATATCTTAATACCCCTAAAGACTGCTTTTAGATTAAAGTGATTGATAATATAGTTAGGGTAGTATTTTCAGAAACCTGCATGACAGACCAGCTTGCTATGGAAGAGGCAACTCATGTTGAATATGCTAAGTTCTTGGATGCACCCTAAAGATCTAAACAGTTCCAAAGACAGTTTGAGTCTCTGAATGATCAAGAAGCATCCACATCCAAGGCCCAACCATCAATCATAGAACCACAAGTCCTCGATCTAAAGCACTTACCCAATCATCTGAGGTATGTATATTTAGGGGAAACATCCACTTTGCCTGTTATCATTTCTACTTCGTTAAATGAGTGTTAGAAGAGAAGCTACTGCTAGTGCTTAAACAGTATAAAATGACCCAGGGGTGGTCGATTGTAGATATTAAAGGGATCAGTCAATCTTTATGCATGCTTAAAATCCTACTTGAGGAAGGATATTAGCCGACCATTGAACATCAGAGGCGGTTGAACCCCATAATGAAAGAGGTGGTCCGGAAGGAAATTATCAAGTTGCTAGATGTGGGAATTATCTTCCTCATCTCAGACAGTCCTTGGGTCAGTCCCATTCAGCGTGTGCCAAAAAAGGGTGGCATGATGGTAGTATCTAATGAGAATAACAAGTTGATTCCAACCAGAACGGTTACTGGATGGAGGGTATGTATGGACTACAGAAAGTTGAACAAGTCCACCTGTAAGGATTATTTCCCTCTACCCTTCATTTATTAGATGCTCGATAGGCTCACCAGGCACAAATTTTATTATCTACTGGATGGTTATCTGGGTTATAATCAAATCTCTATAGCTCCCGAAGATCAGGAGAAAACAATGTTCACATGACCCTATGGGACCATCGCCTTTTGGAAAATGTCTTTTGGGCTATGTAACGCGCCTACAACATTCTAGTGTTGCATGATGTCCATTTTTTCAGATATAGTTGAAAAGACCCTCGAGGTCTTCATGAACGATGTTTTTATATTTGGGAGCTCATTTGATAACTATCTAGCAAATTTGACTGTCGTTCTCAAAAGATGTGTGGAGACAAATCTGGTATTGAATTGGGAGAAGTGCTACTTCATGGTTAAAGAGGGCATTAATCTGGGGCACAGAGTATCTGTTGGCGGTATTGAGGTAAAAAAGGCAAAAATTGATGTTATCAATAATCTACCTCTGCCTACATCAGTGAAAGGGGTGAGAAGCTTTCTTGGGCATGCATGATTCTATAGACGGTTTATCCAGGATTTTTCAAAAATAACCAAAATGCTCTATACCTTATTAGAAAAGGACATGCCGTTTCAGTTTGATGAAGCCTGTCTTAGAGCATTTACGCTATTGAAGGAAAGACTCATTTCGGCTCCTATTGTGGTAGCTCATGACTGGACTTTCCCATTTGAGCTTATGTGCAACGCCAACGATTTTGCAATTGGGGCAGTGTTGGGCCAAAGATGGGACAAAGTTTTCTACATGATCTACTACGCCAACAAAATATTGACTAATGCTCAGCTAAATTACACCACAACTGAGAAAGAACTGCTGGCAGTTGTTTATGCTTTTGATAAGGTCAGTTCCTATCTCATTGGAACTAAAGTGATCATGTACACTATCCACTCAGCCATCAAATATCTGATAGAAAAAGAAAGATACAAAGTTGAGGCTGATTAGGTGGGTCCTTCTTCTCCAGGAGTTCGATCTGGAGATTCGTGATAAAAAGGGGACCGAAAACAAAGTAGCGGATCACTTATCGAGGTTGGAAAATCCTCATTCGGGAGATGTAGAAATAGACATAAATAACTTCTTCTCGGATGAACAACTTTTTTGTTGTTCAAAGTAAAGCACCATGGTATGCTGACTTTGCTAATTTTGTCGCCTATCATGTGCTTCCTCCCAACATGAGCTATCAACAGAGAATGAAATTCCTAAACAATGCAAATCAATATTTGTGGGATGAGCCTTTTTTTAGAGTTTATGCCCTAGAGGCCAATTATTTGATATAACTTAACATTTTGATATTATATTTGATTGAATAAATGAATGATTTTATCATGGTTTTATTTACTGCGTTATATAAATGTTAACATAATAAAATTCCTTAGAATAGTGATACAAAATATATAGTTTCAAGTATGTGACTTGAACATGATATTATATAATTACAATTAGTATCATTACTCTTAAATGTCCTTTGTCGAGTATCATTGTTGATGGGACAACAATGATGCATTGAGACTAGTATGTGGATTGACTGATGACCAAATCTCATTGATCATAAATATATGAGATATTAAGTTAATGCATAGGTACATGTTAGAGAACGATGTCTTGGATGAGACTCCACCATTAGAATTCTACGTGAAGCAAAGATGCAAAGTGTCATTAGCGATTCTCATAGTGACAATGATGTAATGGTCCTCCGACCTGAAATCACAATATTACTACATGAGAATTTATGTACTTTGATATCATCAAATGTCACCTTTAATAGGGTGGACTATAAAGATGATTATTGGGTACATCATGAATCGTGTGAGGAATATGAGTGATCTAGATGGAATTTAACCCTCCTATATATTAAGGGTGATATCCATAGGCCTCTTGATTGAGTAGGACTATGAAATGCATGGCCATGCTCAAATAGTGATTTCTATCATATAGTCTACTCATTGATCAAGAAAACAAATATTAAATTATGAAGAGTATGACACATTCCATGACTCAAGTTTAATCTAGGATGTCAAGGTTAAAAGGATTAAATTACATTGAAACATTGGTCACAAAAATGTTGCATCGAATCATCGATCTTATTATTACTTTGGTAGCAGTGATACATTACTAGATGTCGCTCACTATTTATAATTTTATAATATAATTTTAAAATTATTGCCAACGTAATAATAACTTATAGGGTCACACACATAGAATGTAATTAAAAGGGAATTAATTTAAATTGTAAAGATTTAAATATGTCAATATGATTGATATTATTTAAATTACGAATTTAAATTAATAGGATAATTTATATATATGGGTATATTAATTAAGTAAGACTTAATTAAGAGATATATATATATATATATATATATATAAATTTGGATTTTATTTTAATTAAATTAGGTTTTTGATTAATTCCTTTTAACTGCTATATATATGATATGTAGTAGCCATATTAGTGATTATGATTAACCTAAAAAACTCTAGCCGCTCTTAGAGAGAGACTAGAGAAAAAGTTTTCAAAAATCTTGTTCCTTTGGTGGCTAGTACCGCAACTCCCTTTATTGCAGAATCGTGCAATGGTTCGCGTGCGTTCGTGTGGATACCATAGAGAGGCAATTTCGTCAAGGATTGAGTTGGAGATTCGAAGCATTTTAGCGGCTTTTTCATAATTGGTATAATCTCTTAAACACTGAATTAATGTAAATTTCGAATGGATCCTGTTTTTGGTTTTCGGATATTGTTCTGTTTTATTCAATTTTATTCCGCTGTGTGTTTCTTTGATGTGACGAAAACCCAACACCTTTCTTATTCAAATAGTGTTCAGATCCAATTCTGCGAAGATGTCTGCCAGAAGAGGAAATTGAAGGTGCGCTCCATCATTGTCATTCCTCAAACTATAGAGGACATTTTGGGGGACAAAGAACAGCTACTAAAGTACTCCAATTTGGTTTCTACTGGCCTACCTTGTTCAAAGATGCTCATATATATGTATCTCATTGCGATAAATGCCAAAGGGTAGGAACCATCTCCAAAAGGCATGAAATGCCCATGAAGAATATTCTTGAAGTGGAATTATTTGATGTTTGGGGCATTTATTTCATGGGCCTATTTCCATCTTCCTACAACAATCTTTATATCCTTGTTGTAGTAGACTATGTCTCCGAGTGGGTAGAAGCAGTCGCCCTGCCTACTAATGATGCTAAGTTGATGCTAAATTTCTTAAAGAAGAATATATTCACTCATTTCGGCACACCTCAAGCGATAATTAGTGATGAAGGGTCACATTTCTGCAACAAATATTTTGAAACCCTTCTCGCTAAGTATGGGGTGACCCTTAAAATAGCCATTGCTTATCATCCGAAGACAAGTGGCCAAGCGAAGATATCCAACATAGAGGTCAAACGCATCTGGGAAAAGATTGTTAACCCGAATCGGAAGGATTGGTCCAAGAAGCTTGATGATGCCTTGTGGGCGTACCACAATACATATAAAATGCCTATCAGAATGTCTCTGTATAGGCTTGTTTATGGCAAGGCATGTCATCTACCTTTGGAATTGGAGTAGAACGCATATTAGGCAATCTAAAAGCTAAATTTCAATTTGGATGTAGTTCGTTAACATAGATTGTTACAACTAAATGAATTAGACGAGTTTCATTTGCAAGTGTATGAAAATGCTAAGTTGTATAAGGAAAAGATGAAGTGGTGGCATGACAAGAAAATAGTCAAAAGAGATTTCGAATAAGGCCAGAAGGTGCTTCTATTGAACTCCCGGTTGAAATTATTTCCTAGGAAGTTGAAGTCCCGATGGTCGGGACCGTTTACTATTGCCAAAGTGTATCCTCACAGTGCTATTGAGGTCGAAGACCCTCATTCAGATAAAACCTTTAAATTCAATGGATAACGCCTGAAACACTATTGGGGCGGCGAGGTCGACTAGCAGAACATGTCCATCACTTTGGGTGACCCGATGTAAGGCGGGTGTAAAAGTTAAGCCGACGACTATAAATCAAGTGCTTGGTGAGAAAGAAACCCTATCTCAGTATCGAAATTACCTTTTTCACTTAACTTATGTCTAATTTTCATTCATTCTGTTTTCTAAGTTTGTTAGCATAGTTTTCAACTTGTTATTTCAATGTTACATAGTATGTTGCTTGTGTTTGTATAGTACATGTTAGAATGTAGTTAGTCTGTGGTTAAATGCTTATAGTAGTTAGTATGTGTTATTATAGGTTTTGCTAGTTCTATTTTTGTGTTGTAAAAGTTTCACTGATCTGGGACTTGGCCTATGCAGGAAAATTAACTAGGTAGCTAAAGTTCAGAAGCCGCACTGTAGTGCCGACCTCAGTATTAACTTTTGCGCTGCAACTCCAAGGGAAGGCAGGACATACTGCATTTTTGCACCATAGTGCCATCTAGTACATTATCTGCCACGCCGTAGCGCCAAACCAAGCTGGGACATACTGCCTTTTCCCGTCGCAGCGCCGAGTACTACACTATCTGTCGCGTTATAGTGCCAAGATTAGCCAGGACCTACTGTGAACTCGCGCTACAGTGCCAATACAAGCTGGGACACACTGGAAACTTGTGCTGCAGCTCCGAGTCTTGTACTAACTTTCACGCTGCAGCACCACCATAAAATTTGGGATTTTTGAGCTCGCACCGCAGCACCAGCCAACAAAGGAAGGGTCGCTCTGTAACACCACAAGCGAGTTTTTGATTTTAAAAAGGGCTTTTTAGTTCATTCTTAGTAGTTATGTCTCCTTTCTCTCAGATCAGATACATCCCCTTCTCCTAACAATTATGCATCAGAGTCCTTTCTCTAAATTTATCGCAGCACTCAACAGTCATACCTGATCCCCTTCTCGTGGTTTTTTCTCTCTCTTTCCTATGATGCCCTAGCTCTTTAAACATTAAACTCACGAGGTAAAGGATTCCTATGTTATCAAAAAAATAAGATTGGGGTTTCTTCTCTTCTTATTATTTGGGTATGGGAATTTATTGAGAAAGATAGGGTTTGGATATTCCTGTTGTTGGGTTTGTAGTGGTTTGTTAGTGTTAATTTCCCTTAGATAGTAGCTCTTACAAGTGTGTAATGGCTTCAAAGCATCCCCATATCAGCATGGTTCCCCCGTCACCGGCCACCAGATCCCCTCCTTCCAGATATGATACTGCAAAATTTATAAGTCAGGAGGCCTGTAAGCGTTACACAGAATCTTTTTCCAAGCGAAATTTGGTGCCAGAGAGGGGGCTAAGGCCAGATGAGAAGACAGATGGTGATATAATGACAATGATCTTGGCTATGAAATGGGTCCAATTCACCAAGCAGCCTGAGTCTGCAATTATTTCGATGGTACAAGAATTTTACGCAAATGCTAGTGCAGATGGCCCTACAGTAGTGCCGATTTGGGGTAAGTTGATCCCCATTGATAGTCACACCATCAACCATGTTTATGGGACTCCAAACCATGATGCAAAATGACTACCTGGAGCCCAGGCTACAGAGTTACAACATAGTTGAGATAGTAACAAAGCTCTGTAAGCCTGGAACCATCTAGAAAACAAATTAATTCCACGACGAGAAGACGTCTTTCCCCCAATAGGCTTTAAGTCGCTACGACAAGGCTTAGTACGCTTTTATTTGCTCTAATATCATGATACCCTGCCATCTCAGCGATGTCACAAGAGAAAGGGTTGTTTTTCTTTATGTCATTATCATGGGACTAAAGGTTGATGTAGGGGTTCTCATCCAGGAGTGAATAAAAGAAGGCCATCTGGAGCGACACCATGTCGGGTCTCCCTCACCCATCCTTAATAACCCGACTCTACAAAACAGAGGGTGTGTTGTGGGAGAAATAAGATGTCACTCAGTTGCCCATGGCTGTCATTGATCATCACATCATCACCCGATTTGGCATTTCAGAAGGAGAACAGTCACTCCCAAAGGGCGAGGGTTATTTACCGGCTCCACAGCCCGACACCCTCAACTGAGGCGGGACCCGCCACGCATGTGCCCGAGCCCCCATCTAAGTCTATTCCACTTGTAGCCCTAGTTGAGATATTGGGCAGCCTAAATTTCCTACACAGCAAGGTGGATACTGTAGCTCAATGGCAAAGCCAATTTCATCACTACCATGTGGAGTTCACGAACATAATTTCCAGTATTTATGCTGCCCTTGGAGGAGATGACGTCGAGTCCATGCCATTCTAATTTCTAGAGCCTTCGACTTTTGCGCCTTATCCACCACCATTCCTGCCTAGGGAGGAGGTCCGCGAGGATGAGCCAGATGATGATTATGAGGATGATTGATGCTGCAGCAAGGAGGCCAATGAGGACATTGGCAAATATCAAGTTGGGGGAGATTTTCTTTTAATTTTAGTTATATGAATTGCTTTTATGTTTGAACTGTGAGAGCTGTGAGAGTTTCTTTTGGGATGTATAGCCTTAGAATATATTTTTATGTTGGGTTTAGACTAGTTGGTTTTAGACTGGTTTTATGTTAGAATGATGCATGATAAGATGCATGTTTAAATTTCTGAAATGGTTATAAATGCTTTTGGTTATATAAATAGCATTTTGAGATTGTGATATATATCATGTGTTGTTGATAACCATATTTTGGGATTGTGATGGATGATTTTTTTTCTTATATAATTAGCATGATGTTTGTTTTGATTATACCCATATTTTGGAATTTGCACAGATGATTGGTATACCTGGTTCCATGTGTTATGACTTTACCCTATTTTGGCAAGGGTACTTTAACTTTTATTGTTTCTTACCTTATTTTATTTGATTAACCCTTTTCCCCGTTCTATAACTATTCATATGTTGGGTGAGGGTGTTATAGCTTTTAATTTTTGATTGAGGCTAATGACAAGCGCCAAGTGATTATATCTTTCTCTTAGAGTCGTGTCAAGCATGTGTGAGCTAGGGGTGTGTTAATTCGATAAGTAGAGACAGTTATGGATTCGTCCTTCTTAACAAGCACTGACCAATTGTTTTAACTAGTTATCTATCAAATTTATCTTATTCGTTTATTGTTTTGAGAATATGTTCACTCTGTTAATACTTTCTTGATTACTAGGTAATAAAAGACGTGGACGTTTTTACTTTGTGGATCTTGTGTTCTAGTCAAAAAAATAATAATTAAGTCTTGCGGTAGGTCGAGATGGAGCGTAAAACGGACTCGCCCATAAACACAGACTTAAGAGAGAGTGAGCATATAATGCACTCGCCTAATAAATCTTCGGATTTAGTAAAGTCTATTTTGACTTAAGTTGATTACGTGGCCTTTGCTGCTCGAGTTATTAGATTCATAGGGGTGTTCTACACCAAGTGCCCTTAAGGCATCTGGCTTGGGAGTCATTGATCAAAAGATTGTTAATGGGTATGCTCTGATTAGCCTAAGGTAATTAAGCATTGTCTGAGTCAGATTTTACTTCTTCAATGGTAGAGCCTTTTGATCCTTTCTTGTATTTGTGTCTTGTTCTTAATATTTGTTGATTGTTTAAGTTGCAGAGTAAATATATTGGTTATCTGTGTGATCTTCATTTGAGCTAAGATTAGTTAGGATGGTTGGTCTGCACACCCACTGTGACAACCCGAGAATTTAGACAATTTAATAAACTCTTAAAAGATTGAATAGAGGTTAAATAATAATCCTAGATAGAAAATAAGTGCAAGTATTTGACATTTTTGGGAATTAATTTTGTGAATTTAAAAACTCTTGGTGAAGGTTTATAATGTAAAAGTATTTGTGTATATGGTCATATGTGTGTACAGTATGTGGTTAAGGGTCAAGGGTTGACCAGATAAATTATATCATTCACAAACCCTAATAATATTTTAGAACCTCGACGTTCAGTTAGAAAACCCTAACAATTGATAAGAAACCCTATTACCGGCTATGGAAACCCTAACTTCAGTTCTGGGAATTCGTAACCCTAATTCGGAATATTAAATTCCTAATTTGGAAGCTTGAAGATAAGTATAAGGTTTTTATGTTATTTATTTAATTAGGGATTGCCCTAATTGATTAATAGAAAGCCCTAATTTCTAATGTTGGAAACCCTAATGTACAATTAGAGAAAACCTAATTATTAATTTACAGAGTTTAATGTTAATTAGAAAACCTTAACCCTAATTAGCAAACTTAAATGTGATTAGTAAACTTTACTATAATTAGGAAACCCTAATTATAATTTTCTATTTTTAGAACCTAATTAGCAAATCTTAGAAATTTAAATTGATATAACTTTAGGGTTAAACCCTAAGGGTTAAAACCTAATGATTATGAGAAGTTATCAAGTTGCCATTCACTTTATAAGTCAAATAACAAAACTACCCTTTTTAATATTATAATGAGGTGGAGTGTAGATCTAGCCCTAGTAAGGAGTTAGTGATCAACCCTAGGCTAGCCATGTGGTATAAAAAGTAACTTTAATTAGCCAACAACTGATCACATGATCAGCCCTTGCATTTTATCATTATATATATATATATATATCAAAGAGAGGGAAAGTCACCAAACCAAGCTCATTTGCATCCTTACACTCAACCAAACTTCTCTCTCTCCTTAGCCATGAAAATATTAAGTGACTCAGTCACTACTGTGATCATTAGCAAGCCAGGATCAAGATTATGGATCAGAAATCAAGTATGGAAACATAATAGAGGTATAAACCCTAATTCTAGAAATCCTTAGATCTAATGTTAATGTTGTTGTTTAGATATGTGTTAGAGGGTGTCATTTGATGATCTGGGTTGCTAGAACATGGATCCATATCATCTAGATGCTTGAAAGTAATGATTTCAAAAATCTGGAAAACTAGATAAATGTGGTCTGACAACCGAATGTCAGACCCCATAGATCTTTACCTGTTAGTTGTTTTGTGTGTTTTATGTTATAGATCTGTAGTATGCTATGTTGTCTATGCTCTGGAACTTTAATCAAGCCCAGATCATGTGTAGATCTCAAGTTATAATCAGTCAAACATGGTTGAACGACCATGGAAATCATTTTCTAGAAAACCCAGATTTTTTCCAGGTAGCTTTGACAACATCTTTAAGGCCTCTGATCTTGCTACTGACAAGTGATTTGGCCATGTTCGTATTATGGACTTGTAGTCTGGTATAAGGACTACACAATCAATCTTTTATATCACCTAGATCGTACATAGAATAAAAGTTATGCAGGGTCAAAGTAGCCTTGACCACCAGTTTTGTCAAAATCTGGAAAAAACCCAGAAACTTCATATGCGATTTTTCTAACATGGTTTGATTGTCCTTGTCCTGTCATATGTGATGTTGTTGTTAGTACCTGATGTTATGTAATTATAGCCTGACATGATCTCTACACGATCAAAACATTAGATCACACAAATAAGACATATACTAGAAGGTACAATGATCTAAATATAGCACCTTCGTTTGTTCTTCATTTTCTAGAAAACCCAAAAATGAAGAACAACGTTGTCAGACATTTTAGGGTTTAATAACTCACTGATATGATGTTATTTAGACATGATGTTTGTTTGTAAGTGTAGTATTACATGCATACTATAACACTGATTCCTTAGACTGCCCAGAAAAACTTAGGAACATAGATCAAATGATGGTCAAACCCACTAACTCGAACACTGATAGGATTTTTGGGTTTGCTGATGAAGCTCAAGAACACCTATAGCGAAGGTCGCTATAGGGCTCTTTAGCGACAATTTATTTTCTAAAATTATTATTTTTAATAAATAATTGGTATGAAATGGTTTTTAATTAAAAAAAATACAAAATAAATTCTTAAACATTATTTTAAAGCCTGAAAATTAGTTTTTAATTATTTTAAATATATTTCATAAATATTTAGTATTTTTGAAATATTAATGGTATTTAATTTATTTAATTATAATGTTAAATAAATTACTTCAAAATGTTTTTAATACTTGAAAAATCATTTAAAATTATATTATGGTATAAGAAAATATTTGAAGTTATTTTTGATGACTTTTTGATATTTTGTGATGAATTTCATTAATAAATTATTATTAATGGTAGTTAATTTATTTAATAGATCTATTAAATAAATTATGGAAAAATAAATTAATGCTTTAAAAATTATATAAAAAAATTAAAGTGTTATAAAGATAGTTTAAGTTGTAAAATATAACTTTTGATATTTGTTCATGAAAAATATTAATATTTTAATATTAATGGCGAGATAGTTAATAAGGGTTTTAATTAATTTAAAATCATTTAATGGTGATAATATGGTATTAAAAATACTTTGAGATATTATAAATATATTATAATATTATGTTAAGGATTTCATTAATATTTAATATTTAATAAATATTAATGATAATGGAATTAAGTGGTATTTAAATCATATTAATGATTGAAAAGTCATGATAAATGATAATAATTATCTGATAATTATTATGGGCCTATAAAAATTATTTTGATTGATTAATAAATTACCTAAGATATTGTTAAGTGTTTAGGTAGAGTTTAATTAAACTTAAACTCGATAATTATCCGACTAGGCCGTCGGGATGTATTATTAGTACCGAACTCAACTTAGACTGCGATAGTTTGACTTGATACTAGGTCTTATGTGATGTATAGACTGATAGGATTATGTGGTAATGTGTTTAGGTTATGTTATACTATGATGATATTATTCTAATATTTGGAGATCGGTATTATCTATATTAGGTCTTCGAATAAAGTGAAGTTATATCTTGTAACGGTAATCAACGGAACATGCAAGTTTTTCTTAACTCTACTAAGAATTGTTTCATTCAGATATGCTTATGGTTAATCATTGCTGATTGCCATGTAGAATTGTACTCTGTACATATTGTATGTATAAGTCAGGTATGAAAGGCTGATCACCTTCATTACCATTCGGTTCAAATATATTTGTTCATATTTAATACTTGTTCAGTCAAAATTTTGTTCGTGCTAATTCACAACTACATTGTTAAATTATAGCCATCTTATTATTCAGACTTTTTCAATCATGATATATCCTTAAATAAAATTTAAACTTGTTGGGCAACATTCATGCTCACCCTTGCTATATCATGATAAACATTGCAGATTAAGACGAATACGTCAGATACAAGGAAAAGTTAAAGCCAAGTTCAGCTTGGGACTATGTGTGTAGCTAGATTTGTAACAGTAATTTATTATAATAACATTGTATGTTAGATAGGATATTGAATTGTGTATAAGTTATGGTTACTCAACCTTGGGGATAGTGTATAATGTTTAATGTATAAACAATTTATGTTTATATCTTCCACAATAGTTAGAAATAGTGCACCAGATCCGTGGTGATTTAGGACTCAGATTTGGGGGCGCTACACCCACACTAAGAATGGATCTAGTACAGTCTCATACTTAAAAAATGATATTAAACCCTCATTCATATCGATGTTTGTCCTATTCTCAAATAGGGTCTATAATTGTTCTTAGAAGCCATGATAATAGTCTATAGGATTAGTTTCTGTGGATATCAGATAGTTTGCTTGAGGACAAGCAAAAGCTTAAGTTTGGGGGTATTTGATGAGTGGGATTTATATCCGTGAATCAGATCCTTTGTGGCTTAAGACGCTGCCTATTTTCTGTTATTTGTTTAGCGCCTATATATATATACATATTATTCTTATTATGTTTAATCTCTATGATGCAGGGCTCATTAGGTCATTTCCATCTTAAATGGGCAAAATGGTTAATTTTTACACTCTGGCGCTGCAATGCCAATACCAAGCTTTAGTTTGGCACTGCAGCGCGACCTCCGGGTGTAGCTTACGTCACCATGGCTCTGCAGTGGCCAAGCTCCTTTGTGAGCTGGCACTGTTGTTGCCTCTTTTATAGTTCTAATAAAAGAGCTCTAACTCATGCAAGCATACATGTGTCAACAAGTAATACAGAGTAAGTAGAGTATCGATCCCACAGAGAAAGTTGTTAAACTTAAACTATCATGCATCAATTAACTCATCGTATTTATATGCTTAGACTAATGACTAAAAGTGTTGAATTAAACTAATTATGAATACAAACTAAAAATAAGAATACAAATGGAATAAATATAATCTGGAAATAATGGGACCCTAACTTCATTTAATATTTAATCTAATCGCCACTATCATGCAAGAAGTGTTCACATATCACACGAAAATATCCAAGAGCACGAATAGAGTTATAACCATTTTTCAATGCACTATAACTTGCTTACACAGCATCTACACATGTTAGACTCCATGTAATCACTAATACAACTAAAATCACTATATGTCTATGTGAAATTGCAATTGTATTGATTTTAAGCACAAGCCCTTACTCTAGCTCATGCGGTGAAACAGTATATGTCTATCTGGTTCACAAAATATGCAAGCCATATACAGTAGCCCCATATTCGCATGTTATCATGATTACAATCCATACTTGCATGTTCATGGTCAACTCCATACAAATACTGAGACGAATGGTGATCAAGCATTCATACATGTAAAACAATCATGATAAATATCCCATATGATATGCAAAATAACCCTAACATTTAAGCGTGCATCCAAACTACATATTAAAATCTGTTAAAATCCCATAATGGAGTTTAGTTCATACCTGAACTAGAAGCCATTATGGGATCAACGCTAAACATGAACAATAAGCAAACGATTGACATAAGAAAGTTAGAACGATCAAACCCAATCGCTGAATAAAAACCAATGACAAACACTTAAATCCTCATAGAAATCTAGTAGATAATAATGAAAACCCACAATGACAGAGAATACCAAGAAGAATAGGGGAAGTAGACGTTTTGGCTTTGTTCTCCGTTGGAATCTCTCCCAAGGTGTAAACCCTAGTTACAATATGAAAAATACATCAAAAGTCTTGATCTTTTTTCTGACACACGTCAGAATAGTTTTTAAAAACCAAGTACACATCATTTAATTAAAATTAGAATAAAATAAAATCACAACATCGAAGATCGGCAGCGGCCAGCGCCCTCTCCAAAATATATCTCTCGCGGTAGCGAGACTTTCGAGAATGTCTTGCCCTGTCGGTAGAGAGTCCTCGGCATGGGCGCGTGCGTTTCCTACGCTTGACATGCTCGCAGCCGCGCAACTTGCAATAGGTCGTCAGTGTCTGGCTGGGTACTCACGCGGGCGCGCGTTTCCATGCTCATCTTGTTGCGCGGCTGCGCGACTTACAGTCTACAAATTCTGGTTCTGGTTCTGTCATGCTGCTGCTGCTGCTACTTGTTCATTCATGCTTAATCTTCTTCCATGCTTGATCTCCTTGCTCTATTGCACCTTCATGCCATGCATTCCCCCGCATGCGCCTTGCTTTCACGTGTCCATTCTACTCGTGTCCTCTAATACCACCAAAATTAAGCTGATTCCTGTACTTATTCACCAAAAGGAGTTTTAAGTAAATGCAATGCAAAATAACATGAAATGGAACTAAAACATAATAAAATGTACTTGAGATGGGCACAATTCGCATGAATTGGTATTCAATAATTAGGTAAAAATACCACTTATCAAATACCCCCAAACTTGAACTGTTGCTTGTCCTCAAGCAATGCATACTAATGAACAATGAAAATGCAACTACAAAACTATGCAACTACTCTATGATGCAAACTAGCCTCACATAATCCTAGCCATAATAGAATTTCAGCCCAAATTACCTCAGCGAATCATCGAGATCCAAGAATATAATTTTAAACCAAACTATAGACATAACCTCATACACTCAGATAATTTCATATATGCTATAGAGATGTTGTGTGTGTGTGTGGTGTTCACCAAAACTTGATCTAAGAAAAGAATACATATGCTACACTGCTCCAAACAGAAAAATTATAGTCTAAATCATGACTCATATATACTCGTGCCACACAGACTGTTTCAACATATGAACACAAACTAAGGTTCAACAATGGGCTTATTGCTTTATTGCTACTCACGAGGGCGATTTTAGCACTTTTTCGTGGTGTTTATTGCTATTTTTCTTTTCTTTTCTTTTTTTTTACATGACTGTGCAATGTCTCAATACATTAGGCACACTGCTACCCCTTAGCGAGCTTTCAACTAACGACTCCCAGACCATGAAAGACATTAGGGCGCTAGCTATAGAGACAATCCCCTCGGGCGTACTTACTCAAGTATCCAGGGCCCCGAATTAAGACTAGCCACGTTATTGCTATTCATTTTTTTTATACATAGCATACCCATGTTTTCCCAAAATTTGCATGTCAATGTTTCATACAGTCTAAGAGCACTTTCCACATGCTTCTCTTTTTAAAACTACATGTTCTATCAAGTAGTGCAACACATACTTCTTAAACCTACAAGTGATTGTGAACACATTTGTGCAAACCGAAAGCATTTAAACAGAAACATGAATCTCATCGTGTAAAATATTATATCTCAGCTCATGTTATCCAAAATATTCTAAAATCCTTCACAATTCACTATCATCATTGGCTAGGCAAAAATTTCTATTAAGCAAAAAGTTGTGTGAGACATGCAACTAAAACATACTAACACAATCAATAATTAAAAAAAATTAAAAAATTTCTGCAAAAATTTATCTAACACATAAACATGAAAAATTAACTAAACATGCAATAATTAAATAAACTAAACTACTATGCTATGACCCCCAATACCCCCAAACATAAAATATTCAATGTCCCCACTGAATGAAGGTAAAGGGTACAGAAAACTACCCTAATGACTGGCTTGACCACCCTCCTCGGGTGGTGAATCTGGTGGTGGATATGGCACTGTGGTTCCAAATTAAGGCCACTATAGCATTGTTCCTTGCTACGCGAAGGCTTCGACCAAGGCCCTTGTGAGTCCCGTAGCAAACGTTCCATGATTGTCATACATGGCATCGACTTTGTGCTCCAACCTTCGGAGCTATCGATTGCTAGGAACGGTATGTGCTCGGGTGGATGGACCTGCCTCATCTGTCTGAGGGGGCTGCTGCGATGGTTCTGGGAAAGTGGGCCTTAAAATGAATCCTCATCCACGCGGGTGTGGCTCACCGCCTACCCAGTCCTTAAATTTTGCAATGGTGGCATAAGTTATGTCTTGGCTCGGGTACTGCAGTTGTTCGTTGCCCCAGTTGTATCCCTGCTGAGCACATAACATGGCTACCACTGATGCATGTGGAATGCTCCCTGGGGTACTTCCTCTCAGATACTTCAAAATATTTTGATGAATTAAATAACCCACATCAATATACTTGCCAGTAACTATTCCCCGCAAAATTATGGCCCTTTCCGCCGTGATTTCGTGCTGATGCGATGAAGGTAATAACTTGGCACAAATGAACAGATTCCATGCCTTGGCATATCGATTCAGTGCGGCTGCTGGGAATATGCGAGGCTGGGTTATGCCAACTTTGTAAGTCCACTTCATGCCTGACACGTACAACTTAGTGATAACAAGGTACAAGTCTGTTTCTAGATATGCCCCTGGGATACAATTGGCAGCTGTTGCCTCTTTTATAATCCTAATAAAAGAGCTCTAACTCATGCAAGCATATATGTGTCAACAAGTAATACAGAGTAAGTAGAGTATCGATCCCAAAGAGAAAGTTGTTAAATTTAAACTATTATGCATCAATTAACTCACTGTATTTATATGCTTAGACTAATGACTAAAAGAGTTAAATTAGACTAATTGTGAATACAAACTAAAAATAAGAATACAAATGGAGTAGATATAATCTGGAAGTAATGGGACACTAACTTCATTTAATACTTCATCTAATCGCCACTATCATGCAAGAAGTGTTCACATATCACAGGAAAATAACCAAGAGCACAAATAGAGTTATAACCATTTTTCAATGTACTATAACCTACTTACACAGCATCTACAGATGTTAGACTCCATGTAATCACAAATACAACCAAAATCACTATATGTCTACGTGAAATTGCAATTATATTGATTTTAAGCTCAAGCCCTTATTCTAGCTCATATGGTGAAACAATATATATCTATCTGGTTCACAAAATACGCAAGCCATATACAACAGCCCCATATTCGCATGCTTTCATGACTACAATCCATATGTGTATATTCATTGTCAATTCCATACAAATACTGAAATAAATAGTGATCAAGCATTCATGCATGTAAAACAATCATGACAGATATTCCATATGATATGCAAAACAATCCTAGCATTTAAATGTGCAACCAACTACATATTAAAATCTGTTAGAATCCCATAATGAAGTTTAGTTCATGACTGAACCAAAAGTCATTATGGGATCAACGCTAAACATGATCAATAAGCAACAATTGAAATAAGAAAGATAGAATGATCAAACCCAATCGCTGAATAAAAACCAATGATACACGATTAAATCCCCATAGACGTTTTGGCTTTGTTCTACGTTAGAATCTCTCCCAAGGTGTAAACCCTAGTTACTATAATGAAAATACGCTAAAAATTATCAAGTGTACGTCTGACACCAGTCAGAATCATTTTTATAACCAATTACACATCATTTAATTAAAATAAAAATAAAACAAAATCACAACTTCAAAGATTGCTTGTGGCAAAGGCGCTTTCTTCTATATATGTCTCGCGTGGGTACGAGACTTCTGAGAATGTCCCCGCCTCGTCCAAATGTAAGATCTCACGCGGCGCGCTGCCTCTCTGTGACTTGTCTGCCATGGCCACAAGAACTTGCAAAGAAGTCATCATTGTTCGTCGGGTACTGGCAAGCGCCGCATTTCCTAACTCATCATGTCGCACGGCTCACAGTCTGCACTTTGTTTCTGGTTCTGTCATGCTACTGCTGCTACTACTTGTTCATTCATGCTTGATCTCCTTGCTCCATTGCACCTCTATGCCATGCATTCCCCCGTTTATGCCTTGCCTTCATGCCTCCATTAGCCTTGCATCCTCTAATACAACCAAAATTAAGCCAATTCCTACACTTATTCACCAAAAGGAGTTTTAAGTAAATGCAATACAGAATAACATGAAATGCAACTAAAACACAATAAAATGTACTTGAGTTGGGCACAATTCGCATGAATTGGTATTCAATAAGTAGGTAAAAATACCACTTATCAAATACAACTAAACTTGAACTGTTACTTGCCCTCAAGCAATGCATACTAATGAACAATGAAAATGCAACTACAAAACTATGCAACTACTCTATGATGCAAACTAGCCTCACATAATCCCAGCCATAACAGAATTTCAACCCAAATTACCTCAATGAATCATCGAGATCCAAGAATATAATTTCAAACCAAACTATAGACATAACCTCATACACTCAGATAATTTCATATATGCTATAGAGATGTTGTGTGTGTGCGTGGTGTTCACCAAAACTTGATCTAAGCAAAGAATACATATACTACACTGCTCCAAACAGAAAAATTATAGCCAAAATCAAGACTCATGTATTCTCATGTAACACAGACTGTTTCAACATATTGACACAAACTGAGGTTCAACAATGGTTTTATTGCTTTATTGCTACTCACGAGTGTGATTTACGCACTTTTTCTGCGGTGTTTATTGCTATTTTTCTGTTCTTTCTCTCTTTTTTTTCACACATGATTGTGCAATGTCTCAATCCATTAGGCACACTGCTACCCCTTAGCGAGCTTTCAACCAACGACTCCCAGACCATGAAAGACCTTAGGACGCTAGGTGTAGAGACAATCCCCTCGGGCGTACTTACTCAAGTATCCAGGGACCCGAATTAAGACTGGCCACGTTATTATTATTTGATTTTTTTTTATACATAGCATACCCATGTTTTCCCAAAATTTGCATGTCAATGTTTCATACAGTCTAAGAGCACTTTCCACATGTTTCTCTTTTTAAAACTACATGTTTTATAAAGTAGTGCAAAACATACTTCTTAAATCTACAAGTGATTGTGAACATGTTTGTGCAAATCGAAAGCATTTAAACAGCAACATGAATCTCATCGAATAAAACATTATCTCAGCTCATGTTATCCCAAATATTCTAAAATCCTTCACAATTCACTATCATCATTGGCTAGGCAAAAATTTCTATTAAGCAAGAATTTGTGTGAGACATGCAACTAAAACATACTAACATAATCAATAATGAATAAAAATTAAAAATTTTCTGCAAAAATTTATCAAACACATAAATATGAAAAATTAACTAAACACGTAACAATTAAATAAAACTAAACTACTATGCTATAACCCCCAATACCCCCAAACTTAAAATATTCAATGTTCCCATTGAATGAAGGTAAAGGGTATAGAAAACTCCCCTAATGATCGGCTTGACCACCCTCCTCGGGTGGTGAATATGGTGGTGGACACTGCGGTTCCAAACTGAGGCCACTCTAGCATTGTTCCTTGCTGCGTGAAGGCTTCAGCCATGGCTCTTGTGAGTCCCGTAGCAAATGTTCCAAGATTTTCATACATGGCGTCGACTTTACGCTCCAACCTTCGGAGCTGTCGATTGCTAGGAACGGTATGTGCTCGGGTGGATGGGCCTGCCTCATCTGTCTGAGGGGGGCTACTGCGATGGCTCGGGGAAGGTGGGCCGGAGAATAAATCCTAATCCGCGAGGATGCGGTTCACCCCTCGTCCAATCCTTGAACTTGGCAATTGTGGCAGGAGTGATGTCATGGCTCAAATTTTGCAATTGCTCGCCATTCCACGTTACTCCTTGTTGGGTACAAAGCATGGCTGCCACAGAGGCATGCAAAATACTTCCATTCATGCTCCCCCACCAATAACGCAACATGTTCTGATGAATTAGGTGGTCGACGTTAATATACTTGCCTGTGATAATGCCCCATAAAATGATAGCTCTCTCGGTAGGTACTTCATGTTTGTGAGCGGACGAAATTAACTTGGTGCATATGAACAGATTCCATGCTTGGGCATAACGATTCAAGGTGGACGCTGGAAAATATTTTGGTTCGGTTGTCCCTTGTTTATAATTTATTTGGTTACCAAAATGCACAAATTTTAAATCATTATGTCCAAGTCTGTCATCAAATGTGCACCTATAACCCAATTTGCAGACCTAGTAGGTGGTGTATCAGTTATCCCAAACACTGCTCTGATGGCTGGGGGGCAAAAATCCACTTGTATTTGACGAACTAACATTATCCCTACTCATATCTCCTCCTTCGCAGTCGCGTAGAACTCCCGAACAACCCCCATGGGAATAGGCGTAGGAGTTACGGCAAAGTTAACCCAACCTCTTTCACGTAGCATATTCCATAATTGGCTATCTTTCTTGTCAGGTTTAAACCCCCGTTCGTTCACAAATGATTTAGTCTCTAGGTGATAATATTCTTGTTGGGCTTCCCAACTGAGAAATTTTCTGCGTTCCATGATATCCTCGTCACGAGCACTAGATGATGAAGAGATGGAGATTGAATGTATTCTTTTTGGACCCATAACAGATGATAGATAGAGAGTGTAGATGCTCTACTACAGATGAGAGTACCCTCAAACTTGCTTGTGCACAACCCACGCAAAATAAAGCCTAGATTGAGGGCAATGAAGAAAGTTGTGGTATGAGCTTTGATGATAGCTGAGGAGTCTTATGATTATGGGAGAACGGAAGAATACACTTATATTATGGCATGTGAGAGACCAAGTAGACCACCACTCGGATTCTTAAACTTAAAAATTTTTCAACCCCTTGTGTCGCGTGCGGCCGCGTGGATTTTCTTATATGAAGGGCACAGCGCCATGCCATGAAATGACTTTTCCTAGAATTATGAGATCTCGACTTTCACGCTGGGTTCGTATGCGGCGATGCGATGTAACTTCATGAACTGCACACTATGTACGCCCAATTTATATATCAGTGATGAGTGCAATTAAAAACACCTATATGAACATGAATGCACCACACATTATTTATTAGGCATGTAATAGAATTAATTTAACTATTACTTTACTAAACGGATGAAAAGAAAATAGGGGTAAAAATAATGGGTTGCCTCCCATCAAGCGCTAAGTTATAGTCAATTAGCTTAACTGTCTCTGAATCTCATGTCGACGAGAGAATTGAGGTGACGTTTTGTCTCTCCACCTCGCCACCAAAGTAATGCTTCAATCGCTGGCCATTTACCTTAAAAGGCTTGTCTGGAAACTAATCGTATACTTCAATTGCACCATGCGAAAAGACAGTCTTCACTATAAATGGACCTGACAATCTCGATTTTAGCTTTTCAGGAAAAAGTTTAAGTCTGGAATTATAGAGCAAAACCCTTTGTCCCGATTCAAATGTCATTTCTATGATCTTTCGGTCATGCCATTTCTTCACTTTCTCCTTGTATAACTTCGGATTCTCATATGCCTGTAATCTAAATTTATCTAACTTATTGAGCTAGAGTAGACATTTCTCCCCTGCAGATGTCAAATCAAAATTGAGCTTCCGTATTGCCCAATATGACTTATGTTCTAGCTCCATAGGGAGGTGACAAGCTTTTCCATATACGAGTTGAAAAAGCGACATGCCTAACGGAGTTTTGTATGCTGTTCGATAATCCCATACTGCATCATCTAACTTTAACAACTAGTCTTTCCATGTGGGATTCACAACTTTTTCCAGGATTCTCCTTACTTCTCGATTCGACACTTCAGCTTGCCCATACGTTTGCGGGTGATAAGCTGTAGCGATGCGATAGTTCACCCCATACTTAGCCAGCAAGGCTGTAAACTGCCTGTTGCAAAAATGATTGCCTTCGTCACTAATGATAGCCCTTGGGGTCCTAAACCTCGTGAAAATGTTTTTGTGTAGAAATCTGAGTACGACCTTGGCATCATTAGTCGGAAGAGCTGCAACTTCAACCCATTTTGAGACATAGTCCACTGCGAGCAAGATGTAGAGATTTCCACAGGAAGAAATGAAGGGTCCCATGAAATCAATCCCACATACATCGAAAATTTTTACTTCAAGGATTGTATTCAAAGGCATTTCATTTCTTTTGGAGATGTTACCCACTCGCTGACATCTATCACATCGCTAGACAAAACTGTATGCATCCTTGAAAAGTGTTGGCCAGTAGAATCCCACTTGTAGGACTCTAGCTGCTCTTTTTTCACCACCATAGTGACCTCCATACACTGTAGAATGACACTCTTACAAAATCCCCTCGGTCTCGCTATATGGAATACACCTTCTTATCACTTGATTGGAGCACTATTTAAACAAGTAAGGCTCATCCCATATATACCATTTAACATCATGCAAAAAAAATTTCTTTTGATAGCCCACCAAGTCAGAAGGTACCATCTTACTTACCAGGTAGTTCGCGTAGTCAGCGAACCATGGTACTTCCCCTTTCACCACAAACAACTGCTCATCCGAAAAGGATTCATTGATCATAACGTTGTCGTTTACTTCCCTTTCCGGATTCTAGAGTCGAGATAAGTGGTCCGCCACTTGGTTTTTATTCCCCTTTCTGTCCTTGATTTCCAAGTCAAATTCCTGCAATAATAAAATCCATCTGATCAAACGAGGTTTTGCATCCTTCTTTGCCACTAAATGTCGAATTGTCGCGTGATCCGTATACACTATCACCTTTGTGCCAATCTGATATGCTCGAAACTTATTAAAGGCGTATACCACTGCCAATAACTATTTCTCGGTGGTGGTATAGTTCAATTGTGTATCTGTGAGGGTCTTGCTGGCATAATAGATCATATGAAATATCTTGCCCTTTCTCACGCCTCAAAACAAATTTCTACGGCAAGATAATCACTGGCATCACACATCAACTCAAACGGTAGAGCCCAATCTGGTGAAGTAATCACTGGTGCTGAAGTTAGCTTTCTCTTTAAGTACTCAAATGCTGACATGCAGGCGCCATCAAAACTAAACTGTGCATCCTTCTCCAATAGATTGTACAATGGTTTAGTTATTTTGGAGAAGTATTTGATGAATCTGTGATAGAAACCTGCATGTCCCAAAAAACTGTGAACACCTTTTACTGAGGTAGGTGGTGGCAAGTTCTCAATAGTATCCAGCTTTGCCCTATCCACCTCAAGTCCCTTTTTTGAAACCTTGTGTCCCAATATGATTCCTTCTTGGACCATAAAATCGCATTTTTCCCAGTTAAGCACCAAATTCATCTCAATGCACTTCTTCAAAACCAAAACTAGATTCTCAAGGCATAAATCAAACGAGTCCCCGAAGACTGAGAAGTCATCCATAAATACCTCCAAACTCTGCTCCACCATGTCTGAAAATATAGCCATCATGCATCTCTGAAAAGTGGCTGGAGCATTGCACAACCCGAAAGACATCCTTCTGAAAGCAAAAGTGTCGTACGTGCATGTGAAAGTAGTCTTTTCCTGTTCTTCTGGAGCTATCATAATTTGATTGTAGCCCGAATATCCGTCAAGAAGGCAATAGAACTCATGACCTGCTAATCTATCCAAGATCTGATCAATGAATGGGAGTGGGAAGTGATCTTTCCTCGTAGCTTTGTTTAGCTTGCGGTAATCCATGCAAACTCTCCACCCCGTTACTGTTCGTGTTGGAATTAACACATTATTCTCATTGGTCACGACTGTCATGCCACCCTTTTTTGGAACACACTGTATTGGGCTCATTCATGAACTATCTGAGACCGGGTAAATAATTCCTGCATCTAACCATTTCAGTACCTCTTTCTTAACCACTTCTTTCATTATCGGATTAAGCCTCCTTTGTTGCTCAATTGTCGGCTTGCTACCATCTTCCATCAGGATCTTGTGCATGCAATAAGAAGGGTTGATCCCTTTGATATCTGTTATAGTCCATCCAATAGCTGATTTGAACTATCGAAGCACTCGTAGCAATTTTTCCTCATGACAAGATGTTAGTGCAGAAGTGATTATCACAGGTAATTTTGAATCTAAAATTAAAAATGCATACCTGAGATGTTCGAGAAGTGGTTTTAACTCCAACTCTGGAGGTGACTCAAGAGATGGCTTTAACTTTACTGAGGCTTCCCTAGCTGTTGTCAATGGCTCTCCAGGTGGTCTAAATCTCCTGAATTGTGAGGTTGTATCCAAATATTGCATAAATTCATCAAATTCCTCATCCTCCACATCTGAACTCTCATTAGTGATATTCTTCAAAGGTTCATAATCTGCAAGACTTTGTACCTCATCCTTTATGATCCGATCCACTAAATCAACCAGAAAACATTCTTCTTCATCTGTTAGGAACTTCATGGCTTTGAAGACGTTGAAAGTGACCTCTTGATCCTGAATGTGCACAGTGAGCTCCCCTTTCTGCACATCTATCAAAGTCTTTCCCATGGCTAAGAATTGACTCCTTGGTATGATTGGTATGCTTTTGTCCTCCTCATAGTCTAGAATGATGAAGTCAGCCAGAAAAATGAACTTGTCCACCTTTACCAACACATCTTCAACAATTCCCCGTGGATACGTGATGGATCTATTATCTAGCTATAATGATATGTTTGTTGACCTTGGAGCCGGCAATCCCAACTGATTGAACACTGACAAGGGCATCAAGTTTATACTTTCCCCCAGATCACATAAACACTTACTAAAGTTCATCTTCCCAATTGTGCATGGAATTGTGAAGATGCCCAGATCTTTCAGTTTTGGAGGTAATTTATGTTGGAGAACTGCACTGCATTCCTCTGTCAAAGCCACTGTCTCAAACTCATCTAGTCTTCTCTTCCTTGACAATATACCCTTCATAAACTTTGCATAGCTTGGCATTTGTTCCAATGCCTCGGCGAATGGTATATTAATCTGTAGCTTTTTGAATACCTCTATAAACTTATTGAACTATTTGTCTTCCTTCTACTTAACTAACCTCCGTGGATACGAAACTTGAGGGTGTATTGGTTGTACTGGACTCTTACCCTTCTCTTTTGAATTTGCCTTGTCTTTCTCTTCCTGTTGAGCCTCAGAATTTGCCAGATTTTCTTCCTTAGTATTATTAGGCGCGGGCGCGCGACTTGCAGAACCTGTCAAATCTTTCCCTGATCTCAATGTGATCGCTTGACACTGATCCTTCCCGTCTCTTCTAGGATTTGTCTCTGTGTTACTTGTCAATGAACCTTGGAGCCTATTGTTAAGCATGCTCGCCATCTGCCCCATCTGAGTCTCAAGATTCTTGGAAGCCACTGCTTGGCTTTTGATCATGACTTCAGTGTTTGCCATGTATTTCAACATCATCTCCTCCATCTCTGATTTCTTTTCTGGCTGTGGAGCAGCTGGAGTGTGGTGTTGTTGTTGTTGAGAGAATCCTGGTGGAAACGGTGGTTTTGGTGTAAACTGTGGCTGAGATGATTATGACTGAAATTAATGATTCGGCTAAAACTGACTTTGTTGATTTCCTTGGTTATTTGACCAACTAAAGTTCGGATGATTTCGGTTGTTGGGGTGGTATGTGTTCTAGAATTGACCTTTGTCTTTCCTGTAGTTACTCACATATTGTACTGACTCCGAGCTGATAGCACATTGATCCGTGGAGTGTGACCCCGCACAAATCTCACAACCGAAGGCAACTTTTTTCACTTTGCTATCTGCCAAAGTTTCAATTTTCTTAGCCATAGCTGCCATCTGTGCCAACAACTGAGTAATCGCATCTACCTCCAATACACCTGCAACCTTGGGTTGTGGCATCCGAGCTGTAGGATTCTGATAGTCATTAGCATCCAAAGTCTCGATAAGCGTATAGGCCTCGTCATAGCTCTTTGCCCATAATGCCCCTCCTACGACAGCATCCACAATCGGTCTCGACTGCCATCCCAAACCATTATAAAACGAGTTGATCACCATCCAATCTGGCATACCATGATGCAGAAATTTTTGGAGCATCTCTTTGTATCGCTCCCATGCTTCATATAAGGACTCACCCTGTTGTTGCTCAAACCGAGAGATAGCCGTCCTCATCTTTACAGTCTTCGCCATTGGAAAGAACATGGCTAAGAATTTCTGTGCTAAGTCCTCCCATGTGGTTATTGACCCTGACGGCAAAGAATGTAGCCAACTCCTAGCCTTATCTCTCAATGAAAATGGAAATAACCGTAGTCTAATGGCATCCTCCGTCACACCATTGTACCTGACTGTATCACAGATTTCAATAAAGCTCAATAGGTGCTCATTCGGATCATTTGTAGCAGCACCCCCAAACTATACTGAGTTTTGCACCATCTGAATAGTGCCCGGTTTCATCTCAAAGGTATGAGCTTCTGTCGCTGGTCTGACTATGCTCGATTGTAGTCCATTTATGTTTGGCATGGAATACTCCCTTAGAGCCCGATGCTCTTCTCTTTGCTCAAGTCTCAGTTCTTCCGCCATTCTGGATGTTGTACTGTCTAACTGTGCTTGCAAATTTCTTCGCACACTAGCCTTCCACCCTCTTCCATTTATGTTGTCTTGTGCTGGTGTTAGTTCTGAGTTGGATAATCGTGTGTGCATAAAAATCTACAAGTTCTTGAAACCAAAAACAAAACAAAAATAGATATAAAAACGATCAGAATTGTCTAAGTCATACAATATAGCTTTAAACTAATGATAATTATTTAAATTCAACACCTTTTCCCGGCAACATCGCCAAAAACTTGTTGCCTCTTTTATAATCATAATAAAAGAGCTCTAACTCATGCAAGCATGCATGTGTCAACAAGTAATACAGAGTAAGTAAAGTATCGATCCCAAAGAGAAAGTTGTTAAATTTAAACTATTATGCATCAATTAACTCACTGTATTTATATGCTTAGACTAATGACTAAAAGTGTTGAATTAGACTAATTGTGAATACAAACAAAAAATAAGAATACAAATGGACTAGATATAATCTGGATGTAATGGGACCCTAACTTCATTTAATAATTCATCTAATCGCCACTATTATGCAAGAAGTGTTAACATATCACAGGAAAATAGCCAAGAGCACAAATAGAGTTATAACCATTTTTCAATGCACTATAACCTACTTACACAACATCTACAGATGTTAGACTCCATGTAATCACCAATACAACCAAAATCATTATATGTCTATGTGAAATTGCAATTATATTGATTTTAAGCTCAAGCCCTTATTCTAGCTCATACGGTGAAACAATATATATCTATCTGGTTCACAAAATAGACAAGCCATATACAACAGCCCCATATTCGCATGCTTTCATGACTACAATCCATACGTGTATATTCATTGTCAATTCCATAAAATACTAAGATGAATAGTGATCAAGCATTCATGCTTGTAAAACAATCATGACAGATATTCCATATGATATGCAAAACAACCCTAGCATTTAAATGTGCAACCAACTACATATTAAAATCCGATAAAATCCCATAATGGAGTTTAGTTCATGACTAAACCAAAAGTCATTATGGGATCAACGCTAAACATGATCAATAAGAAATAATTGAAATAAGAAAGATAGAACGATCAAACCCAATCGCTGAATAAAAACCAATGATAAACGATTAAATCCTCATAGAAATCCAGTAGCTAATAATTAAAATCCACAATGGTAGAGAATCCCAAGAAGAATTGGAGAAGTTGACGTTTTCGCTTCGTTCTACGTTGGAATCTCTCCCAAGGTGTAAACCCTAGTTACTATGATGAAAATACGCTAAAAATTATCAAGTGTACGTCTGACACCAGTCAGAATCGTTTTTAAAACAGATTACACATCATTTATTTAAAATTAAAATAAAACAAAATCACAGCATCAGCATCGCGCGGAGCCGCGCGCTTCTCTAGAATATATCTCGCGCGGGCGCGAGACTTACAGAATGTCTTTCCCTGTCCGCCCAATGCTCCTCACGCGGGCGCGCTCTCTCCGCAGTTGTCCCGTCATGGGTCGTTCAACTTCTGATAAAGAAGTCATCATTGTTTGTCGGGTACTTCGCGGCAGCGCGTGTTTCCTAACTCATCATCTTGCATGCAATTGCTGCGTGGCTGGCTGATCCGCACTTTATTTCGGTTCTATCATGTCCGCTTTGCTACAACTTGTTCATTCATACTTGATCTCCTTGCTCCATTGCACCTCTATGCCATGCATTCCCCCGTTTATGCCTTGCCTTCATGCCTCCATTAGCCTTGTATCCTCTAATACCACCAAAAATAATCCAATTCCTGCACTTATTCACCAAAAGGAGTTTTAAGTAAATGAAATGCAAAATAACATGAAATGCAACTAAAACACAATAAAATGTACTTGAGTTGGGCACAATTCGCATGAATTAGTATTCAATAAGTTGGTAAAAATACCACTTATCAGCAGCCCCTGTTGGTGGTCTCTCAGTGAGTCTAAAAATGTTTCTGATGGCTGATGGTCTGTAGTCTACCTCGACACCTCGAACCATACCGAAATTGTCCATGGTGACTTTAGCATCGGCGTAAAACTCTCGGACTACGCTCATCAGAATGGGTGTGGGAGTGGCCGTCAGTCCAACCCATCCCCGTTCGTGAATCATGGCACATAGCTGACCATCTTGTTCCTCTAGTTTGAAACCACGCTCTTTGACAAATGTCTTTGCCATAATTCTATAATACTCCTGTTAGGCTGCCAAATTAAGAAACTTGGTGTGGTCGATAATATCCTCCTCGTGACTGCCGGAGGATGATGAGGAAGATGAAGATGGTCGTACTCTCTTCGGACCCATTTGCAGATATTTGAGCAAGAATGTAGATGAACTTACTGAGAATGAATGAGAATTTTGGATGTGCTAATCTCCCAACTTGTTTCTGCCAACCCAATTATAAGCCCTAACTTTATAGAGTAGATGAGAGCGTGGGTAGAGCTTTGAACGTGGAGAGAATCGTGGAGATTCGATGGAGAGATATACGGCTTCAATCTGTAACTGATAGAGAGATAGAGACGTGAGTTATGGAGAGTGAGAGAGTTTCGCTTCTGTTATTATCGCAAATGAGAGTCCAAATGGTCCACAAATCTAATTTAAAATGTTCAGATCTGCCTTGATTCGGTGCCGCGCACGGCCGCGCGAGTGTGTAATGGGTTGGACGCGCAGGCGCGAAACTTGCAGAATGTTTTTCGTTCTGATTAACTCAACGCGCGGGCGCACGAGTTTGTATTGCATGTGCTGTGCGGCCGCGTGAGCCTGATGTCCGCAATGATCAAGTTTCACCTCACTCTACCTATCAGTGATGATTTCTAATAATGGTCCCTACATACATGTTAAAGCACAATGTTAAGACATGAATTATCGGCTGCATACTGCTACCATGTTATAAATATTCACAAAGCAATTCTTGCTACGCACTTAAGCATGAAGATCTAATAGCCTAGTAAAAATGAATGAGATATAGCTAACTAAAATAATTCAAAATTGAATAACTAAAAAAAAATCAATGGTGGTAGAAATAATGGGTTGCCTCCCATCCAACGCTAAGTTATAGTCAATCAGCTTGACTGTCTCTGAATCTCACGTCACATCAAGAATTGAGGTGCCCTTCTTGTTGTCTTTCGCACCCCAAAATTTAATGACTTCAGCTTTCATCAACGGCTCTACCTTCAACTCTGAACTTTTTCCCGTTACACACCTCATCGGTTCATAATTCCTCGGTTTATGTACCTTCTCCTATAGGTTCCAGTCCACCAAGTCAACTAAAAAGCATTCTTCTTCTTCTGTTGGGAACTTCATTGCCTTAAAGACATTGAATGTGACCTCCTGATCATGTACGCGCATAGTGAGTTCCCCTTTTTGCACATCTATCGAAGCTCTGCCTGTGGCTAAAAATGGTCTCCCCAGTATGATCGGTATACTTTTGTCTTCTTCGAAATCTAGGATGATAAAGTCAGCCATAAAAATGAACTTGTCCGCCTTAACCAACACATCTTCAATAATTCCTCGTGGATATATGATGGATCTGTCAGCGAGCTGTAGTGAAATGTTTGTCGGCCTTGGAGCCGGCAATCCCAACTGGTTAAACACTGACAAGGGCATTAAATTTATACTTGCCCCCAGATCACATAAACACTTGCTAAAGTTCATCTTCCCAATTGTGCACGGGATTGTGAAGCTTCCTAGATCTTTCAGCTTTGGAGGTAGTTTACGCTGAAGCACTGCACTACATTCCTCCGTCAAGGCTACCGTTTCAAACTCATCTAATCTTCTCTTCCTTGACAATATACCCTTCATGAACTTTGCGTAGCTTGGAATTTGTTCCAATGCCTCGGCGAAAGGGATATTAATCTGTAGCTTTTTGAACACCTCCAGAAACTTACTAAACTATTTATCTTCTTTCTGCTTAATTGACCTCTGCGGATATGGTACTTGAGGGTGCATTGGTTGTACTAGACTCTTGACCTTCTCTTCTGAATTTGCTTTGTCTTTCTCATCCTGTTGAGCCTCAAAATATGGCATACCGTAATGCGAACATTTTCTGAGCATCTCTTTGTAATGCTCCCATGCCTCATATAAGGACTCACCCTGTTGTTGCTCGAACTAAGAGATAGCCATCCTCATCTTTGCAGTCTTAGCCATTGGAAAGAACTTAGCTAAGAATTTCTGTGCTAAGTCCTCCAATGTGGTTATTGACCCTGACGGCAAAGAATGTAGCCAACTCCTCGCCTTATCCATTTTTCAATGCACTATAACCTACTTACACAGCATCTACAGATGTTAGACTCCATGTAATCACCAATACAACCAAAATCACTATATATCTTTGTGAAATTGTAATTGTATTGATTTTAAGCACAAGCCCTTACTCTAGCTCATACGGTGAAATAGTATATGTCTATCTGGTTCACAAAATACGCAAGCCATATACAACAGCCCCATATTCACATGTTATCATGATTACAATCCATACTTGCATGTTCATTGTCAATTCCATACAAATACTGAGACGAATGGTGATCAAGCATTCATACATGTAAAACAATCATGATAAATATCCCATATGATATGCAAAGCAACCCTAGCATTTAAGCGTGCAACCAAAATACATATTAAAATCCGTTAGAATCCCATAATGGAGTTTAGTTCATAGCTAAACTAGAAGCCATCATGGGATCAACGCTAAACATGATCAATAAGCAAACAATTGAAATAAGAAAGATAGAACGATCAAACCCAATCGCTGAATAAAAACTAATGACAAATGCTTAAATCCTCATAGAAATCCAGTAGATAATAATGAAAATCCACAATGATAGAGAATCCCAAGAAGAATTGGAGAAGTAGACGTTTTGGTTTCGTTCTCCGTTGGAATCTCTCTCAAGGTGTAAACCCTAGTTACAATATGAAAAATACGTCAAAAGTCTCGATCCTCACTCTGACACACGTCAGAATCATTTTTAAAAACCAAGTAAACATCATTTAATTAAATTTAGAGTAAAACAAAATCACAAAGCATCAGCATCGCGCGCGGCCGCCGAGCGCCTCTCTAGTATATCTCTCGTGCAGGTGCGAGACTTTCAGAATATCTTGCCCTGTCCAGCCGAGTCCTCGCGCGGGCACGTATTTCCTACGCTTGACATGCTCGCGGCCGTACAACTTGCAGTAGGTCGTCAGTATCTGGCTGGGTATTCGCGCGGGCGCGCGTTACCATGCTCATCTTGTCGCGCGACCGCGCGGCTTACAGTCTGCAACTTCTGGTTCTGGTTCTGTCATGCTGCTGCTGCTGCTACTTATTCATTCATGCTTAATCTTCTTCCATGCTTGATCTCCTTGCTTTATTGCACCTTCATGCCATGCATTCCCTCGCATGTGCCTTGCTTTCACGCGTCCATTTGCCTCGTGTCCTCTAATACCACCAAAATTAATCCTATTCCTGCACTTATTTACCAAAAGGAGTTTTAAGTAAATGCAATGCAAAATAACATGAAATGCAACTAAAACACAATAAAATGTACTTGAGATGGGCACAATTCGCATGAATTGGTATTCAATAAGTAGGTAAAAATACCACTTATCAACTGCAGCGCGAGCTCCGGTGTTTTAATGTTTACGTGGCGCTGCAACGCCATCCCTTAGCATACTCTCTGTGACCTCCAGTGTGCAGGCAGAGACTTACTTTTAATAACCTAAAAGATGAGAAGTTATTCATTTAGACAGAGTAGCCGCCATCAGATAAAACAGAGCGTAGAATAGGAGTTATTATAGTTTAATTATCTTAGAAGAGAAGGAAGTTGTTCTTCAAAGAAGGAAAAGTCATTGCATCCTACACAGCTCAGACTCTACACATAGAAGAGAAGACTTGGAGACAGAAAACTTCACAACATGAGTTTTCTTATTCCAAATCTTTCATCTATTAGTGTATTTATGGGCATGTTGAATACTTTTAAAATGTGTATTAGTACCATGGTTATGAACTAATTCCATTTTTAGGATTGTAATTAATTAACTTTCTCTCCTATATATATATTAATGAATCATTTTGGAATGGGTTGTTGTATTTTATGCTTATTGGTTGATTGCTTGACAAAGAAATCAATATTGATATTAATGGATATTGAAAAATTTATATTGATATCTAATCTTTAAATATAAGAACACTTTTTATGACCATGCCTTTGGGAATGTGTGCATAAACTTCTTAATAGGATAGACATATCTCTATTAACCTTGTGTAGCCTTGAGACTAAGCTTAATGACCCTAGTCTAGTTATTTTCACCATAGACATATTGTGATTCATCAAGCTATGGATGTGCATTTGGCCTTCGAAAGAAGCTTATGTGTAGTTACTGTTCTCGGTTGACCGTTCCTTGATTCATTTGTAATGCGGAGAGTTAAGAGATTAAGCGATCCATTAGGGGAATTGTTATCCTAACTTGACTTCCTTGTACAACTAAATCTCTTATTCCTATAGTTTTAATCATATAACTTAACACACCATCTCTATTTACTTCTTTAGATAAGATAGTATAGAACTTACCTTAGTACTTGATTAGCACTTATAACTTCGTCCTTGTGGGTACGACACTCTACTTATCTTATATTACTTGTGGACCGCGTATTCATTTGCGTGTTTAATCGATTGCTAAATCGATCAACACAAACTCAGAGAGGCAATCAAAACTTACCCATTCAAAGGAGAAACTATTCCCCTTTTCAAGCACAATCCTCAAACCCTCCATTACAAAAAGGTGGAGAAGTCAGACATCCAAGAGTGTTCACACCCTTAGGGAACTCATTGGAAAATATATTCAAACTTCTAACATCGCAAAAAAAAATTGTCCATCTCCTTCCACCAGCCAATCTAAGTTGTAAGAATTTTAATACAAGCAAGGAATGTACTTACCATTCTGGAGCTCCGGGTCATGACACCCAAGATTGTTGAGCTCTCAAACACAAGACCCAGGATCTGATAGACAATGGTGAGATTGTAGTAGCCAGGAATTTCAAGTCACTTTATATGTGTAAACATTATTGATATTTAAAACTTTGTGCTATATAGTGATTTAATATTTGATAACATATGTGAAGTGGTGTATGGCTAAATAAATATATATACTATAGTTATGGATATATATATATATATAGATGTCATTAAAAAGGAAAGCTTGATAACCTAATTATACATTATGTGAGATAATTAAATAACCTAAGTGTAAGACCCCAAATTTTATGAATAAAGATTAATTTTTTCGAAATATTTTTTTAAGTATTAAGGCGTGGACTGGATATAATTTTATAGTTGTGAGTAATTTTTATAAAATTTTCAAAGTAAGAAAGTTGCTATAAAATATTCGATTAGTCAGAGAATATTCGTTTTATCAAGGAATATTCGTATGACGGCACAATCATTCGTAGACCCCACAACGGAATTACTGTCGGAGTTAGAAAATGACAGAAATATCTTTTTATAAAAATAACGGCGAAAGTTTTATCGTTAAACTATTGAAATACCCGGTGGTAAAAGTTCAGTAATACGCATGGTTTCATAGTAGCACACAATATTGTACAGTATCTTTGATTATTGATGCTTACGTGAGAAGTCACTGAGCTTTATTCAATTATTTCCATAGTAATTGTTGCATAGTATCTCTCATATTATTAATTCAATTATTGTCACAGTATCATATGCATAATATTTTATATTATTAAATCAAAAATTGAGACGACAAAGTTATTCATATTATTATTTGCATTATTGTCGATGTCTAGAAAGTTCTGTCGAGGAAAGGGGTTTGGTCACCTAATTGTTTGCCAATAGGGAGAAATCTTTATTGGAAAACCCTCTCTTTCCTGAGAATGATTTGGTTGTTAAATATTGTGAGTTATAATATTAATGATGAATAAGTTCGTGTTGATTAAAGATATTTGTTCATTTAGTTTTCTTTAATTCTTCTGTGACCCAATTACCCTCAAAAGAGGTATTTCTATGATTGGCTGGTTTTGTTATTATTGACCAAATAGGAAATTAATCAGATAAATGAGCAATTAATTGTTATTGGTTCACATGTAAATTACTATTTGTTCACATGCATGTACTATTAGGAGAGGTGGTGTGAGATTGATAATACTTCAAGGACTAAATTTAAAATGGAGGTAAAGACGAAGGTACTATACTGTAATAATTTGAGCCCCTAAACGTTCAATTATCAAAACTATATTTTCCTATAAATAGAAGCTCATTTCTTCTTTCATTCTCATCAATTCACTAAGACTCACAAGAACAATTATAGAGAGAGAAGCTATAGAGAGAAAGAAGAAGAGTATTCTACTACTTTACTATTGCAGTATCCAGTCTTCTACTAAGGTAAAGGGTATTATTTATTTCATATTTGCTTACGATATTATTTTTAGTATTCGTAAGGAATTTTATTTCATTCAATATTCGTATGAAATAATATTTTCTTCCATACCCTGCAATATGCAAGTAATATTATTTCATTTCATATTCCTAATTCTACACTCATTTTGTTAAAGTATTGCTTCCATACTCCGTGAAATTAGTAGAATATCCTTGAAATTTGCGGTTCATCTAGTATCGCTTCACAAGGATATTTTTCTGAACATTCTTGTTAAATTTTAAGCTTTTCATGTCGGAGTACTATTCACGGGTACTATTTATTTATACACACTATTCATAGAATACTATTCATGGGCACTATTCATAAATACGACACTATTCATTAATACGGTTCTATTCACAAAGTACTATTCAAAAAGTACTATTCATGAAATATTATTCATGAAGTACTATTCACAAAGTACAATTCATGAAGTACTATTCCTGAAGTACTATTCATGGGGTGCTATTCACTCGAGTACTATTCACCCGGAGTAATATTCATGATAAAAAAATTGATTTTTTTTGGGTCCAAATTATTTTTGATACAATATTATTCTTGAATTTTAGTCCACAAAGCAGTATCATGTTGACAATTTGGATATTATTAAATTTTGGATAAATTAAATTATAAATCTTTAAAATTTATTGTGACGCCCCCAAAATAGGTATACATCACCCATCTTGGGTTGCCAAATATATGGTACAGAATTCAAATACAAACTTAATTATACAGCCGTTGTATAAAAGACGACAAAACATAGCTGAGAGTTTTAATATGAATATTGTCTTCTAGACAATATCCTAACTCAAATGGAGTCTTCATTACTATTATTATCACACTATTTCATAGAATAGTGAGGACTACAATAACACTATCTCGGACCATCACTCCGTTTTCCGACTAGTCCCGGCTACATTCTCATTTCCTGAAGAGAACAAAGAAAGCAAAAGGGTGAGCTCAACTAGCCTAGTAAGAAATATTATGACTAGGATAATGCAGAATAAATTATCGTTAGCCTTCAACAATGTTAAACTGATAAAATACAATAAACATCAAAGTTTAACTGCAACGGAACAAACAATCCATTAGAAGAGTCAAATAGAGCATGATATCTACTATCTTCTATGATTTAGAAAGTTTATCATCAATTTTATCGCTGAGACTCAACTTAATAAATAAACCACATCATTGAATTATCCATGCACTACGGGCCAAGGATATTCATTAGTATCACAACCACGAATTATCCATGCACACTGACCAAGGATATTCGTGTTTTCACCAATGGTCATGATCATGCCAACAACTTTCCATCAATGCACTATGGGCCAATGAGGACTTTTACCACATTATTTGTAACATTACGGTCATGATTAAACCCAATAATCCTTGGTCATAATCATACTAATCAACAGTCCATCTATGCACATAAGCCAAAGATGACTTTCATAACAATATAAACATTAGGATAATGACAATGATATAAGAATTTAATTAAATAAAAGCAAAGGATAAATTTTTAAAGATTTATAATTTAATTTATCTAAAATTTAATAATGCCCAAATTGTCAACATGATACTTCTTTGTGGAGTAAAATTCAAGAATAATATTGTATAAAAAATGATTTGGACCGAAAAGAAATTAATTTTTATCGTGAATAGTATCCCGTGAATAGTACTTCGGTATGAAAAAGTTAAAACTTATCAAGAATGCTCAGAATAATATTTCCATGAAAAGATACTGGATGAAACGCAAATATCAAGGATATTCTACTAATTTCATGGAGTGTAGAAGCCAAAACTTAACAAAATGAGTGTAGAATTCTGAATCTAAAACGAAATAATATTACTTACATACTACAGAGTATTGAAGAAAATATTATTTCATACTAATATTTTACAAAAATAATATCCCTTACCTTAAAAAGAAGAGTATTCCGACTGGTGGGGTGGGGATATTCTTGAAGAAAACTTGAACTATTTTCTACACTCAAAGATTCCTAAAACTCGAAAGAAATACGCTCAATATTATAGAAGAAGAATCTTCTTATTCTGGTGGGATTTTCAATTCTAAACCACGCATCCTATTTATAGGAGAATGGAATGATACTATTTAGAAACGGACTGCACAGTGTTGATTCACGGACGCAGAAAAGTTTTCAATTTTTTTTTTGATTTTTACTATGCAAATACTATGCATAATAAAATATAATATATTCTATTTTTCAGAAAAAAAATAAAACTTATTATGTAATATATATATATATATATATATATATATATATATATAGTAAACCATCCGTGACTTAGAAAAAAAACTTCCCAGAGATTTCAATTTTTCTTCCACACGTGGCCCCACCTTTATTATATAAAATATTCTAAATAACTTTCTACCAATTATTTTGAAAAATGGATAAATGGAAGTCCAAATAATAAGCAAAATTTACAACAAATACTACATAAAAATCTCCTCAATATTTTTAATAACATTTATTCATCATTATTATCACTCGCAATATTAACAACCAGATCGTTCCCAGGAAAGAGAGGGCTTTTCGATAAGGATTTCTCCCTATTGGCGCGCAATTAGGTGACCGAACCCCTTTCCTCGACAACACTTTCTAGACATTGTTAGTTATGCAGATAATAATATGAATAACTTGTCATCTCAATTATTGATTTAATAATATAAAATATTGGCAATAATTGAATTAAATAACGTGAGATACTATGCAGCAATTACTGTAGTAATAATTGAGTAAAACTGAGTGACTTCTCACGTAAGAATCAATAATCAATACCATGTGCTACTATGCAACCACGCGTATTACTGTACTTTTACCACCGGGTATTTAAACAGTTAACGGTAAAACTTTCGCCGCTATTTTTATGAAAAGATATTTCTGTCGTTTTCTCATTCCGACAATAATTCCGTTATGGGGTCCACCAATGATTGTGCCGTCGTACGAATATTTCCTGTTAAAATGAATATTCCCTGAGCAATCGAATATTTTATAACAACTTGCATACTTTGTAAAATTTATAAATACTACCCACAATTATAACATTATATCAAATTCACATCATAATATTTGAAAATATATTTCGAGAAAAATTAATCTTTATTTATGAAAGTTGGAGTCGTACATTTATCCTTGCTTTCATTTAATTAAATTCTTATATCATTGTCATCATCCTCATGCTTATATTGTGATGAAAGTCATCTTTGGCCGTAGTGCATAGATGGACTGTTAATTGGTTTGATTATGACCATGGATTATTCGGTAGAATCATTAACCGTAATGTTACAAATGATGTGGTAAAAGTCCTCATTGGCCCGTAGTGCATTGATGGACAGATGTTGGTATGATCACAACCATGCGTTCTCTTCGGCCAAGAGTGCAAAGATGGATTGTTGTTTGGCATGATTATGGCCATTGGGGAAAACACAAATATCCTTGGCCCGTACTGCATGAATAATTCGTGTTTGTGATACTAATGAATATCCTTGGCCCGTAATGCATGGATAATTCCGTGATGTGGATTATTTATTAAGCTGAGTCTTAGCGATAAAATTGATGATAAACTTTTAAATCACAGAAGATTGTAGATATAATGCTCTACTTGACTCTTCTAATGGATTGCTTATTCCGGTGCAGTTGTTGATCTAAAACTTGTTGTCTATTATATTTTATCAGTTGTTATATTATTGAAGGCTAACGATAATTTATTCTACATTATCTTAGTCATAATATTTCTTACTGGGCTAGTTCAGCTCACCCTTTTCTTTCACCGCTTTTCTTCTGTGAAATGAGAATATACCGGGACTACTCTGGAATTGATTGACTCATCCGTATAAGGTTATGTTAGTAGTCCTCATTATTCTGTGAAATAGTGTGATAATAATTGTAATGAGGATTGAATTTGATTTTTGATATTGTCTAGAAGACAATATTCGTGTTAAAACTCTCAGCTATGTTTTGTCGTATTTTACACGACAGTTGTATAATTAAGTTGTATTTGTATTCTATACCAATTATTTGGCGACTCATAATGGGTGATGTATACCGATTTTGGGGGCATCACACCAAGGGTTATGATAATAATGAATAGTTAGTATTTAATATTTATACTAACTTAATTGGATAATTTGTTTATTGTAAGTGGTTAATAATTTTAAACCTAATTAGGTTACAAGTTAAAAAGATAGGTGTAAGTAATTATATTCCATAAGATCATAAATATAAACCCTAAATAAACAATTAGGGTAATACATATTAAAATTGTTAAATTATGTTTATTACATAGCCCAAAACAATTAAATGAGAAGCCCAAAAGAAATAAAATGCAAACCAATACTTAACTTTATTAAGAATATTTTAGACTTTTGATTAATCAAATTTTTGCATTAAAATAAAATCAAAATGGAGGGGATTAATCAAATTTTTGCATTAAAATAAAATAAAATGCAAACCAATACTTAAATGATGTCTTTTTCAAGTATGAAAACAGAAAGATACTGTTCATGGTCTTTTGACCGGTTCAGAATTCTTAAACTAGTATATACTTTGGGAATTGATGTTATGAATTGTTAAGTATTAATGTTTCGTAAAACTTCATGACTATTTATTCAGTTATGGTAGATTTTTATATAATTCACGAATGTCGTATTGATATTATTCTTTGTTAGACTTGCTGAGCTTGTTATGCTCACTTCTTGTGTGAATTATATGATTGCAGTTAAAGTCGAGCATACTGAGAATGCTAAGAGAAATAAGGGCAAGGCTAAGATGGATAGTTAACTATCTTGTAATAGATTAGTATGATTGTATGTATTATACTTACGAACAACGAACGATGTAATTGGTTTATGAACCTGGGAAAGTATTTCACTTTGATTGTAATAAGAAGATAGTAATTACATTCATTATGTTGTGGTTTCAATGGAATGATTGCATAGTTATGAGTACCATGTAGCACCATATGTCGGGTTGGAAGATACCCGTATTTGGGGGCGTCACAGGTTGGTATCAAAGCCTTAGGTTATAATACTTAAGGGGGGAAGAACCTTAGGCGAATACCTCGTAAGGAAGGTAAAGTCCGAAGAAAGAAATTTGAGTCGATTGAGTTAATAAGGTATTGAGAAAACTTAGTACCGAAAGATTTAAAAGATGGAAATTAATCCTAAATAAATTAAATGTGATTTGTGCTTATACTATTGTGTATTATGTACTAATCAACATGTTATGTGTTTTGTAGATGTCAAACGATAACTTGATGTATAGAGACATTCACATGGCGAGTGAAGAGCCAGTGAACCGAGTGGAGATAGTACCAATGCCAGTGGCGGAGGTACCGATAGTGGTTCTGGAAGATTCTGATCCAGAATAGTACATTTCTGAGGAGGAGTACTCCGAGGAAACAATGGGAATAACATAATATCTGAATATGATGATAGATGTGGAGGAGGAGATGGAGGTAACATCGATTAATACGGTGGTACCTACTCAGGAGTCAACACCTCCAGATGCAATGAGATCATTGTATCTAGCAGTGCTTGATAGGAATGTGAATCTACGCACTATGGTGCAGACACAAAACAAGGAGATTACCGCCCTATATGAGGCGAAGGAGTCTACAGAGGCATATTTTGAGTCGGAGCACGATGAGAAAGTCCTGATGACGGATAAGGCAAGGGATTATAAGGAAGAGGCCATAGAGCTTCGAAAGAAACTGGTTGAAAAAGACCAGAAGATTGCTAGGATGTCGTACATCCATGAAACGAGGAGATTACCGCCCTATATGAGGCGAAGGAGTTTGCAGAAGCATATTTTAAGTCAGAGCACGATGAGAAAGTGCTGATGAAGGATAAGGCGAGGGATTATAAGGAAGAGGTCGTAGAGCTTCGAAAGAAACTAGTTGAAAAAGACTAGAAGATTGCTAGGATGTCGTACATCCATGAATGTGCTCACGAGGATTTCAAGATGAAAATTTCTTGTTATTCTATTGAGTCAGGGCAGACTCGACATACGATTAGTCGAGATATTATTTTGATTTTAGCAAATTAGAAACATGTGAATGCCGTAAGGCAGGGTTAGTAGATCGTTAGATCTTTTTGGTATATGTGTAGTGACGTAAAACCCTCTTTTGTATAATTAAAGGGTAGTCTTTTTGTAAATCCCAATTTTTGTAGAAGTCAATAGCGGGATAGTAATGTAATAGCTTTTGGCTATGAAAACAGATTGTAAATAGTTTTGACTATGAAAGCATATTAATATATTGAAGTTTTTGTTTAATGTGCTTGTTGTGGTATGAGTTGTTATTTGAGAATGATAACCATGTAGTTAAATAGATAATAATGAAACTTTATTTATTTAATCTGAAATATTCCGCCAAGAAAGAGACAACGTAACCAAGAGGTTGAGTGTGACACCCCCAAATTCGGGTCTCTTTCAACCCGACATATGGTGCTACACGGTACTACCATTCATATATACATTCAATTGAAATGCCTCAAAAGAACGAATTGTCTTCTATATATTAAAATAATATTTACATTTCCCCAGGTTCTTGATAACTCTTTCACTTGTTCTTGTCATAATATCAAATATATTACAATCGTTCATCCTATACTATTACAAAAGTATTATATGGATTCGTCTTCGCCTTGCCTTTATCCTTGTCGGAGCCTTCAGTTCGTTCAATCTTAGCTATGTTCATATGGTTCAAGCAAGAGTGAGCATGACTAGCTCAGCAAGTACAACATTTCTAATAAACAACATGCTTGAAACATAGGAATCATATATCTTCAATAACTGAACAATAGTTACGAAGTACTATTGATAACTCAAAATAACACTTCTTTTCATTCAAAACGTTTTACAATAACAATATTCACTAAAACATCAATTCTGGTTCAAGACCTTGAGCATTTCATAAGTTCTTTGAAAAGGACATCCCGGCACTAAGTTCGTAAGTCTGACATTTCTTACGAGCACGTCTAGGTGATCAGCCTATAGTACTCTATGTTGATTAACACTACATTCATTAAACGTATGTATGTTTAAGTTGTGGCAACCTCACGTGCTTGTCGTAAGACGACAAAACATTTTTAGCATACTCAGTCTTCGATTGAAAACCACACCAATATAACTTAGTAAACATTGTACATGCTTTGATAGAAACATAATTTAAGTCTAGCCGAAAGAATTGGCGTTGACTTCATCATTCATCAATTCATGCGTAAGAATATATGAATCACAAAGCTTGTCCAGATTGAACTGGAACAAGGGTTAGACTACTTGCCTTTAACATCTGCTACAGTTAATAACAAGTTCTTTGGTTTAAGTCTCTGAGTCTCTACAGTATTGATAATATCACATAACACATTAGGTCATGAATGAACATACAAAGTCACTAATATATCTTACCACTCTTCTCAATCTAATTATGACTTAGATTTATTATTATTGGTTCCGGCTTTTCATTACGTCGTTCTCATTACGTTCATCTTCAATTGATTATCAACCTTTAATCATCATACATTAAGTGTCTAACAATGCCTTAACAATGTTATATTTACACCTTAGTTCATTACTAATGAGCTATCTTTCATTCTGTACTTGTAAACATTCATGTCTGTCAAAACTCTAGGACTTGCCCCGTGGCGCATGTGACAACCGAGATTTTGTAATTTAATTTTTAATATTTATTGGATAAAATAAATATTTTTCGATGAATTAATTATTAGATGAAATAATTAATTGATGATGTTGTGGTAGATTAATTTAATTATATGTGTTATATTTATTAAATTAATGAGGAGAATTTTTATTAATCAAAGTATGCATTTATGTGAGCTTATTGAATTAAAAGAAATATTTAATAAGTCTAATGTTATTTTAATTAATTTAATAATTAATTAGAGATTTAATAATTTGACATATTTAATAAATGAGAAATTTAATTATGTGACTATGTAAATTAATGAGAAATTATTATATGTTATTTAAAATAAGTTAAATAAGACATTTGATTTATTGACCAATTGGACGTGACACGATTTAAACTATATTATAAAAGTTTTATTAAATTAAATGGTTTTGAACCCTATTATTGCCAGCCAAACAAGGCCCTAAGGGGAGTTGTTAGCAGTTACCCATAATTGAGTAACTGACCTCAACGCGTGAGTTCATTTCCTTTATTATATACGTCTTCTTCTTCTTCTTCTTCTTCTTCTTCTTCTTCTTCTTCTTCTTCATTTTTCTAAGTTTGGAAAAGCAGATAGAGAGAGAGTTTGAGAATTCAGAGAGAAAATTGATAAATCTTGAGGAGATTGTGAGTGTATGATTGAAGAAGAGTTGAGAAGGAATTCATCTCCCATTAATCTACGCTTTGGGTAATTCTTCAACCTAGTTTAATTACGTTGTTTATGTTTTTGTAAAATAAATATGGCTTTCAAGTTTTCTGTAAAGTCTCTGTAAATTGGAAAGAGTAAAGATTATGTACATATATGTGTTAAGATGTTGTTTTAATGTGTTTTCCTATGTATTAGATGGTTCCATATCATCAATTTCATAATATTATAACGTATGTTGTTGTTTCAAAAATTTTAGAGTATAGAATATGGCCATATGGCCCTTATACGTATAATTAATATATCAAACATAAATTGTTCTGTAAAATTCACACACGTATATAATTATGCATGTTAAAACGAAGAAAAAAAAACTTGAATGGATGGATTTGGTGTTATAACGAATCCGTAGTGTTAAATTTTATGTTTTTGTTCAAAACCTTCAAGAACATCAAGAATAGTAAAATTGCATGTTTTAATTCGGTGATTATGTGTTTTAATTGGTTAAAATCAGTCTATAAAGGTTGGGTAATGATTATGTACGAATTCTAGTTTATGGGTATGTTTAATTTGATGAATTTAATGACCATGAAATGACAAATTCGTCTGATTCTGTGTTCTTCGCGAACTGGAAATTCAGAAACTGGAGTTTCGCGCCGCGGTGCCAATTCCAGGCCTAAAACTCGCGTCGCAGTGCCAAGAATAGGCTTATCAGTGGCGCCGCAACGCCACTTAGCAGAATGGTCCAGAAATGAGTTTTTTTAAATGTTCAAGTCTAGCAATGTGTTAGTAACTTAACCTAATGAACATGAAAACATGTTAGACATATAATGAGGTGTTAAAATAAATTCTTAACATGCCAATAACACATTTATGTGTGAATTGAATGATTGAATGCATAGTTAGCTTATTGTTCATGAAATGTTAATTGTGACAATGAATGTAGTAATTTGACTAAGTATAGTCATAATTCGAGTTTAAACAAAAAGAATGAGCGTATGACGACTAGTTATGTGATAATTGACTGGTATTGTGAATGTAAATGGTATGTAGGATTAAATCAAGGAACATGTATAAATTAACGTGTAATATACGTACGAGGCAAGTTTCTTAACCTTACTCGTTATCTTAATATGAGCTTATAAGTTGTCTCTTTACTTCGAGAAAATTCTCGTTATTATTGATCAAGTCCATTTTTTAATATTAAAGTGTATTAATCTTTCAAAGTATGATTCTGTTATACAATAATTATTTTATTGTATACCTTTTGAGATTGCTATTCAATTTTAAATTATCAGATACTGTTGAACTTTGTTAGACTAGCGAACCCTTCATGATTCGACTAGTCCATAGTTGATGAGCATTCTAAATTTCAGATCCTTTGATGAATTATCCAAACCAAACTTCCTTCGGTGCGAACTCTAATGTCAAACTGAGATGAACAACCCTGTATAGGGAATTACTTATGCGTTAGCATTAAGATATTGTGCACAATATGGTACTAAGGGTTGATCCCCCTAAGTACAAGAAGAAGAGTACATAGTCTTAAGACTGTTAAAGGTTTCAAGTATAAACACTTGACAACCTAGGACATAGTTCAAGGTCTTACGACCCTCAGAAGTTCTTTTGTTTCTTGTTATTCATTCTTGATTGAAAAGCTAAAATTTTATGTTTCAGAAGCCTTTGATTTATTCGCATGTTATTATTCATTTATTATATTGTTATACTTGTGGGTAATCCTGCTCACTCTTGCGTAATAATAACATTGCAATTAAGAACGAAAGATCAGATGAGCCTTCCACTAGTAAAGGCAAGGGCAAGGTTAACAAATGAGGAAGATTTGTTGTTCTTATTTATTTATTTTCAGACTTGATGTTATTAAGACTTGTTATTGTTTATGATTCCGCACAGATGTTTAAGGTTAGAGTGACCTGGGATTGTATTTTTATGTAGTTGATGTAACCCCATAAGGGGAGATTTATTTATTATTTCTATCTATTGCATGGTTTGCATTTATTTATGGGCAGATATATGATATTTGTATAATGAACACCAAATCCTGTGGAAATGGAAGTACCGGATTTGGGGGTGTCACAGGTTGGTATCAAAGCTGTAGGTTATGAACCTTAGGTGGGGGAACAACCTTAGGTAGTAGCCTTGTAGGAGATCGAGAACATAGTGGGGGTAAACTCTTATCGAGTTATAAGAAATGAATTTCTAAATTCATTGAAGATAATAAAAGACTTTATGTGCTTATGTGTTAAATTATTTGTTTGCTAGCACAAATTAGTAACTAAAACTTAAAATTTTGTTGTCAGGATGTCGGATGTTAGAGGTGTTAGTCAAGCTGGGGAGGAAGAACCCCGAGTACCTACAGAGGAGGAGCCCTGAGACATTCATGTCGTCAGGGAACAGTTGGTACAGAGAGAGCCATCTCCTTTGATCATTGTTGTTGGTCAGGAACATGAACCTGAGATGGATCAAGAGGAGGATTCTGATGAAGAAGAGGAGGAAGAGGAGTTCCCACCGGACTCCATCGATGCTGAGATGTATGATGCACTTTATGATAGTAACATAGAGTTGCAGGACACTGTTCAGGAGTTGAAGGAGATGGCTGTTATTCAGCAGATTACCATCGAGCAGAAGGATGGGGAAATTTTGACTCTTCACACACGTTTAGGAAATGTGTAGTGGGATTTGGTTCACGAGAAGGGTCAAACCGAGGAGAAGTCCGAAGAAATAGAAAATTTGAAGAAAGATCTGAAAGAGAGCTCAGAAAGGCTGGCCATAGTAGAGGAGGGCTGGGTAAGAGAGTCACGTCGTGCTGATCTTACAGAAGAGAATTGTCATGCGAAGAAGGCTAAGCTTGGGGAGACGTACTCTACACTTCAAAATGCAATGGATGCGGCCCAGGATCGAGTTAAGAGGTATCCAATCCAGTTTAAAGGTCTACCATCATATATGCTAGATCGCAGGACGATGTCCCGCATCATGGAAGAGGAATGTGGCAAGGCTATTCAGCGCCTTAACAAGCAGTGACAGTATTAGTTTATTTATGTGAAACCTACCTGGTAGTTTAAGATGTAAATTCTGATGTGTTTATAAATAAAGGATATTTAATGTTTTAAATCCTGTAGATTCTTTATCTCGGGATAGTGGATGTAAATAGCAGTGATGCTATCTTATGATGTTAAAACTTTTGAATTGAATGAAAATGTCAGAGTTTATTTGAATTGATGTGTTAAGTGAATTATGATTAAATGTTTTTGTTAAGCCTTAAATGTTTAAGATATTGAATAAAGACCTATTAAGCGTATATTCTTAACAAAAATATGCCGCTTAGAAGAAGACAAAACCGTCAGCAAGCTCAAGAAAAACTAATGAAGAACAACACTGACGTCAATGCTAACCCTGTTTAGCAGTTGGTGAACCTATTAGCCGGAGCAATTAACAATGAACCACAAGCCCCACCAAACACATCGTTTAAGGATTTCAAGGCGGTAGGATCGCCAGAGTTTAAAGGTTCCATAAACCCAATCGAGGATCAAACATGGGTTATGGAGATTGAGAAGGTGTTTGATGTCGCTAGAGTAAGGGAAGACCAGAAGATTGTATATACAACATTGATGCTGAAGTCTGAAGCTAGCTATTGGTGGCAGGCAAATAAAGTACAGGGAGGTGAAGCTGTAATAACCCGGGAGAGATTCAAAGAGATATTTTTCGAGATGTATTTTCTGACCAGTTCACAAAACCAAATGGAAGTTCAGTTTCTAGAGTTGAAATAGGGGAGTATATCCATAGCTGATTATGTGGCAAGGTTCAACGAGATGGCTAGGTTCGCCACATACCAAGTTCATATTGATGAGAGAAAGGCAAGACGTTTTGAGCAGGGACTGAAGCCCTGGTTGTATAGTAAGGTGTCAATGTTCCAATTGAACACTTTTGCTGGAGTGTTAGAGAAGGCCATACTCACTGAGGGTGGAAGCAATGCAGTAACTAAATATAATCAGGATTAGAAGAAGAAAAAGAGTGAGAATGATGGAATTAGCAAGACTGGTGGGAGTAGCACGGGGGGTAGCCATAATCAGAAGAGAAAGTGGTCTGATAACTCGTCAGCTGGAAGTCAACAAGGAGGGTAGAAGAAGAAGATCGAAGCGTGCCCAACCTGCGGGAAAACTCATCTGGGAGTTTGCATGAAGGGGAAACGAGTGTGCTACAATTATGGTCAGGAAGGCCATATAGCACCAAACTGTTCTAACCCAAAGAAGGGTTCCTGCTTCACTTGTGGCTCAAAGGATCATTTTGCAAGAGATTGTCCTAAGAAGGGATCTGGAGGGACGGTATCAGGAGGGAATAGAGGAAACAATGGTGGAAGCACTCTAACTATCGCAGGACCAACTGCAACCAACCGACCAACTGCTAGAACATTCAACATGACAGTATAGGATGTAGTGCTGTCTCGCGATGTGGTGTCAGGTATCATTCAGATCAATAAAGTCAATGCTTATCTATTATTTGATTCGGGTGCTACTTGTTCATTTATATCCGATGACTTTGCTAAGAACTTAGAATTGCTTAAGGACGAGTTAGAATACCCCATGAACATAGAAATTGCAAATAGAGAAATAATCCCTGTTAAGTACGCGCATAAGAATTGTAGAGTGGATATTAAGGGTAATATCATGAACGTAGATCTTATCCCTATTCGACTTGGAGAATTTGACGTTATTTTGGGTATGAATTGGTTATCCAATTATGGGGCGGTAATTGACTGCCAGAAGAAGCATATTAACCTTATGACTCCATCAAAGGTTGTGTTTTATGGCAGAAAGTCACCTAGACAAGCAAGTTATCTGACGATGATGCAAGCCAGGAGGTTGTTAAGGTAAGGCTATGTAGGATATCTAACTTACATAGTCGATAGTCGTAAAGAGAATCCGAAAATAGATGAGATACCAGTAGTGAGAGATTTCACAGACGTATTTTCGGATGATTTTCCAGGACTTCCTCCAAATAGAGCAGTTGAATTCATGATCGATTTGGCTCTAGGAACGGCTCCAATATCAAAGGCACCGTACCGAATGGCACCGGTAGAGATGAAAGAACTGATGGTCCAACTACAAGAATTACTGGACAAGAAGTATATCCAACCAAGCGTATCACCGTGGGGAGCGCCGGTTTTATTTGTGAAGAAGAAGGATGGGACAATGCGGCTCTGCATCGACTATAGAGAACTAAATAAGGTCACGATTAAGAATAGATATCCATTACCGAGAATTGATGACTTGTTTGACCAGTTAAAAGGAGCAAGATACTTTTCAATTATAGACTTGAGGAGTGGTTATCATCAACTGAAGGTGAGACCAGAGGATGTACCGAAGACAGCGTTCAGAACACGATATGGTCACTATTAATTTTTGGTAATGTCATTTGGTCTAACAAATGCTCCTGCAGCATTTATGGGCTTAATGAATGGAGTGTTCAAGTCGTTTTTGGACAAATTTGTAGTGGAATTTATAGATGACATTTTGGTATATTCGAAAACCAAAGAAGAACATGGAGAGCATTTGAGGGTGACATTAGAGACATTGAGAAGGGAGAAGTTGTATGCCAAGTTTTTGAAATGTGAATTCTGGATTGAAATAGTACAATTTCTTGGACATGTGATCGATAGGGACAGAATTTCGGTGGATCCCTCCAAAGTCGAAGATGTGATTAACTAGGATCAGCCGAAGATGCCGTCAGAAGTAAGAAGTTTTCTCGGATTGGCAGGTTATTACAGAAGATTCATTCAGATTTTTCCAAGATCGCAACTCCGTTGATTTAATTTGACTAGAAAATCGGTGAAATTTGTTTGGACGAGAAGTGTGAGGAAAGCTTCCAAGAATTAAAGAAGAGGTTGATTCAAAGAATCGTGTTATCTCTTCCGGATGACACAGGAAATTTTGTGGTTTATAGTGATGCATCGCATAAAGGACTTGGTTGTGTGCTTATGCAGAATGGTAGAGTCATTGCGTATGCGTCATGACAATTGAAAGAGTATGAGAAGGGGTATCCGACCCATGACTTGGAGTTAGGTGCAGTGGTTTTTGCTTTGAAAATCTGGAGGCACTATCTTTATGGAGAGAAGTGTGAAATATACAGACCATAAGAGTCTGAAATATATTTTTACATAGAAAGACTTGAACATGCGCCAAAGAAGGTGGTTGGAGTTTATTAAGGACTACGATTGTGAGATTCTATACCATCGTGGTAAGGCAAAATGCTGCTTACGCGCCTTAAGTAGAAAGGGTTGGAGAACCGATGATCTTAACCGATCAAAGTGAGTTAATTTCAAAGAATGGAAAAGCTGGAATTGGAAGTGAAGTGTTCTATGGAGATTGATGAGAAGCTGTTTTAGATGCAATCTGGTACAACTCTACTAGATAAAGTTAAGGAGGCTCAACTTCAGGATGATGAATGTAAAACGGTTAAAAAGAAGATATCTGAAGGAACCGAATCAAGATTCAAGATGGATAGGGAAGGAATACTGAGATTTGAGAATAGAATTTGGGTACCGCCGGTACAAGAGATTAAGGAAGAAATTTTGAGCGAGGCTCATAACTCATGATATTCGATTCACCCTGGTAGTACCAAGATGTACCAAGATATTCGACAACATTTCTGGTGGCCAAATTTGAAATGAGAGGTTGCAAAATGTGTTGCCAAGTGTTTCACATGTCAGAAAGTGAAAGCAGAATATCAGAGACCGAGTGGGTTACTAAAACCTTTAGTGATTCCAGAATGGAAATGAGAACATATTACGATGGATTTCGTGGTTGGCCTACCGACAACTTAGAAAGGCTATGACGTAGTATGGGTTATTGTTGACCAATTGACAAAATCCGCATACTTTCTTCCGATCAAAATCAGATTCAACTTGGATCAGTTGGCAAGGTTATATGTGAAAGAGATTGTTTCAAGGTATAGAGTTCCGGTGTTAATTGTTTCAGATAGAGATCTGCGCTTTACGTCGAACTTCTAGAAACGTCTATAGGAATGTATGGGTACACAGTTGCGAATGAGCACGACATATCACCCTCAGACAGATGGACAGAGTGAAAGAACAATTCAGACATTAGAAGATATATTAAGAGCTTGTATAATAGACTTTAAAGGAAATTGGGATGACCATCTACCGCTCGTAGAGTTCAGCTACAAGAATAGTTAACACACTAGTATTGGCATACCGCCTTATGAAGCGTTATATGGTAGAAAGTGCAGAACTCCGCTATACTGGGATGAAGTTGGCGAAAGACAATTACTAGGCCCAGAATTGGTACAACAAACAGCAGAAATAGTCAAAGTGATTCAAACAAGATTGGTAGCAACTCAAGAGAAATAGAAGAAATATGCTGATCGACATCGTAAAAAGGTTGAGTTTGAATCGGGTAGTTATGTGGTTTTAAAGGTCTCTCCCTGGAAGGGAAAGATCAGGTTCGGGAAGAAAGGGAAGTTAAACCCAAGATTCATTGGACCCTTTGAAGTTCTGCGAAGGGGGAAAAGATGTGACAACCGAGATTTTGTAATTTAATTTTTAATATTTATTGGATTAAATAAATATTTTCGATGAATTAATTATTAGATTAAATAATTAATTGATGAAGTTGTGGTAGATTAATTTAATTATATGTGTTATATTTATTAAATTAATGAGGAGAATTTTTATTAATCAAAGTATGCATTTATGTGAGCTTATTGAATTAAAAGAAATATTTAATAAGTCTAATGTTATTTTAATTAATTTAATAATTAATTAGAGATTTAATAATTTGACATATTTAATAAATGAGAAATTTAATTATGTGACTATGTAAATTAATGAGGAATTATTATATGTTATTTAAAATAAGTTAAATAAGATATTTGATTTATTGAACAATTGGACGTGACAAGATTTAAACTATATTATAAAAGTTTTATTAAATTAAATGGTTTTGAACCCTATTATTGCCAGCCAAACAAGGCCCTAAGGGGAGTTGTTAGCAGTTACCAATGATTGAGTAACTGACCTCAACGCGTCAGTTCCTTTCCTTTATTATATATGTCTTCTTCTTCTTCATTTTTCTATGTCTGGAAAAAGTAGAAAGAGAGAGAGTTTGAGAATTCAGAGAGAAAATTGATAATTCTTGAGGAGATTGTGAGTGTGTTATTGAAGAAGAGTTGAGAAGGAATTTATCTCCTACTAATCTATGCTTTGGGTAATTCTTCAACCCAGTTTAATTACGTTGTTTAAGTTGTTGTAAAATAAATATGGCTTTCAAGTTTTCTATAAAGTCTCTATAAATTGGAAAGAGTAAAGATTATGTACATATATATGTTAAGATGTTGTTTTAATGTGTTTTCCTATGTATTAGATGGTTCCATATCATAAATTTCATAATATTATAATGTATGTTGTTGTTTCAAAAATTTCAGAATCCTTTATACGTATAATTAATATGTCAAACATAAATTGTTCTGTTAAATTCACACACGTATATAATTATGCATGTTAAAACGAAGAAAACATAACTTGAATGGATGGATTTTGTGTTATAACGAATCCGTAGTGTTAAATTTTATGTTTTTGTTCAAAACCTTCAAGAACATCAAGAACAGTAAAATTGCATATTTTAATTCGGTGATTATGTATTTTAATTGGTTAAAAGCGCTCTATAAAGGTTGGGTAATGATTATGTACGAATTCTAGTTTATGGGTATGTTTAATTTGATGAATTTAATGACCATGAAATTATAAATTCGCCTGATTCTGTGTTCTTCCCGAACTGGAAATTCAGAAACTAGAGTTTCTACCGCAATTTCAACTCTGTGCCTAAATCTCACATCGAAGCGCCATCATATTGCAAGCAAATACTAAAGTCCCAATTGCAATACCGCCATGCCGCCAAGAATAAAGCTTATCGGTGAAATAGCAATGCCACTTAACAGAGTGGTCCAAAAATGAGTTTTTTTAATGTTCAAGTCTAGCAATGTGTTAGTAACTTAACCTAATGAACATGAAAACATGTTAGACATATAATGAGGTGTTAAAATAAATTCTTAACATGTCAATAACACAATTATGTGTGAATTGAATGATTGAATGCATAGTAAGCTTATTGTTCATGAAATGTTAATTGTGACAATGAGTGTAGTAATTTGACTAAGCATAGTCATAATTCGAGTTTAAACAAAAAGAATGAGCGTATGTTAATTGTGGGTAATCCTGTTGACTCTTGCATAATAATAACATTGCAGTTAAGAACGAAAGATCATACGAGTCTTCCACTATTAAAGGCAAGGGCAAGGTTAACAAATGAGAAAGATTTGTTGTTCTTATGTATTTATTTTCAGACTTGATGTTATTAAGACTTGTTAATGTTTATGATTCCGCACAGATGTTTAAGGTTAGAATGACCTGGGATTGTATTTTTATGCAGTTGATGTAACCCCATAAGGGGAGATTTATTTATTATTTCTATCTATTGCATGGTTTGCATTTATTTATGGGTAGATAGATAGATGATATTTGTACAATAAACACCAAATCTTGTGGAAATGGAAGTTCCAGATTTTATGGTGTCACAGCGCCACACATAACTCTCCTCTCTTCGTAGCAATGCGCAACTCTGCGAGTAGGTAATGACATTTGTGCTGTCGGTGCAAAGACACCACCATTTGGTTTGGGTTGAAATACGTGGCGCCAACTCTATTCCTTAGAAAATTTACAGCTTTTGAAAATTTTATGAATTCGACGTACTCTATGTTGATCAACACTACATTCATTAAACGTATGTACGTTTAAGTTGTCGCAACCTCATGTGCATGTCGTATGATGACAAAACATTTTTAGCATACTCAGTCTTCGATTGAAAACCACACCAATATACCTTGGTAAACATTGTACATGCTTTGATAGAAACATAATTTATGTCTAGCCGAAAGAAGTGGCGTTGACTTCATCATTCATCAATTCATGCGTAAGGATACATAAATCACAAAGCTTGTCCAGATTGAACTGGAACAAGGGTTAAAGTACTTGCCTTTAACTTCTGCTACAGTTAATAACACATTCTTTGGTTTAAGTCTTTGAGTCTCTACAGTATTGATAATATCACATAATACATTAGGTCATTAATGTACATACATAGTCATAAATGTATCTTACCATTCTTCTCAATCTAATTATAACTTAGATTTGTTATTATTGGTTCCGGCTTTTCATTACGTCGTTCTCATTACGTTCATCTTCAATTGATTATCAACCTTTAATCATCATACATTAAGTGTCTAACAATGCCTTAACAATATTATATTTACACCTTAGTTCATTACTAATGAGTTATCTTTCATTCTATACTTGTAAACATTCTTGTCTGTCGAAACTCTAGGACTGGCACCGCAGCGCTACATATAACTCTCCTTCTCGCGCCGCGGCGCGACTCTGCAGTAGGTAATGACATTGTGCCCAGCGCTGCAGCGCCACCATTTGGCCTTGGGTTGGCGTCGCGGTGCCAACTCTGTGCCTTAGAAAATTTACAGCATTTGAAAATTTTTCGAAACTCCCGGACTCATAACTTCTTCGTTATAAGTTCGAATTGGCTCGTTCAAAAGCCTATGGTTCACAAATTACATACTCTATGCGTTCATGCAAGAATTTTATCTATTTATCTTCATTTGCTAAAATTTCACATATTCGTTCATTTTAATGAAAACGATAAATGTTCGTGAACGTTTAACGCTCGTTTCTTCGTTCTAAGTCAGAATTCGATCATTTTTTAGTCTGCAACTCTATAATGCCAAATATGACTTGTCTCCATCGAAAACCAACGTTTTCGAGTTCAAACACAAAATACGACTTCCATTCCCAGAATTTCACGAATTCGACGTTTAACGTCTAATCGTGTGAATTCTGGCATAACTTTGTTACTAACGATTTGATCATTGTTCTAAATGTATTCTAACCATCATATAAACATTTCAAACTACTTATTACATTAACTTATTTTCAAATTAGGTTTTAACTTATTCTTCATAAGTTCATGGCTTATCAACTTATAACTTTCATGATTTCATTTACTTATGACTTATTATTGATTTAAGTCCTTTACTCAATGTTCTCATATCATATCCAATATACTAACTTCATATGACAAACATATTACAAGTTCATCATAAGTTGTCAACTTATTTAGGTTCAATTTGCTTCTTCATAACTTATTCGGCTTAAATTCATTGCTTAATCAATTCTTACATGTTCTTAGCATACATGCTTATTTCATTACACTTCTCTTATCATCCTACAATGATAGAGATGAAAGAATATTGGACACAAGATCATTACCTTTGATGTCTAACTTCTTCTCCTTGGAAAATCTAACAAAGGAAGCTTTGACTTATAAGTTCTTATTCTATCTAACACTTAAGTTACTTTGTAAGAGAAAGTTGTTTGATTGAAAAATATCAAGCAACAAATGAAATTCTAGCTTGGTATTTATAGAAGTCTCAAAGTTATGGCATATTGGTCAATATAACCTCCCACCTCCTCAATTAACCTCCTTACTAACCTCCTTACTATTCCTTGCTTTAGCCCTAAGTAAACTTGTTAGCCACATAAAGTACTTGATCATCACAACACTTGGGCATTACACAAAGTTCTTTCCCATCAAGTCTACCCATGGGTTGCACCATGGATCCTATTTATCCAATGAATCATAATTGGGGTTTAGTCCACTTTGCTTAACTCAAACCTTTGGGCTTATATTAAGTTACCTTTGGTTTGCACCTTAATTCATATTGGACTATCAATTGTTACACAATTCTATAAGTCCATTCCATTTAATTAAAAGCATTATCATTATACCATACGTATAATTCTCGTATTCTAGTTCGTATATTAATTCGTAATATACGTTATCTCACCTTGATATTGTAACGTTACATATTTCTCGGAAGTTCAAAAATAATTCTCGAGCGTAAATCGATGAATATTGTTTCTCGGGATATTTCTCAGAAAAATTTTATTTTCGTTTTAGAAATTCAAACACTTTAATTCTCCCACATAGTTAAAATACTACGACTTTCCGATGTTTCTAGGTTATAGAACGACATTCATCTTACTAACACATAATAATAATAAATAATATTATTTTATTCATTATTAAAAGTATTTACAAAATGTTCAATTTTCTGGGGCGTTACACTCTCTCCCCCTTATAAGGATTCTGTCCCCAGAATCTCGCTAAAAAAAAAAATTACACAAATAATTGAGGGTAATTCTTTTTCATCTTTTCTTCAAGTTCCCATGTTGCTTCTTCTGCATCGTGGTTCTTCCATAACACCTTTACCGAAGGTATAACTTTGTTCCGCAGAACTTTTTCTTTCCTATCGATGATTTGAATCGGCAACTCTTCATACGTTAAGTCCTTCTCGATATGAATAGGCTCATATTCTATCACGTGCTTATAATCCGGCTTAAAAGGATGCAATACCGATATGTGAAATACGTTATGTATTCGTTCTAGGTTTGGAGGTAAAACTACCATGTAAGCTACCTCACCTACCCGTTTTAATACTTCGGAAGGTCCAATAAACCTCAGACTTAACTTCCCCTTCTTTCCAAAGCATATCTTTCCTTTTCAGGGAGATACCTTCAGAAAGACGTAAGAGCCTAATTCGAATTCTCTATTTTCTCGATGCGAATCAATAAACTTCTTTTGTCTATCTTGAGCTGCTAGCAAACGCATCCGTATCAGTTTAACAATGTCAGCTATTTGCTGCACCAATTCAGGTCCCAGCATTCGGTGTTCTCCCACTTCATCCCAATACAATGGTGTTCTACACTTTCTTCCATACAAAGCTTCGTAAGGCGGAATTCCTATGCTTGCATGATAACTATTGTTATACGCAAACTCTACTAATGGTAGATGATCATCCCAACTACCCTTGAAATCCATGACGCAAGATCTTAACATATCTTCTAACGTTTAAATTGTTCTTTCACTTTATCCATCGGTCTGTGGATGATATGTCGTACTCAGCTTCAACTGCGTTCCCAACTGCTCTTGTAGACTCCTCCAAAAGTTCGATGTGAATCGTGGGTCACGATCTGACACAATCGATACTGGTGCTCCATGTCTAGAAATTATTTCCTTCATATAAAGTCTAGCTAATTGGTCTAAGTTATACTTGACCCTAATTGGCAAAAAGTGAGCCGACTTCGTCAACCGTTCCACTATTACCCAAATCGCATCATACCCTTTCTGAGTAGTCGGAAGTCCAACCACAAAATCCATCGTGACATTCTCCCACTTCCACTCCAGAATTTCCAATGACTGTAGCAAGCCACTTGGTCGTTGATGTTCGGCCTTAACTCTTTAACAAGTTAAGCACCTACCCACATACTCAGCTATCTCTTTCTTCATGTTCGGCCACCAGAAACTCTGTCTAAGATCTTGATACATCTTAGTGCTACCAGGATGAATCAAAATCCTTGAACTATGAGCCTCTTATAGAACCTGCTCCTTTAATTCCGTCTCATTTGAAACCCAAATTCTTACTTCAAATCTCAATAACCCCTCATTATCAAAACTGTACTTAGTATCTTCTTTATTGGCTAGCCGCTCCTTCATCCGGTCACACTCATCAGTTCTGAGCTATACCTCCTTGACTCTCTCTACGATGGTAGATTGCATCTCCGTCGTAAAAAGTATCTACCCCGCTTCACTTAGAAACTTCACTTCTAATTCCATCCTAGCCATCTCTGTTATTAACTCAATTTGAGCCGTTAACATAGACAACTTTTCCCTGACCCTTTCTACTTAAAGCGTTGATAACTACATTGGCTTTTCCAGGGTGATACAGGATTTCACAGTCGTAATCCTTTATCAACTCCAGCCATCTCCTCTGCCTCATATTCAACTCCTTCAGTGTGAAGATATATTTTAGACTCTTATGGTCCGTGTATATCTCACATTTTTCTCCGTAAAGATAATGTCCCCATATCTTTAGAGCAAAAACTACTGCGGATAGTTCCAGATCATGAGTAGGATAAACTTTCTCATAATCCTTCAACTTCCTTGATGCATACACAATGACCTTACCATGTTGCATGAGCATGCAACCAAGTCCTCTATGCGAAGCATCACTATAAATTACGAAATTTCCTATGTTATCGGGTAATGACAAAAAAGGCTCTTCACTCAACCTCTTCTTCAATTCTTGAAAGTTGTCTTCACATTTATCTGTCCACGCGTATTTCACCGTCTTTCTTGTCAAGTTAGTCAACGGAGTCGCTATCTTTGAAAAATCCTGGATAAATCTCCGATAATAATCTGCTAACCCTATGAAACTCCGTACCTCAGTTGGCGATTTTGGTTTTTCCCAATTCATCACAGCTTCAACTTTTGCTGGATCTACTGAAACCCCTTTTTGATCAATGACATGACCTAAAAACTGCACCTTCTCTAGCCAAAATTCATACTTCGTGAGTTTTGCATACAACTTCTCCTTCCTTAGGGTCTCCAACACTAATCTTAGGTGTTCAGCATGATCTTCTGGCGTCTTAAAATAGACTAGAATATCATCGATAAATACCACGACGAACTTGTCCAAATATTGTTTGAACACTCTATTCATCATATCCATAAATGCAGCTGGTGCATTAGTCAACCCAAATTACATCACCAGAAACTTGTAATGACCATAACGAGTCCTAAATGTTGTCTTTGGAACATCCTCCTTCCTAACCTTTAACTGGTGATACCCCATCCTTAAATCTATTTTAGAAAAATACTTAGCCCCTTTCAACTGATCAAAGAGATCATCGATCCTGGGCAATGGGTATTTATTCTTTACCGTTAACTTGTTCAACTCTTTATAGTCAATACAATGTCTTAACGATCCGTCCTTCTTCTTGAGAAACAATACCGGTGCTCCCCACGGCGAAACACTTGGTTGTATGTACTTCCTGTCCAACAGTTCTTGTAACAGCACCATCAACTCCTTCATCTCCACTGGCACCATACGATACAGTGCCCTGGAAACTGGTGCCGCTCCTGGCACAATGTCTATGACAAACTCGATCTCTCTATTTGACAGAATACCCGATAGTTCATTCGGAAATACATCCATGAATTCACTCACTACAGGTATTTGTTCCATGGTTGCTACCACTCTTTGGGTATCAACAACATGACACAAGTAACCTACACACCCCTTCCTCAATAATTTCCTTGTTTGTGTCATTGTTAAACAACATGAACGTCCCGGCGATCTATTCCCGTAAAATACTACTTGAGGTTATCATAACGTTCTAATATTCACACATTTCTTTTGACAATCTATAATTTCCCCATGGTTTACTAACCAATCCATCCCGAGAATTACGTCGAATTCTCCTAACTTTATCGGTATCCAATCTACCGATAATTTACAACCCCTTATGTCTACACAACAACTCCTATGAATATCTTCAACAGGAATTATCTCTTCGTTCGCTACCTTAATATTTAAAGGTATATGCAACTTTTCGGGAAGTAATTCTAATCGTTTAGCAAAATCACAAGCTATGAACGAACAAGTAGCACCCGAATCAAACAACACGTAAGCATTTATGTCATTGATCAGAATAATTCCTGCGACGACATCCCCGATGCAAATCAGATCTTCAGATCATATTAAAGGTACGACCCATCTACTTACTTGGCCAAGGCCGGACCACTAATAGCGAACTTACCACTATTAGTGCCCCAGTTCCCATCCATTCCCTTCTTTGGGCAGTTCTTTGCCATGTGGTCAGTGAACCACACACAAAGCATCCGTGGTTCTTCTTTGGACTTGGACAGTTAGACGCAATGTGCCCCTCCTGTCCACAGTTGTAACAGACAGCCTTCCCCTTGAGACAGACTCCTAAGTGAGTCTTCCCACAGGTCTTGCAGGCCTCCATTCTCCTCTTCATATCTCTTAACTTCACTTTGGTATTCCCAGAGCTGAACGTCTTCCTCTTTTCACCACTTCCACTAGCTCCTTCTATTTTGACTCCCATGTCAATCTTCCCTTTATTCTTCTTTTCTTTGTGGTACTGGGTCAACGCCTCGCTACCACCCTCGGTGATTATCGCCTGCTCTAAAAGGGTCCCAAAAGTAGTGCTCTGGAACACAGACACATGGTTATAGAGCCAGGGTTTCAAGCCCTGCTCGAACTGTCCCGCCTTCTTAACTTCGGTGTCCACTTGGTGTGGAGCAAACCTCGCCAGTTCATTAAACTTGGCAGCGTATTGGGGAACTATCATGTCCCCTTGTTTCAAATTGAGAAACCTCATCTCCATTCTCCCCTGCATGCTTGTGGGAAAGTAGTTCTCGAAGAATATCTCCTTGAACTGTACCCACGTTATATTCCCTATATCCGCTCTGGCCTGATTGGCCTCCCACCAAAAGTTGGCCTCTCCCTTCATCATATAGGTTTCAAAGGCAACCTTCTGGGCCTATTCAACATTTGCTATCACAAATGCCTTCTCAATTTCCTTTACCCACATTTGGGCCTCAATAGGGTCCGTAGTTCCTTTGAACTCTGGCGGACCAACACTCTTGAAATCCTTAAAGGTTGTAGCTCGTGCTACTCCCGGAATTACGAGGATATTAGCCCCAGTTCTATTAAATGCGGTTGTTATTAAATTAACAAACTCCTACATTGGATTAACCGGACCTCCCTCATGTTGATTTGTATTAGCGTCTTGGTTTTGTTGCACTCTTCTTTGCGGCATTTTGCTGATATAATAAACAACACATCGCGTTATTATTTCCTTCTTATTATTTAGTTCTTATTCGATATTAAACAATAACTTCAACATCCATTGCTCGATTGTTTCATAAAAAGTCTTATATTTATTCATTCATTGTAGTATAATACTACATCATTTCATTACATAGCCTAAGCTGATTACATTACTATCCCGTTATTGCTTTCCAAAAATTTGGATTTACAAAAGACTACGCTTTGCTATACAAAAGAGGGTTTTATGTCACTGCTAGATACAAAAATATTTACATATCTAAGCTACTCTAGCTACTACTAGATCACATCTGCCTCAAGGCATTATCAAAGTCTGCCTTGGAAAGACCGGCAATGATATCATGGCTGATAGTATGTCGCATTCGCGCCTCCACCTCTCTGTGATAACCAATACATTGTTGTTGGAAATCTGTATGAGAACTCCTACGAATATAGGACATTCTCCCTATCCTCTTTTGTTTGGTCTTTAGCTCCTCCTTGAGCTCAAAGACCTCACGCGTCAACTCGTGGACTTTGTCCTTGGCTAAAATCCTCTCGTCATTTTCCTGCTCCCACATGGACTCCACGTCCGTCTTATCCTCTATAACCATCTGGAGCTCTGCTTTCAGCTCCTTAACCCCCTGACAGAAATGGATATTTCTATCCAACACTAACATAAACAAAGACATCATTGACTCCCCAAGAGCCATCTCTGCTGCTATTGATACAGGGTTGAAGGACACTACTTCCACCTCTTCCTCTATTATACCATCGAATACTGACATGAGGTCAGGATCCTCTGAGTCTCCAGACTTAATCACAACAACTTTGGGCTCTACTGCTATGGGGTTCGGTATAACCTCTACTTGGTTAACCGATTCTTCACTAACTGCCTGTACATCTAACTGCATTCCATTTACTCCTGACATCTACACAAAACAATTAAGTTGATTAGTACACGTCAGTAGAATAATAAAAACATATAATATAATCATAATGCATTTTTATAAGGTTATTTTCTTCTTTTACTTCTTTGACTCCTCTTAAGGTTATGACTTAAGGTTTTTATTTCCCCCCCTTAAGTTTTATAACCTATTGCTTTGATACCAACCTGTGACGCTCCCAAATCCGGGTCTCTTCCAACCCGACAGATGGTGCTACACGGTACTACCATTCATATATACATTCAATTGAAATGCCTCAAAATAACCCTTTCACTTTTTCTTGTCATAATATCAAATATATTACACTCGTTCATCCTATACTATTACAAAAGTATTTTATGGATTCGTCTTCGCCTTGCCCTTATCCTGCCGTGAGCCTTGGTTGCCTTCGATTCGATCTTAGCTGTGTTCATATAGTTCAAGCAAGAGTGAGCATGACTAGCTCAGCAAGTACAACATTTCTAATAAACAACATTCTTGAAACATAGGAATCGTATATCTTCAATAACTGAACAATAGTTATGAAGTACTATTGATAACTCAAAATAGCACTTCTTTTCATTCAAAACATTTTACAACAACAATATTCAGTAAAACATCAATTCCGATTCAAGACCTTGAGCATTTCATAAGTTATTTGAAAAGGACATCCCGGCACTAAGTCCGTAAGTCCAACATTTCTTACGAGCACGTCTAGGTGATCAGCCTATAGTATTCTATGTTGATCAACACTACATTCATTAAACGTATGTACGTTTAAGTTGTGGCAACCTCACGTGCCTGTCGTATGACGACAAAATTTTTTTAGCATACTCAGTCTTCGATTGAAAACCACACCAATATAACTTGGTAAACATTGTACATGCTTTGATAGAAACATAATTTATGTCTAGCCGAAAGAATTGGCGTTGACTTCATCATTCATCAATTCATGCATAAGAATATATGAATCACAAAGCTTGTCTAGATTGAACTGGAACAAGGGTTAGAGTACTTGCCTTTAACTTCTACTATAGTTAATAACACATTTTTTGGTTTAAGTCTTTGAGTCTCTACAGTATTGATAATATCACATAACACATTAGGTCATTAATGTACATACATAGTCATAAATGTATCTTACCCTTCTTCTCAATCTAATTACAACTTAGATTTGTTATTACTGGTTCCGGCTTTTCATTACGTCGTTCTCATTACGTTCATCTTCAATTGACTATCAACCTTTAATCATCATACATTAAGTGTCTAACAATTCCTTAACAATATTATATTCACACCTTAGTTCATTACTAATGAGTTATCTTTCATTCTATACTTGTAAACATTCTTGTCTATCGAAACTCAAGGATCAAGCGTGGCGCCACACATATCTCTCTTCTTCGCGTCGTGGCATGACTCTGCAGATAGGTAATGACATCATTTGTGCCTGGTGACCGCAAATAGCCACCATTTGGCCTTGGGTTGGCGCCATGGCAAGTGCAACTCTCAGGCCTTAGAAAATTTACAACTTTTGAAAATTTTGCGAAACTCCCGGACGCATAACTTCTTCGTTATAAGTCCGAATTATCTTGTTTAAAAGCCTACGGTTCACAAATTACATACTCTACATGTTTAGGCAAGAATTTTATCTATTTAACTTCGTTTGCTAAAATTTCACCTATTAGTTCATTTTAACGAAAACGATAAACGTTCGTGAACGTTCAACGCTCGTTTCTTCATTCTAAGTCAGCATCGGTCATTATGGAGTCCACAACTCTATAATGCCAAATATGACTTTTTTCCATCGAAAACCAACGTTTCCGAGTTCAAACACAAAATACAACTCCCTTTCCGAGAATTTCACGAATTTGACGTTTAACGTCCAATCGTGTGAATTCCAGCATAACTTCATTACTAAGGATTTGATCACTATTCTAAATGTATTCTAACCATCATATAAACATTTCAAACTACTTATTACATTAACTTATTTTCAAATTAGGTTTTAACTTATTCTTCATAAGTTCATGGCTTATCAACTTATAACTTTTACGATTTCATTAACTTATGTCTTGTTATTGATTTAAGTCCTTTACTCAATGTTCTCATATCATATCCAACATACTAACTTCATATGACAAACATATTACAAGTTCATCATAAGTTATCAACTTATTTAGGTTCAAGTTGCTTCTTCATAACTTATTCGGCTTAAGTTCATTGCTTAATCAATTCTTACATGTTCTTAGCATACATGCTTATTTCATTACACTTCTCTTATCATCCTACAATGATAGAGATGAAAGAATATTGGACACAAGATCATTACCTTTGATGTCTAACTTCTTCTCCTTAGAAAAATCTAACAAAGGAAGCTTTGACTTAAAAGTGCTTATTCTCTCTAACACTTAAGTTACTTTGTAAGAAAAGTTGTTTGATAGAAAAATATCAAGCAACAAATGAAATTCTAGCTTGGCATTTATTGAAGTCTCAAAGTTATGGCATATTGGTCATTATAACCTCCCACCTCCTCAATTAACCTCTTTACTAACCTCCTTACTATTCCTTGCTTTAGCCCTAAATAAACTTGCTAGCCACATAAAGTACTTGATCATCACAACACTTGGGCATTAAACAAAGTTCTTGCCCATCAAGTCTACCCATGGGTTGCACAATGGATCCTATTTATCCAATGAATCATAATTGGGGTTTAGTCCACTTTGCTTAACTCAAACCTTTGGGCTTATATTAAGTTACCTTTGGTTTGCACCTTAATTCATATTGGACTATCAATTGTTACACAATTCTATAAGTCCATTCCATTTAATTAAAAGCCTTATCATTATACCATACGTATAATTCTCGTATTCTAGTTCGTATATTAATTCGTAATATACATTATCTCCTTATTCATACTTATTCGTACAATACTTCTTATCATACAATCATTACACTTTCTTCTTAACAATTAATATTTCTAACGTTCTCAAATTAAGTTCGTATGCGAAATATTACATTTTCCATACTTAGATTATTATTACATAATCCATCTCACCTTGATATTGTAACGTTATGTATTTCTCGGAAGTTCTAAAATAATTCCCGAGCGTAAATCGATGAATAGTGTTTTTCAGAAAATTTCTCTGAAAACTTTTATTTTCGTTTTAGAAATTCAAACACTTTAATTCTCCCACATAGTTAAAATACTACGGCTTTCCGATGTTTCTAGGTTATAGAACGACATTCATCTTACTAACACATAATAATAATAAATAATATTATTTTATTCATTATTAAAAGTATTTACAAAATGTTCAATTTTCTGGGGCATTACATTGAGTCTCATACTGAAAATCAGGGGGTCCTAATAACTCTATGCAAGAGTTCATTAATTTATTAACGGCAACATTTAACCAAGTTGGGGGAGGAATTCCTATAGCACCTAGGGTAGCTAGAACAACTACCTTTAAGGAATTCAAAAGTGTGTGTGCTCCAGAGTTCCGAGGAACGACGGACCCCTCCGTTCCAAATAGCAAATGAGGTCTATTGGTTGATTGTCCTTCTTGATTGTTGTTCCCGAACTGTGCCATGTCAGAATCTTTCCCTACAAGTCACCTTTAAGACAAATATAAGTAGAGCCAAGCTTTGATACCAAATGAAATTTGTCTAGGCACACTTAGAAGGGCGGTAAAATAAGTGTGGGAGCAATCTATGACCAATTTTTAAACTTTAAACAAAACTATTAATTTTAGGTTACTATAATAATTGAAATCGGCTTACTGAATTAATATAGCCTATTTAGAAAATCTTTTGCTGAATTTATATCTTAAATAAAATACTTGATGTTAAAGAATTATCTTAATATAATGCAAGTATTCAAATTTTAATTATTAAGATAATTAAATAGCTTATGTGATTTTAAAGTAAAGCAAATAATTAAATCAACACCAAGATTTTTTACGTGGTTCAGCTATTACTCTCTATAATAATAGCCTAGTCCACGTCCAATACCAACTAGTATTGGAGACTCACTTTATTTATTTCTTTATAAACAATCACAGATTACAAAGCAGAATCTTACAAAAATTAATTAACAATTAATTTCCCTTGAGCTCTTTTGCTCCTTGTGCACCTATGCACTCTTCAAGCACCTTTGCTTCCTTGAACCTGTTCGTAAATCTTCTTTCTAATCCACTAGGATTAACACTTTTAGACTACACTTAGTCTAAATAGAAAATTCAATACAAATATAGAGGCCTATGATCAATGCAAGAATAATCAATTTAACAATTAAAGGCTCAACTATATGCAATGATCAGTTAACACACAATAAATAAAAAATTAATTTCTTACCAAATACCAGCTAAAAAGATATCAAAAAAATTAATTGCCGAGCTGATCAAGATTGCACCAATTAAATCAAGTTCAATAATTTCAGTGATTGATGCAACAATAGTATTCTACGAGTCGTGTTTTTCCATACATGAGAATACTGTTTTTATAGCCAACCATATATTACCTTTAATAAAAAATAACGTTATATGAGTCCACAAAATCTGGCTTGATTACAACATCTCCCAACGGTAAAGCTTGAATTAGTCCACATCTTTAGTATATATCCAGATTTAGAAAACATAATCTCGTTAGTGGAATAAATCAAAAAAAAACCTTTAAGAGATAATAGTTTTGACTTATTCTCCTCACTCAAAAGTGGCGTGTAAAAGAGAAGCACAACAGTCAATTATATTTCCAAGACTCAAGATCTTTAAGAGTCCAAGATAATCATAATTACTTTTCCTTGAAACTCTCACATACATCTTATCAATAAATGGTTAGCTAGCATGTATAACCGGATATCAATTTATGCATGATAAATAATTATTCCTTTTTGAAAAACGCACATTCAACAAATCTCAATAAAGTCTAGCTGTTATTTTTAAACATCCATGTGTAGCATTATTTCAAATACACACATCATATTCCAAAAATTTATGGCTAACATGCTCATAATATGACAGAATATTTAATATATGTATTACTCCTCAAAAACCTTTTTCATAAGATTTATTTAAAACAGTTTTCATTTAAGACATATACAAATAATATGTCCTAGAGCCTTTAAAAGAAAAATCAACTATTACGCAATTGACCTTACATTTGTCTCCTAGAAAGAGAAAACTTCTTCTTCCACTGAAAAATCCCACAATTGCTCTTTAATCAACGAATACCTGAAACACCATAAAACAATTTAGTATATGAACATTTCATCATCAAAACTCAAGGATAGAATATGGCAAAGTCAACAAAAAGGCTTCTCCGGTGGGATTTCTGGAACTGGAACTGTCTTGTCCTCCAGGGTTATCTCTGAAAGACGATTCTGCCCTCTTGCAATGTTAGTAGTAGGAATGCAAAATTTTGAGTGTCTACAATAGATATCATGCTCTACTTGACTCTTCTAATGGATTGCTTGTTCCGCTGCAGTTAAACTTTATGTTTATTATATTTTATCAGTTTAACACTAGTGAAGGGTAACGATAATTTATTCTGTATTATCTTAGTCATAATATTTCTTACTGGGCTAGTTGAGCTCACCCTTTGTTTTCATTGTTCTCTTCAGGAAATGAGAACGTAGCCGGGACTAGTCGGGGAACGGAGTGATGGTCCGAGTTGGTGGTTGTAGTAGTCCTCACTATTCTATGAAATAGTGTAATAATAATTGTAATGAGGACTCCATTTGAGTTTGGATATTGTCTAAAAGAAAATATTCATGTTAAAACACTCACCTATGTTTTGTCGTATGTTGTGACGCTCCCAAATTTGAGTATCCTCCAACCCGACATATGGTGCTACACGGTACTCATAACTATACAATCATTCCATTGAAAACACAACATAATGAATGTAATTACTATCTTCTTATTACAATCAAAGTGAAATCCTTTCCCAGGTTCATAAACCGATTACATCATTCGTTGTTCGTAAGTATAATACATATAATCATACTAATCTATTACAAGATGGTTAACTATCCATCTTAGCCTTGCCCTTATTTCTCTTAGCATTCTCAGTTTGCTCAGCTTTAACTACAATCATATAGTTCACGCAAGAAGTGAGCATAACAAGCTCAACAAGTCTAACAAAGAATAATATCAATACCACATTCGTGAATTATATGACAATCTTCCATAACTGAACAAATAGTTATAAAGTATTATGAAACATTAATACTGAATAATTCATAACATCAATTCCCAAAGTATATAATAGTTTAGGAATTCTGAACTGGTCGAAAGACCATGAACAATCTCTTTCAATTTTCATACTTGAAAAGGGCATCACAGCACTAAGGTTATATATCCGGCATTTCTTACGAGAACTTCTAGTTGATCAGCCTATAGTACTCTATGTTGATCAACATTCATCCGTTAAACATATTAACGTTTAAGTTTTGGTAAACTCGCGTGCCCATCGAATAATCGATGAAAAATACTTTTGTTTGTTCATAGACAAACTTACCTTTAAATCCGTACCAAATACTTGGCATATGATAGCGTTATCATTTCTATATAGAAAGACATGTATACAAATCAATCTATCTCTTACGAATAGTCTAGCCGAGTTAAAACTGGCATCAACCCTTTCTTTAAAATCATTCATGCAACTCATTACAATGAATCACATAAAACTCGACTAACACAAAGGTTAGACAAGCATTAAGAAAAACTTGCCTTCAAGCGTCTTCAAATAATTTATTCGATTGTTCTGAGCCTGTACAGAATCTATATGATATATTCACATAGCACACTGTAATTAGCTGTCAAACAATCAATCACATTGTTTCTACCAACTTCTTTCTGTTCTATGTCTTAGTTGACTTTATTTCATTAATAATGTCAATATGACTTACGATCTTCCATCCTGGCATGTTAATGATCTTATGTGATTAACCGGACTCAATCATCATTGGTGAAGTACTAATGTCGATTACCGTTCATGGTTTATTTATTAACATTTCGTGTTCTTCGTAACCATACTAACAACTCGCTTCAATTCCTAAGTTCATCACCATATACACTAGTATATGTAACATAGGAATAGTTTTAGTATGTTCATTAAGTATATAAACTTATCTCATATTGGTCTTGAAATAATTGAATTCAAAACCTAACTTGTCAAACAACTCCCCCCTTTGCATCATGCGGTGGCCTCTCTATACATAACACAGTACTGCATGGCGCCGATTTAAAGTACCTAAGCCTCGGTCCCATCATTTTGCATGGCTAAAACCTATATACCGTGAATGGCGTTGTGGCACCACTCTTCAGTAGCTCATTACAACATGTACTTGCGGTCTTTGCTTGGCGTGACTAATAAGCTTTATGCAGGCACTTGCGGCGCCATACCTCAACACCAGAAAATTTTTACAGATAAAATTTTTAGTGAATTTCCCGACTTCATAACTTCTTCGTTATAAGTCCGATTTGGTCTGTTCAAAAGCCTACAACTCCCATTTTACATACTATACGCGTTCATATAAGAATTTTACAATTTCAATTCCATTAACTCAAAATCCACTTCTAAGTTCATTATCGAGAGTTCGTTAAATACTTTCGAGCGTTCAATACTCGTTTTCTTCGTTTTAAGTCAAAATCCGACGATTCTTGAGTCCACGACTCTTAAATACCCTATCTCACGTGTTGACATTGAAAACCTACATTTTCAAGTCTCACGACAACTTTTGACTACTAATCCAGAATTTCTACGTTTTTGACATTTAACGTCTAATTCCGTAAATTTCACTATAACTTCGTTACTAGTGTTCTATATGCCAAATCAAATGGAACACTCCATTGATTTCATATCTACATAATAACCAAGCAAGATGCGCATATTCTAATAGTGATGGTGTTTAATTTGTTCATTAACAACCATGATCATAAATCAATTTTTCCTACGGTTTAAACTTATGTAAACCCTTACGATTTTCATTTACACATGACTTATAAAGGTTTTACATATTACAAGACATCCTTATTCCTCCATAAGAGGCATGTTCCACCAATTTATGATTCTTTATAACAAAGAAATCAAAAGGGATGGAAAACTATTATTAATGGAATATTACCTTCCCGATCTTTATGTTCTTGCTAAAATCTCTAATAAAAAGCTTCAAAGTGAGATGATTTCTTATGTTTAGTTCTTTCTCTCTCTCAATATAAGTTAGATGATCTCTTGGAAACCACCAAATGACCACATATGCCTTCTATTTATAGGAAACTCAAATGGAGGGCTATTTGGTCAATTCTCCCCACCTCCTTATTATTCATTACTTCATCACCAAGTAAAATACTTGGTGATCATGTAGTTCACTTTACTTGGCAACCAAGTGACCGGCCCACATGCCCAGGGTTCATCCCCATGGGTTGCCCCATGGGTTTTACCCATTCGATGACCCATCGATTCGTTCCACGGTTCATTTTCTTAGATTGGGCTTAATTAAACATAACGTTGGGCCTTGATTACTCAATTAATTGGTCTCAGTGTAATCCAAATCTAATTGGATCATATTAAGTCCTTAAACTATAAATCCATAACACCAATCGTATTCTACACGTATCATTCATGTATTCTCTTCGTATAATACTCGTATGATAATCATATTATACTTCGTATTAAATCTTCATACTATACTCGTATACTAAATCGTATCACACTCGTATAACATACGCATAATCATTATCGTAATTCATTATACGAATCTCACTTCCTTCTCCGAAATCATTCTTCTCAACCCTTAGGTTTTAAGTCCGCAGGCAAAAACTTCGTTTGCCACAAATGAAATATTATTAAATATTCCATCTCGTCTTCATATTCTATCATTACGCATTTCTCAGAATTTCAAACTTAATCCCCAAGCATAAACGGATGAATAGTGTTTTTACGAAAATTTGTCAAAATTTTTTTACTTTCGTCTTGCGAATTCAACACAATTAATTCTAGCACATAGCCAGAATACTAACCACATTCGCACATTCTAGGTCATAGAATGACCTTCACATAGCTTACTCATATAAATAATCAATTAAATTCATTTAATTGACATAATCAAATAAAAATTTAATCCTTATACAAATTCGATTTTCTCGGGCATTACATTCTCCCGCCCCCCCTTATAAGGATTCTGTCCCCAGAATCTCGCTTATAATTACATAAATAAATGAGGAAAATTTTCTTTCATTTTACTTTCGAGTTCCCACGTTGCTTCTTCAGCATTGTGGTTTCTCCATATTACCTTCACCGAAGGTATTATCTTATTTCTCAAAACTTGTTCTTTCCTATCAACAATTTGAATTGGAAGTTTTTCATACGATAAATCTTTCTCTATTTGAATAGATTCATACTATATTATGTGTTTATAGTCTGGTTTATAGGGATGCAACACAGACACGTGAAACACGTTGTGTATACATTCCATTTTTGGAGGTAAGGCTACTTCATAAGCTACCTCTCCTACCCTTCTTAAAATCTCAAAAGGTCCTATAAACCTTGGAATTAACTTCCCTTTCTTCTGAAAACGTATCTTCCCTTTCCAAGGTGATACCTTCAGAAAGACATAAGACCATACTTCAAATTCTCTCTTTTCTCTGTGAGGATCTGCATACTTCTTTTTTCTATCTTGAGCTGCTACTAATCGAGTACATATTAGCTTTACCATGTCCACCGTTTATTGTACCATCTCAGGTCCCAACATCCGACGTTCACCCACTTCGTCCCAAAATAGTGGAGTTCTACACTTCCTTTCATACAACGCTTCGTAAGTTAGCATGCCTATACAAGCGTGAAAACTATTGTTCTACGCAAATTCCACCAATGGTAGATGGTCGTCCCAACTCCCTTTGAAATCCATAACGCAAGATCTTAACATATCTTCAAGCATTTGAATTATCCGTTCACTTTATCCATCCGTCTGAGGATGATACGCCGCACACAATCTCAACTGTGTTCTCATTTGATCTTGCAAACTTCTCCAAAAGTTCGATGTGAATCGTGGATCACAATCTGACACAATCGAAATAGGTACTCCATGTCTTGACATAATTTCCTTGACATAAAGCTTAGCTAATTGGTCTAGGTTATACCTAACTCCTATTGGTAGAAAATGAGCCGATTTCGTCAATCGATCAACTATCACCCAAATAGCATCGTATCCTTTCCTTGTTGTTGGAAGTCCTACCACAAAGTCCATTGTGATGTGCTCTTATTTCCACTCCGAAATTTCTAATGATTGCAACAACCAACTAGGTCGTTGGTGTTCAGCCTTAACTTTCTGACAAGTTAAGCACCTACTAATATATTCTGTCATCTCCCTTTTCATGTTCGACCACAAAAAGTTCTGACGAAGGTCTTGATACATCTTCGTACTACCGGGATGTATCGAGTACCTCGAACTATGGGCCTCACCCATTATCTCCTCCTTCAATTTATAATTATTTGGAACCCAAATTCTTCCTTCAAAACGAAGTAATCCCTCCTTATCGAGGTTATACCTAGTCTTTTCTTCATCTTTTATCCTCTTCTTCGTATGCTCGCATTCCTCTATGCTCAATTTCACTTCCTTAACACGTTCCACTATGGTCGGTTGACTTTCCATGGAAAATAACATCTCTTCTGCTTCATCCGGTAATTTAACTTCTAATTCCATTTTCTCTACCCTTCGTACTTAGCGCATCGGCCACTACATTTGCTTTCCCCGGATGATATAAGACATCACAATCATAATCTTTTATTAGTTCCAACCACCTTCTCTGCCTCATATTCAACTCCTTCTATGTGAAGATATATTTCAGAGTTTTATGGTCCGTGTATAACTCACACTTCTCACCGTATAGATAAAGCCTCCATATCTTTAAGGCAAAAACTACAGCAGCCAATTCCAGATCATGAGTAAGATATGCCTTCTCATAATCCTTTAATTGACGTGACGCATAAGCAATGACCTTGTCATGCTGCATGAGCATGCAACCCAGTCCTCTATGCGAAGCATCGCTATACACTACAAACTTCCCTGTATCATTTGGAAAAGACAATACAGGTGCCTCACTTAACCTCTTCTTTAGTTCCTGAAAACTATTCTCCCATTTTTCCGTCCACACATACTTCACCGACTTCCTCATCAAATTTGTCAGCGGAGTAGCTATTTTAGAAAAGTCATGTATGAACCTTCTATAGTATCCCGCTAACCCCAGAAAACTCCGAACCTCAGTTGGCGTTTTTGGTTGCTCCCACTCAATTACTACTTCTACTTTTGCTGGATCCACGGAAATGTAATCTTTATTAATAACATGTCCTAGAAACTGCACTCGTTCAAGCCAAAATTCACACTTTGTGAATTTCGCATATAACTTTTCCTTTCGTAGTGTCTCCAACACTATCCTTAAATGTTCAGCATGATCTTCTGGCGTCTTTGAATAGACTAGAATATCATTAATAAACACTACGACGAACTTGTCCAAATACTGTTTGAACACTCTGTTCATCATATCCATAAATGTGGCTGGCACATTAATCAACCCAAACGACATAACTAGAAACTTGTAATGACCATAACGAGTTCTGAACCCCGTCTTAGGTACATCCTCCTTCATCACTTTTAACTGATGATACCTCGTACACAAATATATTTTAGAAAAATACTTTGCCCTTTTCAACTAATCAAATAGATCATCGATCCTGGGCAACGGATATTTATTCTTAATCGTTAACTTGTTCAACTCTCGATAATCGATACAAAGTCGTAACGACCCATCCTTTTTCTTTACAAACAATACTGGTGCTCCCCAAGGAGACACACTCAGTTGAATGTACTTCATATCTAATTGTTCTTGTAATTAAAATATTAACTCCTTAATCTCAACTGGCGCCATCTGATATGGTGCCCTTGAAACTGGTGATGTACCCGATAACAGATCAATCACAAATTCGACTTCCTTATCCATTGGAATACCCTGTAACTCCTCCGGAAATACATCCATAAACTCTTGAACTATAGGTATCTGGTCCAAGGATGTTCCCACTCTTTGGGTATCCACAACATGGCACAAATAACCTACACACCCCTTTCTTAACATCTTTCTAGCTTGTGTCATCGATAGACAACAAGAGCGTCTCGGTGATTTACTACCGAAGAACACTACCTTGGTTTTCTTAGAAAGTCGAAGGTTCACACTTTTTATGGCAATCTATTATAGCCTTGTGGTTAATCAACCAATCCATACCAAGAATTACATCGAATTCTTTTAACCTTATCGGTACCAAATCTATCGATAACTTATTACCTCTAATATCTACGCAACGATCCTTATAAATATGTTCAATGGGGATTATCTCTTTGTTTGCTACCTTAACGTCTAAAGGTTTTACAAAATTTTTAGGGATTAAACCTAATCACTTAGCAAATTCACATTCTATAAAAGAACAAGTAGCACTCGAGTCAAATAACACATAAGCATTTATTTCATTAACTAGAATGATACCTGCTACAACATCTGATGATGCAACCGCATCTTGGACAGTCATATTAAACGTACGGTCTGAGGGTCTACCCACAAATGGTGTTGGTCCAGTAATGGCTAATTTACCACTACCAGAACCCTTATTTCCCTCTAACCCTTTCTTCGGAAAATTTCTTGCCATGTGGTCCAACGATCCACAAACAAAACACCCATGATTTTTCTTAGGGTTACAACAATTGGGTGATAAATGTCCCTCTCGCCCACAGTTGTAACAAACTGATTTCCCCTTTAAACAGATTCTAAATGAGTCTTTCCACATGGCTTGCATGCCTCCACCCTACACTTAGGATCTCCTTGTTTCACCCTAGTATTCCTAGGGTTAAAGCTCTTCCTCTTTGTCATAATGCTACTACCGCTGGCAACCTCTGCCTTATTTCTTCCCTCACTCTTATTCTTATTCTTCCTTTCCTCGTGGTACTGAGACAACGCCTCACCACCACCTTCAGCTATTATTGCCTTTTCCAGAATGGTCCCATATGAAGCACTCTGAAACACCAAAATCCTACTATAGAGCCAGGGTTTCAGGCCCTGCTTAAACCTACGAGCCTTCCACTCTTCTGTGTCCACCTAATGTGGAGCAAATCTTGCTAATTTATTGAATTTGGCAGCATACTAAGGAACTGTCATATCCCCTTGCTTAAGTTCTAAGAACTTAATCTCTATTCGACCTTGCATGCTAGTAGGGAAATAGTTCTCAAAGAATACCTTCTTGAATTATTCCCATGTAACTACTTCCGTTCTAGCCCCACCCTGGTGAGCCTCCCACCAATAGTTGGCCTCCCCTTTCATCATGTAAGTCGCAAAAGAAGTCCTTTGTACCTCACCCACGTTCATAATAACAAACGCCTTTTCTATCTCTTTCACCCATGTTTGGGCCTCTAAGGGGTCCGTCGTTCCTCGGAACTCCGGAGGACCCACACTTTTAAATTCTTTAAAAGTAGTTGTTCTAACTCTTGCATAGGGTTATTAGGACCCCCTTGATTTTCATTATGTGACTCAGCCTCTTGGTTACGTTGTCTCCTTCTTGGTGGCATAATTCTGATTAAATAAATAAAGTTTCATTATTATTTATTTAACTATTTAGTTATCATTCCCAAATAATAACTCATACCACAACAAGCACATTAAACACAAACTTCATTATATTAATATGCTTTCATAGTCAAAACTATTTACACTTTGCTTCCATAGCCAAAAGGTATTACATTACTATCCCGCGATTGACTTCTACAAAAATTGGGATTTACAAAAAGACTACCCTTTAATTATACAAAAGAGGGTTTTACGTCACTACATATATACCAAAAAGATCTAATGATCTACTAACACTGCCTTACGGCATTCTCATGTTTTTGATTTACTAAAATCAAAACAATAACTCGACTAATCGTATGTCGAGTCTGCCCTGACTTAATAGAATAACAAGTGATTTTCAGCTTAAAATCCTCGTGAGAACATTCATGGATGTACAACATCCTAGCAATCTTCTGGTCTTTTTCAACCAGTTTCTTTCGAAGCTCTACGGCATATTCCTTATAATCTCTAGCTTTATCTGTCATTAGCACTTTTTCATCGTGCTTTGACTCAAAATCTACCTCTGTAGACTCCTTCGCCTCATATAGGGCGGTAATCTCCTCGTTCTGTGTCTGCGCCACAGTGCGCAGATGCACAATCCTATCAAGCACGGCCAGGTACAATGATCTCATTGCATCTAGAGGTGTTGACTCCTAAGTAGGTACCACCGTATTAATCGATGTTACCTCCATCTCCTCCTCCACATCTATCATCATATTCAGATATTATGTTACTCCCATTGTTTCCTCGGAGTACTCCTCCTCAGAAATGTACTATTCTCAGTTTGCTCAGCTTTAACTACAATCATATAGTTCACGAAAAAAGTGAGCATAACAAGCTCAGCAAGTCTAACAAAGAATAATATCAATACCACATTCGTGAATTATATGACAATCTTCCATAACTGAACAAATAGTTATAAAGTATTATGAAACATTAATACTTAATAATTCATAACATCAGTTCCTAAACTATATAATAGTTTAGGAATTCTGAACTGGTCGAAAGACCATGAACAGTCTCTTTCTGTTTTCATACTTGAAAAGGACATCACACCAATAAGGTTGTATATCCGGTATTTCTTACGAGCACTTTTAGGTGATCAGCCTATAGTACTCTAAGTTGATCAACATTCATCCGTTAAACGTATTTATGTTTAAGTTTTGGCAAACTCGCGTGCCCATCGAATAATCGATGAAAAATACTTTTGTTTGTTCATAGACAAACTTACCTTTAAATCCGTACCAAATACTTGGCATATGATAGCGTTATCATTTCTATATAGAAAGACATGTATACAAATCAATCTATCTCTTACAAATAGTCTAGCCGAGTTAAAACTGGCATCAACCCTTTCTTTAAAATCATTCATGCAACCCATTACAATGAATCATAGAAAACTCGACTAACACAAAGGTTAGACAAGCGTTAAGAAAAACTTTCCTTCAAGCGTCTTCCAATAATTTATTCGACTGTTCTCATCCTGTATAGAATCTACATGATATATTCACATAGCACACTGTAATTAGCTACCAAACAATCAATCACATTTTTTCTACCAACTTCTTTCTCTTCTATGTCTTAGTTGACTTTATTTCATTAATAATGTCAATATGACTTACTACCTTCCATCCCGGCTTGTTAATGATCTTACGTGATTAACCGTACTCAATCATCATTGGTGAAGTACCAATGTCGATTACCGTTCATGGTTTATTTATTAACACTTCGTGTTCTTTGTTACCATACTAACAACTTGCTTCAATTCCTAAGTTCATTACCATATACACTAGTATATGTAACATAGGAATAGTTTTAGTTTGTTCATTAAGTATATAAACTTATCTCATATTGGTCTCAAAACAATTGAATTCAACACATAACTTGTCTAACAACTCCCCTGCCTCGGTAGCAGCTGGTGGCCACTATATATAACTTTGGCTGTATTCTTTATTTCAGTTTTCTGATTCTAAGCCCCGATCCTCAAAGACCGAGAAAATTTTTACAGATAAAATTTTTATTGAATTTCCCGGCTTCATAACTTCTTCATTATAAGTCCGATTTGGTCCGTTCAAAAGCCTACAACTCCCATTTTACATACTACACGCGTTCATATAAAAATTTTACAATTTCCAATCCGTTAACTCAAAATTCACTTCTAAGTTCATTATCGAGCGTTCGTTAAACGCTTTCGAGCATTCAATACTCGTTTTCTTCGTTTTAAGTCAAAATCTGACGATTCTTGAGTCCACGACTCTTAAATACCCTATCTCACCTGTTGGCATTGAAAACCAATATTTTTAAGTCTCACGACATCTTTCGACTACTAATCTGGAATTTCTACGTTTTTCGACGTTTAACGTCTAATTCCGTAAAATTCACCATAACTTCGTTACTAGTGTTCTATATGCTAAATCAAATGGAACACTCCATTGATTTTATATCTACATCCTAACCAAGCAAGATGCACATATTCTAATAGTGATGGCGTTCAATTTGTCCATCAACAACTATGATCATAAATTAATATTTCCTATGGTTTAAACTTACGTAAACCCTTACGATTTTCATTTAAAGATGACTTATAAAGGTTTTACATATGTCAAGCCATCCTTATTCCTCCATAAGAGGCATGCTCCACCAATTTATGATTCTTTATAACAAAGAAATCAAAAGGGATGGAAAACTATTATTAATGGAATATTACCTTCCCGATCTTTGTGTTCTTGCTAAAATCTCTAATGAAAAGCTTTAAAGTGAGATGATTGCTTATGTCTAGCTCTTTTTCTCTCTCAATATAAGTTAGATGATCTCTTAGAAACCACCAAATGACCATATATGCCTTCTATTTATAGGAAACTCAAATGGAGGGCTTTTTGGTCAATTCTCCCAACCTTCTTACTATTCACTACTTCATCACCAAGTAAAATACTTGGTGATCAAGTAGCTCACTTTACATGGCCACCAAGTGGCCGGCCAACATGCCCATGGTTCATCCCCATGGGTTGCCCCATGGGTTTTACCCATTCGGTGACCCATCGATTTGATTTCTTGGATTGGGCTTAATTAAACATAACGTTGGACCTTGATTAATCAATTACTTGGGCTTGGTGTAATCCAAATCCAATTGGATCTCCATAACATTAATCGTATTCTGCATGTATCTTTCACGTATTCTCTTCGTATAATATTCGTACAATAATCATATTGTACTTCGTATTAAATCTTCATACTATACTCGTATACTAAATCGTATCACACTCATATAATGTACGCATAATCATTATCGTAATTCATTATACGAATCTCACTTCCTTCCCGGAAATCATTCTTCTCAACCCCTAGGTTTTAAGTCCGCAAGCAAAAACTTCGTTTGCCATAAATGAAATATTATTAAATATTCCATCTCGTCTTCATATTCTATCATTACGCGTTTCTCGGAATTTCAAACTTAATCCTCGAGCAGAAATGGATGAATAGTGTTTTTATCGAAATTTCTCAAAAAACTTTTATTTTCATCTTGGAAATTCAACACAATTAATTCTAGCACATAGCCAGAATACTAACCACACTCACATATTCTAGGTCATAGAACGACCTTCACATAGCTTACTCACATAAATATTCAATTAAATTCATTTAATTCACATAATCAAATAAAAATTTAATCCTCATACAAATACAATTTTCTCGACCGTTACATATGTTTCACGACAGCTGTATAATTAAGTTTGTATTTAAATTTTGTACCATGTATTTCGCAACTCAGAATGGGTGATGTATACCTATTTTGGGGGTGTCACAGTGACCCATGTGATGATGTCTAATACACAAGTAGAAATGACTTTAATAGATAAAGTTAAAGCTGCTCAAGCTACAAACCTGGAGTTGATGCGTATGAAGAAGAAAGTGCACGAAGGTGCTATTCTGGAAGCAAGAATTTTTGAAGAAGGAATACTTCGAGTCAACTTCAGACTTTGTGTTCCTAACGACCCTGATTTAAAGTATAAAATCATGATGGAGGCGCACAATACACCGTTTGTAATCCATCTTGGGAGTACCAAAATGTATCGTGGTCTTCGATATACATTTTTGTGGAGCAATATAAAAAGAGAGATCGTAGAGTTTATCTTAAGGTGTCTAACTTGTCAACCAGTCAAGGCGAAGCATCAAGTGCCAAAAGGTTCATTACAACCACTTGAAATTCCAGAATGGAAGTGAGAGCACATTACCATGGATTTCGTTACTAGTCTTCCCATGGTTTCTCAAGGCATAGATGTGATTTGGGTCATTGTTGATAGATTTACCAAGTCTGCTCATTTCTTACCTATACGAGAAACTTATTCACTTGAACGTCTTTCTCGTATATACATAAATGAGATTGTAAGACTGCATGGTATGCTAGTATCCATAGTTTCTGATCGAGACCTAAGGTTCACTTCACGATTTTGGGTTAGTTTGCAAAAAGCTATGGGCACAAATTTACGATTTAGTTCGGTATATCATCCTCAAACGGATGGGTAGTCGGAGAGGACTATTCAAACTCTTGAAGATCTATTAAGACTATATGTCCTTGACTTTAAAAGAAGTTGGGACAAGTTCTTGCCATTTGTGGAGTTTTCCTACAATAATAGTTATCAAACAAGTATTGGCATGGCTCCATTCTAGGCATTGTATGGACGCAAGTGTCATTCTCAGTATGCTGGGGTGAGGTGGGTGAAGCAACATTGTTGGGATCGAAATTGGTACGCATGACAACGGAAAAGATTCAAATGATCTAACAACGTATAAAAATCTCACAAGATTGACAAAAGAGTTATGCTAATCTTCATCGAAGGGATGTGGGATTCAATGTTGGTGATCATGTGTTGTTACGTGTTGCTCCATGGAAGGGAGTTACGAGATTTGGAAAGAGAGGAAAGCTCAATCCTCAATTTATTGGCCCATTTAAAATCCTCGATCGAGTAGGAACTGTGTTTTATAGACTTGCCTTACAGCCAAATATGTCTCGTGTTCATAACATTTTTCACATATCTATGTTATGTAAATATGTTGATGACCCGAACCACATTATTGAGTTAGAACCAGACGAGATAGCGAAAGATTTAACGTATGAAGAGATACCTGTTAAAATCTTGGATAAGAAGGAACATATTCTACGCTCCAAGGTTATACCTCAAGTCAAAGTTTTGTGGAGAAATCACGATGTTGAGGAAATGACCTGAGAGTTAGAATCTGAAATGAAATCAAGGTATCCTCACTTCTTCGACATACCAGGTATGTGAAAGCCCCAAATTCGGGTCCCAAATCACCACGGATCTGGTATAAACATTCTATAACTATTACAAAAGATATAAACATAGATTGTTTATACAATAAACTGTACACACTATTCCCCAAGGTCGAGTAACCTTAACTTCTACACAATTCATAACTTACTTGACTTACAACAACATTAATATACAATACTTATACAAATTTAGTTGCACACATTATCTTAAAGTTGGAACTGTCTTTAACCTTTCCTTGTATTCGAAGCATTCGTCTTAATCTGTAATGTTTTATCATGATATAGCAATGGTTAGCATGAAAGTTGCCCAATTAGTTTAAATTTATTTAAGGATATATCATGATTGAAAGAGTCTGAATAATAAGCTGGCTATAATTCTTCAATATAGTTGAGAACTAGCACGAACAAACTTTTGACTGAACAAGTATTAAACATTAACAAATATATCTGGACCGAACGGTAATGAAGGTGATCAGCCTTTCATACCTGACTTATACATACAATATGTATAGAGTACAATTCTACAATGACAATCAACAATGATTAACCATAAGCATATCTGAATGAAACAACTCTTAGTAGAGTTAAGAAAAACTTGCATGTTTCGTTGATTATCGTTACGCATTTTAATAAGCTTTGTCTGAAGACCTAATATATAAATAATATTGATATACAAATTAGAATAATATCATCACAGTAATTAAAATAACCTAAACACATTAACACATAATCCTATCAGTCTATACAACACATAAGACCTAGTATCAAATCAAACTATTTTAGTCTGTATTGAATTCGACACAATTCTAACATCCCGACGGTCTAGTCGGACAATTCACGAGTTTAAGTTCAATTAAACTCTGCCTTAACACTTAACAATTATCTTAGATAATCATATTATTAATCAAAATAATTTTCCAAGTCTCATAATAATTTTCAAATAATTATTATCATTTATCTTGATTATTCAATCATTAAAATCGTATTTATATAATTTAAATACCACAATATTCTAATATCATTAACATTTATTTAATATTAATTACTAATGAAATACATGTCATAATATTATAACATATTTATAATATTTCAAACTATTTTTAATACTTTATTATTTCTTAAATGTTTTTAAAGTATTTAAAAACATTATTCAATAAATCATTATTAGTATAAATACCACATTATTCTCTTTATCATTAATATTTATTTAATATCAAATATTAATGAAAATTATAACACAATATTATAATATATTAATAATATTTCAAAGTATTTTTAATACCTTAAAATCATATTTATATGATTTTTAAACACTTAAATCCATTATCCGATAATTGATATTAATATTAAAATATTAATATTTTTATGGCAAAATATCAAAAGTTATATTTTATAACTCAAAATATTTTTCTAACCCTTAAATCATTTTATATGATTTTTAAAGCATTAACTCTAATTTTCCATAATTTATTTAATATATTCATTAAATAAATCAATTACAATTAATAATAATTTATTAATAAAATTCATCACAAAATATCAAAAGTTGTTAAAATAACCTAAAATATTTTCTAATCACCATAATATATTTTTAAATGTTTTTCAAATATTAAAATTATTTTTAAGTAATTTATTTAATATTATATTAAAATAAATTAAATACAAGTTATATTCCAAAAATATTAAATATTTATGAAATATACTCAAATAATTAAAAATAAATTTTCAGGCTTTAATTTAATTTTCATAATTTATTATGTATTTTAATAATTAAAAATCATTTTTATCTATTTATTAATTAAAATAATTAATTTTCTAAATAAACTGTCACTAAAAGTGGCCTATAGCGACAGAACTGTCGCTATAGGTGTTCTTGATGTTCTTGAGCCTAAACCTAGATTTTTTGTCAGACCACAAGGTACATACTTTGACCGGTTCTAATTTCTTGTTCTTTGTGTTTCTAGGTTGGCTAAAGTGTTACTGTCGTAGTATAAATGTAATACTACAACCACACACTGATTACATGACCAAACAATAACACCACTGAGAGATCTAAGCTCTCAAACTACTTGTCGAGAGTTCTTTGGGTTCTTTTCGGGTTTTCGAATTAAAGGTACCCTCTTTTAGCCGCCATAAATCTTTGTTTTCTGGGCTTAGTTTATGTGATCTAGAGGTTCTATCTTACAGCTCTGATGTCAGGGTACAACATTATAACACTTTTATAGCTTTATCACATCACCAGCTTAAGATCTGAGCCGGTCAAAATACACGACATGAACAGTTCTTCAATGAATTCTAGGTTTTCAAGAATTTGTCTAAGGCAGTTAGTCAACAACGTTTTGACCGTGATTAATTTTAATTTTGTGAACTTTATGGGTGATCTAAAGGCTTTGTTGTGTAGTCCTTATACCAGACTACCACATGAAAACAACAGCATGGCCAAACAAACAAAGAACAGCAAGATTCATGGCCTAAAAGAACTTGTCAGACTTTCTGGAAAATCTGGGCCGCCCAGATTTTCAGTTTTCGTGGTCGGTCAACTGACTTTGACAACTCATAACTTGTAATATAAATATGATCTGGACTTGATTCAAGTTCCAGATCATAGTCCACATAGCAAAGAACAAATGTATAACATAAAACACCATATATCATTAACATAGAAGAATCTAAAGGCACTGACATATGGCTGTCAGGCCATATTTTTCAACTTTTCCAGATTTTAGAAAACATTAAATTCGTGCATCTAGATGTTATGGATCCATGTTATTACAACCTAGATCACTCAATAACATCTTAATACACAATTTTAAACAATCAACAACAACAAATAACATGAGATCATATGATTTTTAAAAATTAGGGTTCAATACAATTTTGAGCCTTGATCCTTGAATCTAAACCTTGAATCTGTTATGGGAAAGCTAAGAAATGATATTATCTTAACTTCTCTCTCATTCCCACTCTCATATCCAAAATCTTAGAGAGAGAAGTGACTTGGTTGGTTTGAGAAATAAAGTAAGTGATTTTTCTTACTTTTCTCTTTTTAATCTAGTTGATTCATTGTATTTAATTCTAGGTGTCACCAAATATCAGATTTGGCTAAGATATATGCAAATGGCTAGGGTTAGGTTTTGGTGAACAACTCACCTAAAGTCAAAACCTACATACCAACATATTAAAAGATATAAAAAGGGCAAAATGGTCATTTTGCTTTCAATTTTAATTCTAAAATTGTCATTTGATGCAACCCTTAGGGTTTAACCCTTAGGGTTAAAACCTAAGGTTTACAAAAATTACATTTAGGATTTCTAAATTAGGTTTTAAAAATGGAAAAATTAAGATTTTTAAAATTATAATTAGGATTCTCTAGTTATACTTAGATTTCCAAATCATAATTCTAGTTTGCTAATTAGGATTAATATTGCTAATTTAGCAATTAAATCACAATTGCACATTAGGGTTTTTGACGGAACAATTAGGGTTTAAAAATTTGAAATCAGGGTTTGCTAATTAATTAAGCTTTACCCTAATTAATATTATAATTAATAGCACTTAAGCATTATAATTATCGTTTAAGTTCCTATATTAGGGTTTCAAATTCCCGAAATTTGAAATTAGACTATCCGAATCTGGTATTAGGATTTTCTAATAATCAATTAGGGTTTCAAGTAATTCATTAGGGTTTTCGCTAATAAGTTATAATTAATATCGTTTAAACCGTATACATAGCATTTAAATTCCCAAATTAGGGTTTTCACTTTCCGAATTAGGGTTTTGAATTTTCGGAACCGAAATTAGGGTTTCAGAACCAGTTTCTAGAGTTTCTTATCCATTGCAAGGGTTTTCTAACTGAATGTTGATGTTCTTAATACAATATTAAGGTTTGACACTTATAAAATTTATCTGGTTAATCCTTGACCCTTAATCACATTCGATACACATACATAACCATATTCACAGAACATACACACATATACACTTAATCCTGAAAAATTTACCAAAAGCCTTCACATAATTTTGAAATCTTCAAAATTCCTTCCCAAAAATATCAAACACATACACTTATTTTCTGTCTAGGTGTATTATTTGACCTTAAATCTATCATTTAAGATTTTAATAAATTGTCTAATTTCTTAGGTTGTCACAAGGTACGTACCCCAATTTCGAGGATGAAATTTCATAAGAAGGGGAGGTTGTAAGACCCCAAAATTTTATAAATAAAGGTGAATTTTCTCGAAATATATTTTTGCATATTATGGTATGGATTTGATATAATTTTATAGTTGTGGGTAGCATTTATAAATTTTGCAAAGTATTCAAGTTGTTATAAAATATTTGATTGGTCGGGGAATATTCATTTCAACAGGAAATATTCGTACGATGGCACAATCATTGGTGGACCCCACAACAGAATTATTGTCAGAGTTAGAAAACGACAAAAACATCTTTTTATAAACATAACGGCAAAAGTTTTACCATTATCTGCTAAAATACCAGGTGATAAAAGTACAGTACTACGTGTGGTTGCATAGTAGCACACAGTATTGATTATTGATGCTTACGTGAGAAGTCACTCCGTTATACTCAATTATTGCTACAATAATTGTTGTATAGTATCTCACGTTATTTGATTCAATTATTGTCAATATTTTATTTTATTAAATCAATAATTGAGATGACAAGTTATTCATATTATTATTTGCATTGTTGACAATGTCTAGAAAATTATGACGAGAAAAAAGGGTTTGGTCACCTAATTACGCGCTAATAGAGAGAGGTTATATAAAATGTGTGTGTGTGCCTTTTCCGCAAGGCAAATGTTATATATATATATATATATATATATATATATATATATATATATATTATATTTTTTTATATAAAATAGAATATATTATATTTTATTATTTGCATAGTGCTGCATAGTACTGCATAGTGTTGCATAGTATTGCATAGTGCTGCATATTGCATCATAGTAAAATCAAAATTTTTCTTTAGAATTGCGCCCATGAATTTGTCCGTGAAATCCTTCAACTATTCACCCGTGATTATTTCTAAATAGTATCCTTCCATTATTCTATAAATAGGATGCTTAGTTTAGAATTGAAAATCACACCAGAATCAGAAAATTCTTCTTCTATAATATTGAGCGTATTTCTTTAGAGTTTAAGGAAGCTTTGAACGTAGAAAATAGTACAAGTTTTCTTCAATAATATCCCCGCTATACCAGTCGGAATACTCTCCTTTTTAAGGTAAGGGATATTATTTTTGTTCAATACTTGTAAGAAATAATATTTTTTTCCATACTCTGTAGTATGTAAGTAATATTATTTCGTTTCAGATTCTGAATTATACACTTATTTTTTTAAGTTTTGGCTTCTATACTCCATGAAATTAGTAGAATATCCTTGAAATTTGTGTTTCATCTAGTATCTTTTCATGAAAATATTATTCTGAGCATTCTTGATAAGTTTGAACTTTTTCATGCCAGAGTACTATTCATGGGGTACTATTCTCGAAGTACTATTCACATGGTACTATTCACCCAAGGTAATATTCATGATAAAAATTGATTTCTTTTCGGTCTAAATCTTTTTTGATACAATATTATTCTTAAATTTTTCTCCACAAAGCAGTATCATGTTGACAATTTGGACATTATTGAAGTCTAGATAAATTAAATTATAAATCTTTAAAAATTTATCCTTTGTTTTCTTTTAATTGAATTATTATATCATTGTCATCATCCTCATACTTATATTTTGATGAAAGTCATCTTTGGCTCGTAGTGCATAGATAAACTGTTGATTGGTATGATTATGACCAGGGATCATTCTATATAATCATGACCTGTAACGTTACAAACGATGTAAAAGTTCTCATTGGCCCCTACTGCATTGATGGACAGTTGTTGGCATGATTATGACCATTGGTGAAAACATGAATATCCTTGGCCTGTAGTGCATGGATAATTCGTGGTTGTGATACTAATGAATATCTTTGGCCCGTAGTGTATGGATAATTCAGTGATATGGATTATTTATTAAGCTGAGTCTCAACGATAAAATTGATGATAAACTTTCTAAATCATAGAAGATAATAGATATCATGCTCTACTTGACTCTTCTAATGGATTGCTTGTTCCGTTGCAGTTAAACTTGATGTTTATTATATTTTATCAGTTTAACACTGTTGAAGGCTAACGATAATTTATTATGCATTATCTTAGTCATAATATTTCTTACTAGGCTAGTTGAGCTCATCCTTTGCTTTAATTGTTCTCTTCAAGAAATGAGAACGTAGCCGGGACTAGTCGGGGGACGGAGTGATGCTCCGAGTTGGTGGCTGTAGTAGTCCTCACTATTCTATGAAATAGTGTAATAATAATTGTAATGAGGACTCAATTTGAGTTTGGATATTATCTAGAAGACAATATTTGTGTTAAAATACTCACCTATGTTTTGTCGTATGTTACACGACAGTTGTATAACTAAGTTTGTATTTGAATTCTGTACCGTGTATTTGGCGACTTAGAATGGGTGATGTATACATATTTTGGGGGCGTCACAACATATCTCTATTAGCCTTGTGTAGCCTTGAGACTAATCTTAATGACCCTAGTCTAGTTATTTTCACCATAGACATATTGTGATTCGTCTAGCTAAGGATGTGCATTTGGCCTTCGAAAGAAGCTTATGTGTAGTTACTGTTCTCGGTTGATCGTTCCTTGATTCATTTGTAATGTGGAGAGTTAGGAGATTAAGCGACGCATTAGGGGAATTGTTATCCTAACTTGACTTCATTGTACAACTAAACCTCTTATTCCTACAGTTTTAATCATATAGCTTAATACACCATCTCTATTTACTTGTTTAGATAAGACAATGTAGAACTTAGCTTAGTACTTGATTAGCACTTAAGACTTCGTCCTCGTGGGTACGACACTCTATTTATCTTATATTACTTGTGGACCGCGTATGCTTGCGCGTGTTTAATCGATTTCTAAATCGATCAACAAGTTTTTTGGCGTCGTTGCCGGGGACTTAATATTATTTGTTTATCAATATTAACACTAAATAAATATGATCTTAATTTAAATTGATATATATATATATATATATATATATATATATATATATATTTAACTCTCTTTTTCAGATAGTCTACACTATTTATGCCACCTCGAAGGGGTCGGAACATAATACCTCTCGATCCCGAGGTTGATAGAACGTACAGACGACTGCAGAGAGAAAAAGCTCGGGACATACCTACTCCTATTATAATGGCTGTGGAACTTTAAAAATCTTTAAAGGAGTATGCCATGCCCCACATCACAGATCTACAAGCGAGCATTCTCAGGCCCGTAATCCAAGCAAACAATTTTGAGATCAAGTCGGGCATCATCCAAATGTGCACCAATTTTAAATTCAGGGGAATTGCCAAACGATGACCCGAATGATTACTTGATAAATTTCTTGGAGATTTTCGATATGTTTAAGTGCAACAGAGTGTCTGACGATGCCATTAGACTCCGACTATTTCCATTCACCTTGAGGGACAAGGCCAAAAGCTGGCTACATTCACTTCAGTCAGACTCCATCACCACATGGGCTGACATGGCTCAAAAGTTCATGGAGAAGTTCTTTCCACCCGTTAAAACTGCCAGGCTCAGGCACGATATTACATCCTTTGTCCAATTTGAATCAGAGTCTTTGTATAACTCATGGGAGCGATTCAAGGATCTTCTGAGAAAATGCCCCCACCATGGACTACCAGAATGGCTTCCCATCTAGACATTTTATAATTGGTTATCTAGGTCTACTTGTTCGAGTATAGATGTCACTTATGGTGGGGCCTTCATGTCGAAACATCACGCAGAGGGGTATAAATTAGTGGAAACAATGACGGCCAATAATTATCAATGGCCAAATGATAGGCAGGCCCCTAGAAGAGAAGCAGGGGTATATGAGGTCGACTCAGTCACAACATTAGCGGCTCAGGTTGCAGCGCTAACAAAAAGGCTCGACACTATGGGAGTGCAAGCATTGCAGAATGTTTAGAGTGTCGCAGTGCCGTGTGAATTATGTCAAGGGAGCCACCCAACTGATCAGTGCGCCATAAGCCCTAAGTTAGTTCAATTTGTTTCCAAATATGGGTGGAAGAAAAATGCAAATGTCCGTACTCATTACCATCCAGGATTGAGGAATTATCGACGTCGGGATTTTTATTTGTCCCTTTTCTGTTCTTATTCTTTGGTGTTCTCATGTTAGGTGAGATTTGTTTGAAAAAACAAGTGAAAAAGGTACGACATGTATATGTCGACGATTTGACTGTAAGAGTCGCCAGTTGGTGTTTTGACCCAGTGACGTAACACTTCCAAATGAGTCTGTGAGACCGAGATTCATTTAGGTTCGGGGGCTTGATTATGCGGAGGGAAGGTGTTAGGCACCCCTCGACATCCATGTTACCACGGTGACCACCACTTTTCAAGAAACTATTATATGAATGTGTGTGTGTGTGGATCAATGTGATTTTTTTTGGAAGTAGTGTGAGGCCTCGTTCGCACCTATATACAAAGGGTTTGAATTTGTATAAAAATTCAGTTTTAAACAAGATACGACAATGATGTTTTGTAAAAGAGGTTTTTCAAACCCTGTGCTCAATAGTAATTGAGGCCTTTGATACTTCCATTTGATTAAATGTTTGGCTTGGTTTATTTTATATTTGAGATGCGAAACATCTTCGAGAAAAAAATATATAATAGTGCTGAACTCCTCATGGGCATGAAAGCCATCTCAAGAAATTCAAACAACGTGAATAATTTACAAGCTGCTTATAGCTGAAAATGTCCATCACGGGAACCGAATCTAGATTCAGTAGACTGAATTTGTGATCACATGATTCCTAGGCTCACATGATGCCACAATTTATATGAAAGCAGCAAGCAGTTGTATATATATATATATAACTGTAAATATATATACAGACATGATCAACCATCATGAAGAACCTCCATAGGGGGATCAGAAATGTAAATATATTAAAGCGGTAATATATATATAGAGAGACATGATCAACCACCACGAAGCACCTCCATGGGGGATCAGAAATGTATATAAAGAAATAAATATGATCAACTGCCGCGAAGTAAACTCCATGCGGGACTAAATGTAAATAAAGTAGTAAAAATGATCAACCATCACGAAGTAAACTCTAGGCGGGACGGAATGTAAATAAAGCAGTAAAAGGCCACGAAGTAAACTCCAGGCCTGACAGAAATGTAAATATATATATATATAAGTAGTAAACGCACATAATGTAAATTCCAGGCTCATCGAACAAAGTCCGACAACAGTTTATATATTTAAGTGTATATATATATATATATAAGCAATAAACGCTCCTGATGTAAATTCAGGCTCATCGAACAGAGTTCGTCAACAGTTCATATATATAAGTGTATATATATATAAAAGCAATAAACGCCCCAGATATAAATCCAGGTTCATCGAACAGAGTTTGATAACAGTTCATATATATATATATATATATAAGTATATATATACAGATAGAAATGAAAGCCACGGACCGAAGTCCGGGCATAAACGCACGCAACACGACTCTCAATGTGTAGAAAAGTGTGTGCAAAGATGAAGAGAAAGGCTTTAAAGTGTGTAAGAAGGCTTATAGTGGACTGCCAAAGTAGACTTCTATAATTTTAAATGGATGAACACTTGGCTCCCGCCGGTAAAAATATGACTGAATATAAGCTCACAAGTGTTTAAAATGAGAAAGCACTCAATTTAGGGTATGTACAGAGCAAATTGGACAGGGCTACCTCGCTGTTTCTCTTGCTAATATGGCCACCCCAAGCCCTCTATTTATAGAGGGGGGAGCAGCAGTGTCTGCAAGAAGACTGACATCGGGGTGTACCTACCCGGGGTGCCCCGGGCAACATGGGTACCGCCGTCTCAAAGTACGTGCACTAAGACGATGCGCTATTCGCTCGAATCTTCATAACTTTCAATTCGGGAGTCCGATGGAAGCGTGCCATACCATTTCGGAAAGATCTTCCTGAGAGTAATGCAATGATATATGATTTGCCATTTTTTGATTCCAGGAAGACGGGTCCATGACCAAAATGGCATTTCTGGGTTTCCGTGAGACAATCCGTTAAGCCGTTTTACGTAGTTTGCGCTCAGAAGTTAAGATATGGTTCTTATGGGATTTCTTTTGAAGATGTTTGAGTTGAAATGAGTTGACGTGATTTGAGTTGAAGTTGAGTTGTCAAAATGAACATTTTCCCTTCCCGGGGTTATCTCCAATTTTGGCGCAACTGTAGCAGTCTTTTCTCAGGGTTATCTCCGAGATTGGCCTATTATCGACTCTGAATGTCCTCAGGGTTATCTCTGAGGTTGACTTGACCTCCCGAGGTTGACTTCGGACTTGATCTCCCGGGGCTATCTCTGGGGTTAAAATTGATTTGTGCTCCTCCAGGGTTATCTCTAGAGTGTGAAAAAGACGCTTTTATCCTCCTTCATAGTTAGTAGCAAGAAAACAAAATTTTGAGTGTCTATAGATGCCCCTATTTATCATGTTCGTGCAATTCAATGAAATGGACATGATAAAGATTACTAGACACTTGAAATATGATAAGGTATTTTGAATGATGCAAATCGCAATGTAATGAATGTTATGATAAATGTTCAAATGCTTTCGCAAATCGCAGTTCACAAATCATATGTCGCATTTTGCACTTCACACTTCGCTTTTCGTTTTTGGCCAATCGCACTTCGCAACTCACACATCGCATTTCTCATATCGCAAATCGCAACTCTCAAATCGTACTTCGCACATCGCAAATCACAAAACGCATTTACCTTTACTGGTTGTTGCTGATGGCTGTGTTGGTGTTGACTCCAATGGTTTAGGCTTTTTATCGGTGTTGTTGATGCTTGTTTGATGAAGATAAGTTGAGATGTTTTCTACATCTCTATTGGGGATGAAGTTCTGAAATCATTGGACCTTCCCGATGCATCTGCTAGTAGTTTACAACGGTACCTACCCTGCTGGTATTTTTCTATGCTGATATCACCAAACGGCTTTGGTTCCCACTCGAACGGTGGTATACAAAGCTTTCATCCCTGAAATGGCTCAATGTTATGCAGAATTGATGCTAATGGTTTAGAATACTGGTTCTTACGATACCTTCACTGAAGTAATATTCAACGGCTTAATTCACCACACTCCGCCTGATGTTACGCTGGATTGATGATAACTAACTGATGTCTACGTTGGAAATTTCCTCTAATCTAGACATTTAATGTGCGCATATTTAAATCTACAGGAGATGCATGCTAAATGTTGGTGGAGATGCACACTGATGTAGCGCTTTTGCACATGTGCAGATCATGCATGATGTGATGACCTAGATTTGTCCTCAGGAGTCTATTGTCCTAGGTTGATGCACATTTTAAATTGTCTGGAGTAGAAATTTACCTCACCTTTTCTAAGGTGATTTGGAGTTTCTTTTCGCTGTTGGGGTGCTTGTGCCCCATTCCCTTATGCTTTTGATTCGCAACCTGGCTGAACTGATGATCTGAATGCTGCTGACATCCCTGGAGGGTACAACCCATTCTTTAGCTTCCCAGATTTGAACTTTGGTGTAGAGGTTTCGACTCGTGAGGACTTGACGCAGGTTAACACATTTATTGGTGAGGATTTTATTCGTTAGACCTTTCGTCATTGGCCTTCTGCTCTTGAGTTAAGGACTTTTTTGAAAAATTTCCCCTTCTTCTGTAGGGGCAAGCTTACGTTGCCATGATTTCCTTCAGGAGTTCTCTCCTTTCTTTTGATGAGAAGCTTGATCTCGCCTTAAACTCCTTTCATTTCTTGAAATTAGAAAATGCCCCAGTCCTTTTGCATGTTGTTATCGGGGATTCATATGGGAAACTCTCTTTGTTGACTAAGTCGCGAGTGAGCAATATCCTTCACATCAAAAGAGAAAAATGAACGAAAAGTTTGACGGCATGGCCATCAGGATTAGTGTAATCTTGTGAATAAGGCATTTGAAGTACAAATTATAGAATGGAATGAGTTATGAAATTGGAAGGAAATTTGTAAACATCCATGGTCATTATTCATGGGCAGGATTAGATTTGAAAAGACTTATCTCCCTTTATCATAAAAACTTCATCTTCACTCTAGACGTTTTCTTTGCAGAATTGACTTTATGTGACACACACACTATGAGTGACGCAACTCTTAGTAGGGGTTTTACTTCTATGCCTTGGAAAATTTTCTTTTTTCTCACCTAATCTTATCTCGTTTTCTTAGGCTATTCAGAATTACCCATGTAATGAGTTTTGGACCAATGACTCCCCAACCGGAGGGCTTTAGGGCACCGGGTGTTAAGACACCCCTTCGGGTTTACTGGCTCGAGTAATAAAGCCACGCTTCGAGATAAGTTAGGCGATAATCTGTTTGTTTCTTTTCCTGAGTTTGCCATGTCTGTTTTCTTAGGCTCTAAGTCACCCATGTAGGGAGTGTTAGGCCAGTGACTCCCAAACCAGATGGCTTCAGGGCACCAGGTGTAAAGACACCCCTCGGGCTTAATTACTCGAATAACCTACGCCACGATTCGAATATGCCCAGGTTTTGCCATTTCTTTTTTTTTCAATGCTCATTTTCTTAGGCGCTAAGTTACCCAATGTAATGAGCATTGGGCCGATGACTCCCAAACCAGATGGCTTTAGGGCATCATGTGTAAAGACACCCCTCAGGCTTAATAACTCGAGTAACCTAGGCCACGATTCAAGACATTAGGCTGGCAAATTATCTTTTATCTTTTCATTAATTGCCACTATTTTTTCCATAGCTTCATACCCCACAACTAAGAATCAAGGCAATCACAAAGCGTAGACATGCATATAAGGTCAAGTATATTCCAAAAAGCGCTTTGAACTAAGATGTCATGCCTAATTCAATAGTCTTAATTCTCTACATTCCTGTGATTCTCGCCGCATGGATGCTTATCAAAATTAATCCCATTCATAATATGTTAAGAAAAAACCTCTTTCTAAGAATACTTAACATGTATATTATCGCTAATGCATGTAATGGAGACTAAAAGCTCATAAAGAAATGAAAGAGTCATACCTCATATGGATTATTAATTCTGAGAACAATATGATAGGAAAAGACCAAATGATCATACCGAATAGCTAGTGAGACGATTTGAGGGAAGCTATGATGATGATGTACCGTGCTGATGGTGTTGACTGGTGTATTTTCCTCTTTAGGATGGTTGATAAATTCCCTAGTGTTAAGTTGTCGTTGTTTTCGACACTGCCCCAGTCTTGTTGTAAGGGTCCCAATATCTGGTTGTTGCCAATTTTGAAATTACCCCAGCCTTGCTTGTTGTCTGGGATAGTTGCTTTGACAGATGGGCTGATAAGATGAAGAGATCGCAAGAGGCTTTTACCTCTGTACCAGATGGTGAACAGGCAGTGGGTTTTTATTTATTTTGACCTCACCATAAATGGATGCCTATGTACTCCCATTGATGAGGAAATCAGGTCTTTCATAGTTCAAGCTATATGAACTGAAACCTGACTGATTTGATTTTGATTTTTTTGATTTTTTTTCAATATTTACATGCATGGAAAATAAAAGGTATACTGCGAAGAAAGTGATATCGTCCCAACATCTTCTGTAACTCACAACTTTAACCCCTGGATCTATATCTTCTTGGCTAGTTGAGGCCTGATAGTCCAGTTGTCAGTGGTGATGTTGCCTTCAAGGCTCGCGATAGAGGTTACCTCTTGATTCTGAATATCTTCGCTTATGGCCATAACTTGATCGCCCCCTAATGTAGTACATTCCTCATGGACGCTTGAACTGGACCCATCATAAAAAGGGATGAATTCTGGATTCTTCAATGGGTTGGCTTCCTCGACAATCTAACCATCTTTTCTTTCATCTGTTCCTTCGCATTTTTCCTGGGCTTGAGAGGATTCGACCATGAAATCTTCCTCGAAATATAGTTGCATTTCTTGCAAGGAATTTTCCTTTTTTAGCTTTTCCTTCCTTGGAAAGGATTAGTATTTCCTCCTCATCATCCAAGGTGATAAAATTAGGAATGTGGTTGCTACCTTTGGACCAGAAGATGTTTGATGTTGCTGGAGGAATATCTTTTGGGGATTCCCGTGTCTCCTCTATTATTCGATGCATTAGGATCAGTCCATTTTGTGTTCTGCCAAGATTGGTGCTCATGGCCTTTACCTCCTTTGAACTGCCTGTCTCGAGTGGACATATTAAGCTTTATATTTCCTTTTCTCCTTTTTTGGTCATGAGAAATTCTATCTTTAGCTCTTCACTTTCAATGAGATCCTGGATTTTATGTCGCAAAGACCAACATTCCTCAATCGTACATCCAAGTGAGTTAGAATGGTAGAGACACATCTTGGTGTAATCATAACTCTTTATCTTTGGATTTATAGGAGGCAAAAACTCAGTAATCCATCCTTCGCTTATCAAAAAGTATAACATTTCTTCATTTGATTTGCTCAAAGGGGTTAATTTTCGGGCTCTTGTGGAGGTTGTTTGATCTTTCTTCTTTGAGAATTTGCATTCCCCCAATCGATTTTTTCGTTGGCGAGATCTTCTAGCAATTTTATCAATCCCCTTTTCTTCTCCTTTTAGCCTGCTTTGATCTTCTTCATTTAGCTGGCTCATCATGGAGAGATATGTGTTTGCATTATGGTTGACCTCTTTTTTCTCTTGGTTTTCTGATAGTTGAGTGAAAAATTGCATTGTATCCTGATGTTGTCGCACTATCAGCTTAGCAAGCAGATTTACTTAATTCTGGATCGTCTCTAATTTTTGCATTACTATCATACCCTCCTTTGAGTTTTCCCACTTTAGGACATTTGATCTGTGCCTTTGGGGGTATTCCTCTATCCTTCGTATGTACTTATGATTTGAATACATTTCAGCGCTTCCTGACCCGATCATGTTTACTTCCTTCGTATCATGCTGCATTGGAAGGTTAGTGTTGACATTTTGTTGGTCAAGTTGTGGGACCACATTACTGCCACTTTTAATCAGATTTTGAATTTTATGCTTTAAGGACCAACAATCTTATGTATCGTGTCCTGGAGACCCTGAGTTGTAAGCACATCTCTAGCTTGGATTGTATCTTTTTCTCCCTATTTCCAGAGGTGGAGCCAGTTCGGTAATTTTCTTATGATCCATCAATATCGCCAATACATTTTCAAGAGAATTGCCTAGTGGGATGAACACCCAATTTTCCGTTCTCTCAAATTTCCTTTTTCTGTCTTGGAATTGATTAAATGAAGCTTGTTATTGAAATGGAAGATTGTCTCACTTTTTCTAAATGGGGCACCTATAGGTTGGTCTACTAGCTTGCCCCTGTACAACAAGGGATACATCTTCAATGCCTTTATCGGGTACCCCCTTGGGATCGCTCGCATACTTTCCAGTCTGTATATGCTTGGTGACTGCTTCCAATGTAGTGAAGTCTTTAATCTTGCCTGCCTTTAGACCCATCTCTGCCATTTTTCCGTGTTTGATCATTTCCGAGAATGGCTTTCCTATGGCTACTAGGATTCTCTCATAGTAAGGAGCCTCTTGGATATCAATAAACGTCATTACCATCTCAGTTTCTGTCATTGATGGAATGACTTGCGCTGTTAGATGTCTCCACCTTTGGGCATATTCTCGAAAAGATTCAGTACTTTGCTTTTTGACTTTAGTCACTTGGTATCGATCTGGTGCCATTTTTGACTAAAAACAGTACTGATTTAGAAAGACGTGGGCCAATTCTTCCCACTTGTGGATTTTGGCATTGTTAAGTCGGGTATACCAGGCTTTAGCCTCTCCAGTGAGACTTTTTTGGAAAAGTTGCATTCTGAGGTTTTCATCTTCAGCATAAGACCCCAGCTAGACAATATATACTTTTAGGTGCATATAGGGATCACCTGGCCCATTGTACTTTTCAAACTCTAGGACTTTGAATTTATCAGGATATCAAGCCCCTAGGAATATGAAGAGATCTGAATAGGTGACACTACCATAATTTACAGTCCGTTTGATTGACCGGATGGTTTCCTCCATATGCTGGACTTTCTTTCTTATATCCCCAGTTTCTCGATCATCCCTGAGTTTTGTGATTTCAGGGGTTTTGTTGGTTCCTTTATTGGAATGAGGTTCAGGTATCTGGGATTCCATCTTTTTCCCAATACCCTGACTTCCCCCTGGTATAAATGCCTCTGATTGAGTAGGCATTGTTTGGCCCTGGGTTCCTCCATGTGCAGAGGATTCTTTGAGCATAACCGCCAACTCTGTAATTTGATAGCTTAATCTTTTGAACTCCTCGCGAGAGACATGAGTAGGATTAGGCTAGGCACTTTTAGCCATGTTTGGCGGTGGGGTTAATACCTTTCTGGACTTTGAACAGGAAACGGGACCAATTGCTTCCCTACAAAAACTTATGTAGTTTAGTCTCAGGGAATGTATAAATGTTTACATGCTATCATAATGTGTCCATTTTAGGAGTATTATCCTGTAGAACGGGTGTCATTTGATAGCATGTCAAACCTTAATATGCATGTACACATATTCTTCATATTTTTCATTACATAGAGATTAACATGGAATAAAATTTCAAGTAATTATCTTTATAAGTAATTGAAAATGGAAAGAATGAAGAGACTTTCCTCCGCGTTTGGTTTATCAGAGGCTGACCTATCTTAGGTTACTCTCGCGATTTTTTGGCATGAAGGTTCCCAGATCATTGCAATCTACTCGACGGGAAGTTAATCCGGTCTTTCAACTGGAGCGAATCTGGGTGGTGCCTTTCCTGAGCCTCGTTGGAATTAGTCTCTCTACGAGTCCAGTAATCAAACATCGACAGGATAGCCTCCTGATGGAGGAACCACACAACATACATTCACATACAACGTATCTCACCGTTTATGAAAATGATGACATATGCGAAGCACTAATATCACAAGCAGATATATTGTAAAGAATTAAGTGCAGTATATATATGCATTAGTACACATTCATCATAAAATGTAAATGCAACATCCACACACAAGCACATAACAGTTTTGAAAAGATTGTAGTAGTGGCTTAAGCCCTCTTACTGGAGTCCCCAGCAGAGTCGCCACCTATCGAGGTCAAGATTTTTATTTGTCCTTTTTCTGTTCTTGTTCTTTGGTGTTCTCATGTTAGGTGAGATTTGTTTGAAAAAACAAGTGAAAAAGGTCCAACATGTATATGTCGACGATTTGACTGTAAGAGTCGCCAGTTGGTGTTTTTAACTAGTTGCACCAACACAACCGAGAAAAGGTTTGCACATTAACCCAGTGACGTAACACTTCCAAATGAGTCTGTGAGACCAAGATTCATTTAGGTTCGGGGGCTTGATTATGCGGAGGGAAGGTGTTAGGCACCCCTCGACATCCATGTTACCACGGTGACCGCCACTTTTTAAGAAACTGTTATACGAATGTGAGTGTGTGTGTGTGGGGGGGGGGGTCAATGTGCTGTTATTTGGAAGTAGTGCGAGTCCTCATGTGAACCTATATACAAAGGGTTTGAATTTGTATAAAAAATTAGTTTTAAACAAGATATGACAATGATGTTTTGTAAAAGAGGTTTTTCAAACCCTGTGCTCAATAGTAATTGAGGCCTTTGATACTTCTATTTTATTAAATGTTCGGCTTGGTTGATTTTATTTTCGAGATGCGAAGCATCTTCGAGAAAATAATATATAACAATGCCGAACTTCTCATGGGCATGAAAGACATCTAAGGAAATTCAAACACCGTGAATAATTTACAAGCTGCTTACAGATGAAAATTTCCACCAGGGGAATCGATTCTAGATTCAGTAGACTGAATCTGTGATCACATGATTCCTAGGCTCACATGATGCCGCAATTTATATGAAAGCAGTAAGCAGTTATATATATTTATATATATATAAGCTGTAAATATATATACAGACATTATCAACCACCACGAAGTACCTCCATGGGGGATCAGAAATGGAAATATATAAAAGCGATAAATATATATATAGAGACACGATTAACCAACACAAAACACCTCCATGGGGGTTCAGAAATGTAAATAAAGCAATAAACATGATCAACCGCCATGAAGTAAACTCCAGGCGGGACTAAATATAAATAAAGCAGTAAAAACGATCAACCGCCACAAAGTAACTCCAGGCGAGACTAAATGTAAATAAAGTTGTAAAAGGCCACTTAATTAAACTCCGTGCTCGATGAAATATAAATATATATATATATATATATATATATATATATATATATATAGCGACAAATCATTTGAAATGATAAACCGAGCCGTAGTAAACTTACATGATATATATCGATCTCAAATTTCGGTTTATCATTTCAATGATTTGTCGCTATATATATATATATATATATAAGCAATAAATGCTCCAGATGTAAATCTAGGCTCATCGAACAGAGTTCGAAAACAGTTCATATATATAAGTATATATATATATAAGCAAATAAACGCTCCGGACGTGAGTCTAGGCTCAATTGAGGCATAACTCGATAATGTTAGTCCATATATATATATATATATATATATATATATATATATATATATATATATATATATATATATATATATATATATATGCATAAAAAATGAAAACTACGGACCAAAGTTCGGGCATAATCGTATGCAACACGACTCTCAATGTGTAGAAAAGTGTGTGCAAAGATGAAGAGAAAGGCTTTAAAGTGTGTAAGAAGGCTTACAGTAGACTTCTATAGCTTTAAATGGATGAACACTCGGCTCCCACCTATAAAAATATGACTGAATATAAGCTCACAAGTGTTTAAAATGAGAAAATACTCAATTTAGGGTGCCCCGGGCAACGTGGGTCCCACCGTCTCGATGTACGTGAACTCGGATGACGCGTTATTCCCTCGAATCTTCATAACATTCAATCCAGGAGTCCGATTGAGCATGCCATACCATTCCAGAAAGCTCTTTCTGAGAGCTATGAAATGACATAGGATTTGCCCTTTTTTGATTTTAGGAAGATTGGTCGATGACCGAAATGGCATTTCCGGGTTTCCGTTATGAAGTCCGTTGAGCTGTTTTACGTAGTCTGCACTCAAAATTTAAGATATAAGTTTGAGTTAAAATTATTTGATGTGATTTGAGTTGAAGTTGAGTTGGCAAAATGACCATTTTGCCCCTCCCTGGGTTATCTCCGATTTTGGTGTAGTTGTAGCAGTCTTTTCTCTGGGTTATCTTTGAGATTGGCCTACTGTCGACTCTGAATGTCCTCAGGGTTATCATTGAGGTTAGCTTGACCTCCTGAGGTTGACTTCGGGCTTTGAACTTGATCTCCTGGGCTATTTCTGAGGTTAGAATTGATATTGTGGTCCTCTAAGGGTATCTCTAGAGTGTGAAAAAGATAATTTTGTCCTCCTACATAGTTAGTAATAGGAAAACAAAATTTTGAGTGTCTACAGGAATCATCCAAACTTCGCCTGGGAAACACCAATAGCAATCAAGCACAACCGTCTACCACCAGGCCTAATTTTTCAAACCCTCCGGGTTTCCAAGCTCAAAATCAATACAACCAACAACCATAGAGTTCTCAGAATTAGTTCCACCATCTACCACCTCAACAGGAAAGAAAACCTAGTTTGGAAGATCGTCTGTCATGATATATTACCCAAAACAAAACAAGGAGCAGTAATCAAAAAGCTTCCATTCGGAACCTTGAAGTCCAAATGGGACAGTTAGCCTCTACTTTGAACTGTTGTCCGCAATGCACATTGCCGAGTGACATTGATGTCAACCCAAAATGGGATGGCAAGGAACAATGCAAAGTAGTTACATTCCAAAGTGGGAGGACTATAAATGAAAACGGTGGAGAGAATTCTAAAATGCAAGAGGAAGTGACTGAAAAGGCTCCTGTTGTGGAGCCGTGTGTTGATAAGTCTGGGGGAGAGGAAAATACTTAAGAAAAACCTATAACACCAACCCCTACAGTGAATAAAGCTAGTCCTCATATCCCACAGTTTTTATTCCCCCAGTGCTTGTAGAAACAAAAGCTTGATAAACAATTCTCTAAGTTTCTAGAGGTGTTTAAGAAGCTTCATATAAACATCCCATTTACAGAGGCGTTGGAGCAAATGTCGAGCTACGTCAAATTCACGAAAGATATTTTGTTTAAAAAGAGGAAAATGGGGGATTATTAAATAATGGCTCTGACAAAGGAATGTAGTGCCATCTTACATAACAAGCTTCCGTCAAAACTAAAAGATCCTGGAAGTTTCACGATTCCATGTACTATCGGGGATTAATTCATTGGCAAGACCTTGTGTGATTTGGGGGCTAGTATAAATCTGATGCCTCTACCGATATATAAGAAGTTGGGACTGAATGAAGCGAAACCCACAAGCGTTACCTTGCAATTGACAGATAGATCTCTTACTTACCCAAAGGGGATAGTAGAGGACATGCTTGTCAAGGTGGAAAAGTTCATATTCCCTACAGACTTTATTTTCTTGGATTTCGAGGAAGACAGGGAGGTCCCTGTAATACTGGGCAGACCATTCTTAACAACTGGGAGGACCCTTATAGATGTGCAGAAAAGGGAGCTAACGATGAGAGTACAGGATCAGGAGGTAACCTTTCATGTGTTCAGGTCAATTAAATATCTTAATACCCCTGAAGACAGCTTTTAGATTAAAGTGATTGATAATATAGTTAGGGAAGTATTATCAGAAACCTACATGACAGACCCGCTTGAGGCTATACTGACATGTGCTAGTGCTATGGAAGAGGCAACTCATGTTGAATATGCTAAGTTCTTGGATGCAACCCAGAGATCTAAACAGTTACAAAGACAGTTTAAGTCTCTGAATGATCAAGAAGCATCCACTTCCAAGGCCCAACCATCAATCATAGAACCACATGTCCTCGATCTAAAGCACTTACCCAATCATCTGAGGTATGTATATTTAGGGGAAACATCCACTTTGCCTGTTATCATTTCTGCTTCGTTAAATGATTGTCAGAAGAGAAGCTACTGCTAGTGCTCAAACAGTATAAAATGACCCTGGGGTTGTCGATTGTAGATATTAAAGGGATCAATCAATCTTTATGCATGCATAAAATCTTACTTGAGGAAGGATATAAGCCGACCATTGAACATCAGAGGCGGTTGAACCCCATAATGAAAGAGGTGGTCCGGAAGGATATTATCAAGTTGCTAGATGCTGGCATTATCTACCCCATCTCAAATAGTCCTTGGGTCAGTCCCATTCAGCGTGTGCCAAAAAAGGGTGGCATGGTGATAGTATCCAATGAGAATAATGAGTTGATTCCAACTAGAACGGTTACTGGATGGAGGGTATGTATGGACTACAAAAAGTTGAACAAGTCCACCTGTAAGGATCATTTCCCTCTACCCTTCATTTATCAGATGCTCGATAGGCTCGCCAGGCATGAATTCTATTATCTACTAGACGGTTATCTGGGTTATAATCAAATCTCTGTATCTCCCGAAGATCAGGAGAAAATAATGTTCACATGGCCCTATGGGACCTTCGCTTTTTGGAAAATATCTTTTGGGCTGTGTAACGCGCCTACAATATTCCAGTGTTGCATGATGTCCATTTTTTCAGATATGGTTGAAAAGACCCTCGAGGTCTTCATGAACGATGTTTCTGTATTTGGGAGCTCATTTGATAACTATCTAGCAAATTGATTGTCGTTCTCAAAAGATGTGTGGAGACAAATCTGGTATAGAATTGGGAGAAGTGCCACTTCATGGTTAAAGAGGGCAGTATTCTGGGGTACAGAGTATCTGTTGGCGGTATTGAGGTAGAAAAGGCAAAAATTGATGTTATCAATAATCTACCTCTGCCTACATCAGTGAAAGGGGTGAGAAGCTTTCTTGGGAATGCATGATTCTACATACTGTTTATCCAGGATTTTTCAAAAATAACCAAAATGCTCTGCACCTTATTAGAAAAGGACATGCTGTTTCAGTTTGATAAAGCCTGCCTTAGAGCATTTAAGATATTGAAGGAAAGACTCATTTCGG